>BGPT01000750.1:52664-77926 GCA_003297045.1 Symbiodinium sp. clade C Y103
CATCCCAATACAATTTTCTTTTCCACCCTTAGTCAACATTCTGGTTTTGGAATGATTTGGGACGAATTGTAGTGTCTGTGGTGGCACGCCACTTTTCTTGTCAGAAGTGCCTTGGAAGTGAATCTTGAATGAGGGGCGGCACTTTGATTTTTGGATCTGTAAAGTGCCTTGCAAGAGATGTGAAACGATGCTTCATCTCCAGCATAGCGCGGAGGCCATGACTGTGCGAGACGAGATTTGAGAAAGTGTGACCGCAAAAGACTGAGAGCGGTGAATCTGGCAGTGTTTTCACGTGAAGATTTTGAGCGGACAGTCTGACAAAAGACGTTCCCATGAAATGTGGGCTCAAGATACCCACCGCTGCATCGCAGCGCCATCTTCTGATCGTATCTGGCTGGCTCAGCCCTCCCATGTATAGGGGACGAATTGTAGTGTCTGTGGTGGCACGCCACTTTTCTTTTCAGAAGTGCCTTGGAAGTGAATCTTGAATGAGGGGCGGCACTTTGATTTTTGGATCNTGTGAAACGATGCTTCATCTCCAGCATAGCGCGGAGGCCATGACTGTGCGAGACGAGATTTGAGAAAGTGTGACCGCAAAAGACTGAGAGCGGTGAATCATCAATTATTTGTTGATATCATGATATCCCACCATCTCATGGTTGGTATTTAAAGCCCATTGTTGTTCTGGGTCAATTCCCCCATGGCCTGGAAACATCCCATGGCCATCATGGTTTGTTTCGGATGTCAGGCGATGCAGTGGAGAGAGAAGCTGCTGCCGCGGCGTGGCGTGAGCGTTTTCTGTAAAAAATGCTGGTCCTTGGGGGTTCCTGTGGTTGATATAGGCATCTAGGTGAGACAACCTATGTCTCTACCATATGATACCAAGCACCTATAGACCTATAGGCATATAATAGGCATTAGTGGGGGTCGGGGTGTAACCTGCACAAATCGCGTTTCGTTTTAAGGCAGCAACATCAAGGAACATGGAGCGATCAAAGTGGGTACTATGTAATGATAGCGGCAGGAAGTAACTACCAAGTGATTTAATGGGGACTTGCAGCAATGAGAACGGTCACGTGGAGGTGTAAACGTATTATCTTAACCCTGGTGAATGGTTCGTTCATGCTGTTTTTTGGTAGCCATCCGTCCTTTTTGAGGTGTTTCTCAGGCCCAGAAGGAAGTGGGCACAGATCATCTGAAATAACTCGCCACAGCCATTCCTCGATGACTGGGAGATAGTGGAGAGACGATGGTTTCTGTCATACACATATGGTCACTCTGACTCAAGGTTTGAAGTCACCAATCATCGCTAGACTGGTCTGTTTTGAAGGACTTTCTAGATGTGTTGAAGGTTTGATGTTTCCAGGCGAAATCACCCACATCTTTCTGGGGATGTTAAGGCTTGAAGAATCCGGGCACCAGGTCGGTGCGCGCTTGAAGCCCCACACCCCCGAACCTAACGCAACGGAAGGTCCCAACACATGCCATTGTATCCTACAAATTCTGGTACGCTTCTTGCTGCCCATGTTTATGTTGTTATTCACGAAGGATCGTGAAACCGCATATGTAACCAACCAAGATGATGTGAAGTATTGGTTGCGTCAAAGGGACACTACTGACAAGTTGAATATATATATATATATGTATATGTGTGTGTGTGTGTATGTGTAAGTATGTGTATCTTAATGGTATGTATAAAAATCCATCCCCCTAATGTTGATATGTATAAAAATCCATCCCCCTAATGTTGAGCACCCCCTCAATGATCCCAAATATGTTGTTTCATCCCCTACGAAACTATGGTTTCCGGGCTGTTTAACATGAAAGGGCGATGGGATTATAACCACAGCGTCAATGTTTCTTGGTTGCACCAGTTGCACGACCCTTTATTGGTTTGCCACTATCGCAGCACCTTTGGCCCCTGGGTGAACTGTGCCCTGGGGTGGCTTTTCCGAGCCTAGGTACCTTGGACGCAGATGGGGATGGTTACCCTGTGTATTGATCACAATGAATCAGTGCACCAATGATCATTGGTGATATCCTTTTCAAACAACATATCCCTGGTTGTTGTTGGTGAATAGCGCTTATGGAAATGCAGTATAATGGGGGCATGGGGGTCAAAGTTGAAGGCCCCAGAACCAACAAATGGACAAGACATTTTTTGAATTTCAACCATCGAATCATGAATACATGGAGATGGATCATGCTACCAAACCCTGTAGGTAGACCCTGAGGAATTTACAGGTAATGGGGACATGACCAAGAAGTATCAGAACAACCGGGCAGTGACGCGTAGTGCCATATGTTACAATCAATCTGAATCAGAGAATCCAGTTTTAGCCAAGGTTTACCACTTGCTGACTGACATTGTCCTCTAAGTACATGAGTGTATTAGGTGTATGAATTGCAGGGCTGGGCGATAGAAAAGGCTGACGGACCCATAGATGCTGCTCAGTGGCAAACTGTCCAATTCTGGGTGTTGCCTGAAGTGACTCTTTCTTGGGGTTGTCGCTTTTTGTATTGTTCCTGAATACCAGTTGGTAATTCCATTGGTGATAGGTGACAATCCCAGTCAGTCTGTTTTTAGTATCCATGGGAACAATTGTGAATTTTCTACCGACCTTCATCACAACCACTAAAGCATTTCCCGACCATTTGCTGCTTTGCTTAGTCCGGTCATCCTGGCAGGTCCTGGGGCAATCCTCATGCAGCCGCTATTGCGAGACAGAGGATGATGGTGACTCCACCACGAGCAGCCCATGTCGCCCAGTAGCCTGGCAGGAAATGAATCCACACATGATTTACCCTGACAGGCTCTCTGGTAAATTAATAGTTCGACCCTGAAAGTCACCATTTTTTAGTGGAAACTAATCGTCCAACTCCTATCTGCCAGGGTCTATTTTGATGAGCCATAGGGTAGATATATTACAATAACATGTTATCAAATATGATGAAATAATATACTATAATGTATTTGTATGTATTTATATACACGAACTACCAGAAGGAACTTTTCTTGGTCACTGCCAAAGTGATTAGGTCCTTGACTACGAAACTCAAGTATGGGAGGACATCCCGAACGCACCAAGTGGCAAATAATGTCTATCTTACCAGTAGTACCGCACAAGGCGGTGACGGAGGTTTCATAAATAGGAAACCCAAAGGAGAGGTTGGTTGTTGTGATTCATGAATGGCCAAGCGAACCCACTGATGGACCGCAAGGTGGTTGAGGCTCTGAGTCTCTATCTCTCTCACTCCGTTTCCTCCTCTCTGTGTGTGTCTCTCTCTCTCTCTCTCACTCTTTCTCGTTCTTTCCCTCTCTCTCTCTCTCCATGTCTCTCTGTTTTCAAATATCTATCTGTCTATCTATTTGTCTATCTATCTGTCTACCTGTCTATCTATCTGTTTATCTATCTGTCTTTCTATCTATCTGTCTATCTATCTATCTGTCTATCTATCTATCTGTCTATCTATCTAACTGTCTGTCTATCTATCTGGGTATCTATCAATGTGTTTGTTTGTCTATCTGTCTGTCTATCTATCTACCTGTCTGTCTATCTATCCGGCTATCTATCTTACTGTCTACGTATCTGTCTGCCTATCTTTTATACTATCTATCTTTCTTCTATCCATCTATAACAGTGTGTCTGTCTGTCTGAGTATCTATCTATCTGTCGGTCTATTTATCTGTCTGTCGATCTGTCTATCGAACTGTCTGTCTATCTATCCGGCTAGCTATCTTGCTGTTTGTCTATCTTTTCGTTTGTCTATTTATCTATCTGTCTATCTGTTTATCTGTCTGTTTGTCTACCTAGTTGTTAGTCTATCCGTCTATCTATCTGTCAATCTGTCTATTTGCAAGCTTGAAAACGAAGCTTTTCTGCGAGACTGTCTGCAAATTTGGAAGTTGAAAGCTGAAAAACGAAGCTTTTCTGCGAGACTGCTTGCAAATTTCGAAGTTGAAAGCTGAAAAACGAAGCTTTTCTGTGAGACGTCCTTCTAATTTTGAAGTTGTAAGCTGAAAAACAAAGTTTGTTTTTGCGAGACTTCCTTCAATCTGACTTGTCACTGATATCTTTGACTTTCACTCACAGTACGATTTGCAGATTCCTGCTATCATCTCTCTGAAGTAGCGCCTGCCACGAAACAGTAACGCCCGGTCATACGAAGTGCTGCACCTGTCACGCGAAATCATAGCGAACCTGAAGATCTGATGCTCCAAAATGCAACCTGCGTCAGAAAATCAGCGCCCTGACCTCTTAACATCTCTGATGAAGATGCTTCGTACTGCGCCTGCCACCCGACATGCATCTTTGCAGATGTCCCACGCCTGCCATCAATTTTGAAACTGCTACAAAACTCGCACGTTTAGCTCATTTTTGATAAGGTGCAGAATTATACATTGCTCCTGCCCCGAAAAGTAACCTAATTGAACGCCCGAAAATGGTGCGAAAGTTGTTTTTTCTACCAGTGAGACTTCGAAATGTGCTTCAGCGCAACGCCGTGCATTTTTTCGACATCTCGACGTCCAAAAGTGGTCCAAGACCGTCAAGCTTTGACACTTTTGACTTCGAAACGTGCTTCGCGACACAACGGCGTGCACTTTTTGAACAGCTCAACTTCCAAAAGTACTCCGACTATGAGATGTTTTTAACATGTTTGCTTCCAAACGTGCTTCGCGCCACAGTTGCGTGCACTTTTAATGTCAACTTCCAAGAGTGCTCCGAACATGTGGTGTTTTTAGCATTTTGCCTTCGAAATGTGTTTTGCGCCACAACGGCGTGCAATTTTTGATCTCACATTTGACCAGATGGGTCCGCACCCGTCGCTTTAGCGAGCCTACTTGTCAACCTTGCAGAACCACAAAACATTCGAATAACACAGTCTTTCACGACATTTCTACCTTTTTGCGCGCTTTCATCGTTTTTCTTCTTTCTTTCTGTTCCGACTTCTTCTGTTCTTTCTCTTTCTCTTCTCTGCCTCTTTCCTTTGTCCATATTGTCGGAAGTTTGACTTCTAAATTTCCTTCGGTTGAGGAAACTTGTGTGAAATCGCAAGGAGCCAACTATTCAGCGGAAAGCCCAGGACTGCAGAACGGCAGCTATTTGAGGAGGCGTTTGAGAGGAGCCCTGGCGGGAGATCTGGGGCTGTCCAGATCAACAACGTAAAAGATGTTTGGCGAAAAAGGATGTTGTTTCAATATTCAAGTAAAACCAAGTGAGAACGGCGGTATCACCGTAGTACCTATAGCATCTAGAGATGAAATTCATCGGAATGTGTATGCGTATACACATATCCATGATGATAAGAGCATGGATGATAGACTGGTTTGCGGTGAAGCCTGGGCAGCTTCAACGCACATGTCATGGTGAATTTTCCTGTGCTGGTTGGTCCAAACCAATTTGAATCAGCAAATTTGATTCCATCTCCTTGTGATTTTTTCCAACCGTTTTGAATTCATGTAGGCTCCGATAGCAGCTAAGACGTGGGAAAGATGTGGGATGCCATGGGATGCCATGGGATGCCATGGGATGCCATGGGATGCCATGGGATGCCATGGGATGCCATGGGATGCCCATAGCTTGGGTTCTCTTGTTTTTTTCTGTCATGTTCAAAGTCGGTTTGCCAATCTCCAGTACAAATGTAAAGGTTTGGGTTCAAACTAGCACCCTCGTGGACATTCAAAGAAATCATTTTCGTTGCTATATGCAACCTTTGTTGAGTGTTCGTTCTTTTCATGAGCCACAACCACATTGTTATTCAGCCGCGTTCGATTCATGAGCTTAGCCCCAAACCTGTCGAACGGACACGGATACCTGGCAGTTTTTTGCATCTCACAAAGCTGTTGCATATTTGGAGTAGACATATGTGCAAGATATTTGGCTAGGGGTCAAAATATCAGACCCAGATGCCTCAGATGTTGGCCATTGTTCCTACGAAACTATTCAATATTCCGGTGTCAAACTGGTGAATTTTTGACATAGCTACCTGTGCAAATCAAATGGCGGTCAAAGCAACCTAACAAGGAGAATTAACCATTGATTTAATCAATGATGATTCCAATGTTTCCCATGTTTAGGTCAAACCCCTTCCTCCCACATCACGCTACCACCACCGTCTGGAAAGGCAGGTGCAGAAGGTCCTGCGGCAAGGTGCTAAGGAGGCAAACGGGTGTGATGGTCAGGTTACTTTGCATTTGGTTTGTGATTAACATTAACGGGTGGTGGTGGTGGAAAATGAAAAATAATTGATATATGGGCCAGTATGGGATATGATTATTAATAATGGACATCCAAAAAGATCGCAGGGTTTCCCGCAATTACAAGTGGTGATATTTGCCCAACGAAAGATGTAAACTCATTGTAGGGATCTACTGGAATATATCTGAGCAAAAGTATGATATCGGTTTGTCCAACAACTGTGGATGCGACAATTCATGGCAATTTTTCATGGAACAAGTAATGTGATATTTCAGGGTCTACTGTTTAGACAAGGCCATTGGAATACAACCAATTACTTTCTCCGAGTGATCCCCACCATGAGATTCTATTTGGCATATAGTGTGATACAGATTTTGACATTCTTTCTGGCAACACTTTCTGGCAGGGAAGAGGAGGAGAGGACAACTCTGATGAAATCTAGAGACCTATCTGACATTCTTTTTGGCATTCTAGCTGACATTCTTTCTGGCATTCTATCTGACATTCTCTCTGACCTTCTTTCTGGCATTTTTCTGGCATTCTAACTGTGAAACAAATGAGCACAGACATGTGCAGATTCACTCCAGCCAACTGTAACATTATGGCCCGAATCATATAGGGGCCCCATTTCATCCCAGACGGCGTTAGAACGCCATGCCAGCTCGTGAGGGCACAAAGGCGCGTTGAAGGTGTCTGCATCCACTGGTTCCACAGTGGTAGTGCGGAGCTACGGTCTTAGGTCCAGGGCGCATGGAGAATGCTTCAGACGTGGATGACGAGGGCAACTGGCACGATCCGAATGGCGGGAGCTACGACGTCAGGTCAAGCTGCTGCTGCAGGGGTCACTCAGGCTAGTGTGAGCACTGTGGCTGAAGTTGCAAATGGGGGTCAACCAAGGGATAAGGATCCGCCGCCAAGCTATGACGGATCAAACCCAGAAGTTACCTTCAGGCAATTTGAGAAGAGTGTTAGGTTGTCGCAGTTTGAGACGGATGTTCCGTTGAGGAAACAAGGTGCCAAGCTACTCCGTGCTCTCACAGGATCGGCAAGGCTGGCTGTAGATGACATGGAATTTGAAGACATCGCCAGTGAGGATGGCATCAAAAACTTGTTGAACTGGTTGAAAGAGTACTACATGCCTCACCTGGAAGTGTCATTGCCGCGTGCCTTCGATAATGCGGTATATGGACAACAGCGGCAAGCCAAGGAATCCTTTGCAGAGTACGTGCATCGAGTTGAGAGAAGCTTTGCACTGCTCTCCAAGGAAGGAGTCGACCTTCCAAAAGGGGCAACAGGGTACATTTTGTACCGACAAGCTGCGCTCACGGAGTCGCAGGATCAGCGAGTTTTGATTTGGTGCGAGGGCAAGTATGACAGAGATCCATAGTGAAGTCGTTGAGACGTTTAGACAAGGTTCTCAAAGAGAAGCATTCCAAGGCGACCTATGTCATGGAAGGCTACGAGGCTCATGAGAATGACCAGGTGAACCAGTCTGACGAGACCTATGGGGATTCTGGTGATGAACACATCTATGTAGCAGAGGGAGACTTAGATGGGATCTACGAAGAGAAAGACATGTTGGAGGCGCTGGCGTCCTACCGAGAAGTTCGACAAGCTCTCAAGGAGCAGAAGACCAGTCGTGGTTTCTTCCCCGGGAAAGGTGTTGGAGCAGGCAAATCCAATGGGAAGGGCAAGAGTCGCATTCAGAAGGAGCAATTGAAGTTGCGAACCCGGTGCTGGCGCTGTGGTCAGATCGGCCATATCAGTGCGGAGTGCACCAGCAAGATGGTAGTCAAGGACGGAGGCAGCCAAGCTTCGAGCAATGGATCCACTGGCAAGTCCAGTTTCTTTGTCTCCACGGCAGATGACGTAGGTGTTGCAACTGCAGTGTCAGGAGAAACGTCCCAGTTCTGGTTGCGAAATTTTGTTGAGCGAAGGGCAAAGACTCGCCATGAATCTCCACGTGAGGCAGAGGCGGTCTATAAGGGCGCGGCTGACCGGGGTTCCAACAAACAAGAAAATGGTTTTCATGGTATTGTATCCAGTTCTTTTGAAGGGGTTGCTGACACTGCAGCTGAGGGAGGTTTGATAGGAAGTTTGGCACTGGAGCGGTTGCAATCTGAACTTCAACATGTGGGGCTATGCTGTCGATGGACCCCGAAAACTTCAGCGGCAAAGGGCGTTGGTGGTCAAGCACGAGTGGTTGGTGTTATTTTGATTCCTTTGGGTATTGGTGGTATCAATGGAGTTTTGGAGACAACTGTGGTCGAAGGTGATGTCCCTGTGCTTTTACCTATTCGTTTATTGAAAGCCTTGGATGCGATCATCAACATTCCAGAGAACCATGTGTTTTTCGGAAAGCATGCAGTGAAAGTGCCCATGAAAGAGTTGAGCAGTGGACATTTGGTCATTAACATTACCGAGTTTGCACAGGCAGGTTTTGAGGCACCTGAGGAGTTGAAGAATCAATATGAATTTCGATGTGGCATGGTCGGATGTGCGACTACTGCAGTCATGCTGGCTCAACAACGCCTTCAATCTGGCACTACGAACCCACGTTCAGTGCATTCCTCTGGCACCTGTCTGACCAATGGATGGACTGGTTGGTCGAATCCGGAACTGGGCAAACCGAAGGCGGCTCCAGAGCCGACAATTTCCAGCTTTCGAAGAGCTGCTCAGCACTCAACCTCAAGGGCAATCAAGAACTGGCGTGTGATCCTGGACAAGATATGCACGCTGCTGGTCATGGTGGCGTTGCAAGAGGCTATCGGCGACTGGTGCCCGCAGTCATTGGAGCAGGCATCAATGCCCTCGTGCGAGACCAAGCAGGAGGACATCTATGCCGAGATCATAGTGAATGCACCAGCTATGAAGCCTATCCAGTCCAAGGAATTAACCACCGGTGAGTTCGGCAAGCAGTTGTGTGCATCCCAAGAATCGAATGAAAGGTGGTGGAAACAGCCGAGCTTCCTGGATAGTGTGCCGAGACTGCAACTCCAGATGGGAGAGCCCATTTCGTGCAATGGAAGTTCGACAAGACTTGAAGCGAGAGAACCTCGAGAAGAGACGAGGCTCCTTGGGCCAAGGCCGAGTCACGACCAGTGTTCCCGAGGACATGGAAGTGGAGATGGCTATGGGCGAGGTTCAGAATGTCAACCAGGACTTCCACTTTGCCGGCACGACCATGGACATGAATGCGGCGCAGGTGGCACAGAATTTGGAGTACAAGATGTGGGAAGCTCAGGAGTCAATGCGGCTCCAGATGTGGGATCGAATGATGCAGATGATGGCAGAATGGCAGAATCAAAGGGCGACATCCTCTCAGGAAGATCAGCACCAGAGGCAGCAGTTGCAAACTCTTCTGAACGAGATGAGAGAGAAGTCACTGAGGCAGGAGACAATGTTTCAAGTGATGCAACGCACTGCCATGGAAACACCACCAATGACATCGGGACCAATGGCGAATGCAGCCATGGAGACGGCATCAGAGGCAGGAGCCTCGACTGTCCTGGGAGCTTCTCAGGCACCACTGCCCGGGACGCAAGTTCTTTGCCATTGCCGTCAACCAGCGGAAAGATTGATTGTGAAGAAGGAAGGCCCGAGAAAGGGCAGGACATTTTGGAAATGCACACAGAGAGTCTGCGAGTTCTTTCAATAGGATGTTCAGGAACAACAGCGGCTGATGAATGCTCAGCCGAAGATCCGTCCGGGCACTTCAACCATGTCAACGACTCCGGCGGGATCATGGCAGCCAGTGGGAACCAATCCGGATGTGGTGGAGTTGGTCTCCGATGCGGGACTGTGAGTCCTGATGATTCCTGGACTGTTTGCTGTACAAGGTCAAGCAAGTTGAAGGCGAGAAGGTTGCAAGCGAGAGGAGATGGAGAGTTTTTCCATGTGGATTTGAGATATCAATTTGTTCAAGATGGTTGGCAAGATAGAGAAGGTCTTATTCCTCTTGGGTGTGATGAAGATATTAGCGCCCAACTCAAGCTTAGCAACCATGCGTTTGTGCAGCAAATGTTTGAAGATGGAAAGGAAACGCAGTTCAATAGAAGACTGAGAAGGACACTGAAGAGAGCTATGTCATGTTTCCATGCTACGTCAAGTGCGGTTGTTTCCGAGGTGTTTTCGCCTCCAGGGGTGGTGGCAGAAGCGTAGAGGCATGGTTTGGAAAAGGGCAAGAGTTATGACTTGGTCACTGGGTGGGATCTTAGTGACCCTGGGCAAGTGAAAGCCATGTGGAAGCAGCTGCGGGAAGACAAACCTCTCCTGATTGTCCTGTCTCCTTTTTGCACAGCTTTCTCTCCTCTATATACAAGAATGGAATTTTCCTCGGATGAGTTTGCGGAATGCAGTTCGTTTGATAGTTGGAGGATTAGAACATTTAGAACTGTCTACTCAGATAGCGAAGTGGCAACATCGGCAGGGAAGATTTTTCATGTTCGAACATCCTGACTTGGCCAAGTCTTGGAAGGAGGAGTGTTTCGAATCACTTGCGACATGTGCAGGTACAATTTGCGGGTGGATGGAGAGAACCTGAACAAGAAACCCACCGGCCTTCTTTTGAACAGCGAAGAGATGGCAAATCACCTGGGACGAAGATGCCTTGGTGATCATGCACATCAACCTTCGCTGCATGGGCTGGCCAAGAAAGCTCAGAAGTACAAGCCCGAGTTTTGTCGGGCAGTATTGCAGGGCTTGAAGAAGCAGATGATAAAGGATCGTGTCGTCCATCGAGAAGAAGAAATTTGGGCAGTGAGCCAGGATTTGGATCTGGCAGATGATGAAGATGAGGAGGTATGTCCAGTGGAGGAAGGTGAGGCCGAAGGAAGTCACCAGATCACTGAAGAAGAAAAGGCAATGGTCAAGAAGCTTCACCGGAATGTTGAACATCCTCAGAATCCTGAATTCATCAGGTATATGCGGGCCGGCAGAGTACGACCCGAGGTGATCAGATGGACTGCGAAGGAGTTCAAATGTGATGTGTGCGAGGCGAAACAACATCCCAAGGCAGCCAGACCGGCAGCAATTCCTCGAAGCTATCAACCCAACAAAGTGATCGGGGTTGACATCACGTACGTTCCTCTTGTTGGAGGAGGTGGAGTCATTCCGGTGCTCAACGTGCTGGATTGGGGTACCAACTATCAGATGATGGAGAAGTTGGATGGCAAACAACCCCAAGAAGCATGGGAAGCACTTCAGCAGGTATGGTTCCGAGTCTTTGGAGTTCCGGAGATCATCGTGACTGATCAGGGCAAAGAGTTCAGTCTTTTGTTTCAGTCTGAGGCGGCGAAGCTTGGAATACTAGCTCATCAAACAGCAGCACGTGCTCCCTGGCAACAGGGGAGGACCGAAAGACATGGCTCTATCTTCAAGGACATCTTGGAGAAGGCACGTACCGAAGAAGTGATCACCACCGAGAAAGAGTTGGTGGCATTGATGAGAGAGGTAGAGCAGGCAAGAATCGCTACAGCAATAGATCTGGATTCTCGCCTGTCCAGCGACAAATTGGACAATGGCCGCGGCTGCCCAAATCACGCATGTCGGACGAGCACTTGGATGTGACCCTCGTAGACGACATGTTGGTGGATGACATTGAACGATTGCACCATATGAGGAGAATGGCACAGAAAGCTTTTGTGGAGGTGAATGCGAAGACATCCATGAGAAAGGCATTGCGAAGCAGACCCAGAACATGGGAGAACTATGAGGCTGGAGACTTGGTATATGTCTTCAGGGTCCCCAGGGCCAGGAAGACCAAGTCTGGGGGCAAGGATATCTATGAGATTGCCACCAACAAGGCAACTTGGGGACGGTGCCAACTTGTGGATATCTATGATGGGTGAGCTGTGGACGGTTGCGAGAGGACAGTGCAGAAAGGCAACCTCTGATGAAAGACAGGGAGTGGAAGCGGTGATGCAAGAATGCCAAGACCTGATCCAAGAGTACAAGCGAAACTCAAAGAAAGCCGGGTACAAGGATATCACCGGAGAAGCGTCTCCACCCATAGAAGATGAAAAGACGCAGGATGAGCATCCATTGAAGCGGGTGAGATTCAATGAGGAACAAGTGGAGGAGGAAGAACCCTACACTCCAGAGTCTCCCATAGCTACTCGTGACGGGGAGGGCGCAAGGTCTTCAGTGGCAGAACCCGAAAGCGAAGTGAGCAGGCCAACATCTGTAAGAGGAGGTGGAAATGGGTCCTCTTCTTCCAGTACATCGTCTTCTTCTTCCTCTACACCCTCTGGAGGTGGAAATGGATGTGGAGCAGGAACAGCGAATGCTGAAGCACTAATGGAGGCCACAGAAGAAGTAAGCAGTGAGACACCAGTGGTAGCGGGTTCTATGCCACCCATACCAAACCAGTGGGAGAATCCTGGATTTCAACGAGCAGTAGACACTTCAAGACTTCAGGCAAACCGATTAGATGGGCATCCTCACGCCCCAAGCGCACGACCAGTCCGGTGGGTGCGCGGAAGTCGAGAATATGACCCATACCTGGTGTTTGAGCCGGAATTTCACTGGATCACCGAAAATGAAGATCCCGAAGAATGGGAAGCAAAGGTGCATGAGGAAAGGTGGTCCAGAGTGATACACAGAGATGCATCGAAGCCAGGAGATTTTTGGAGGTATGAGCCTGAGTCCAGAAGTTTGGTGCGATGTCACCAGAACAAGAGAAAGACCAATTTCAATCCTGTTGGTTGCAAAGATTTGCCAGTGCCGATTTGGGCACTCCAATCCAAGAGACAGACAGCAGCGAACATAGATGTTGGAGGAAAGCGGATGTCAGAAGATGATTGGAGAAAGGGCAGTGAAGTCAAAGCGCAAAGAGTATGGTGGACTGGTGAAACTAGATTTCTTTTAGAGGACAGCTTTGATTTGAATGTTTGGCTGGCAGCCAAGGTCAGGATGAGATTGATCCTTCAAAGGAACCACCAGAAGAGCTGGAGGGTTGGAAGTTGGCGGATGCAGCAGAGTGGTCCAAGATTGAGGCCAGTGGTGCTGTTAGGGTTTTGTCGGTAGAAGAAAGTGAGAAAGTCAAACAGCAACTCCAACAGGAGAACAAGCTAGACCGCATCTTGCCGACTAAGGTGGTGAGACGCCGAAAACCTGCAGAACAGCCTGGCGAGGAACCATCCAAGAAGTCTCGGATTTGCATCAGAGGCGACATGGACCCGGACAATTCCCACCAACTATTACAACCATCAACTTCAATGTTCTTTTGCAGTTGGTCGCAAACAAGAAGATGTGGGCAACCATATAGGAGATTTGCGAAACGCCTTTTGTCAATCCCAACCTTTACATCGAAAGAATGGTCCTTTCTATTTTCAACAACCGAAAGGTGGTATACCAGGTTTGAAAGAAGGACAGATCATCCAGATTTTCGCAGGTTGCTATGGTCTGGTGGACGCTCCTTTGCATTGTCGTCGCAGTCTCTTGGCTGATTTAGCCAAGTTGGGCTACCATCAGAGCAAACTCAATCCTTGCATTTGGAAGGTTCATGATCCAATGACTGGTGAACTGGAAGGTGCAGTAGCTATCGAAGTAGATGATCTGTTCACGGTTGGTCATGCACGACATCATGCACTCATGAAGCAACTTCAGCAGATGTATACTTTTGTGAAGTATGTAAAGCTGAGGGAGGTAGATCAAGGTGCAGCTTTCAATGGTAGGAGGATTCGTCAGTTAGCAGATGGCACGTTCAAGATCGACATGCAAAAGTTTGTTGAAGAGCGATTGCATTCAGTAGAGCTAGAGAAGGGCAGAAGCACTCAACGAAAATCTATTGCCACTGCTGAAGAAGCGGCACGCGCCAGAGCAGTGTGTGGCAGTCTGAATTCGGTTGGCAAAAGAGGGCAGACCGGATGCCGCAGGTCCTTCATCTCTGCATTCGTCTAAACTAGCGAGCTTAAAGATTGAGGACATTGTGTTGCCATCAATGAGACGGTAAAGAGGCTGAAGGAGACAGCTTGCAGTGATCTTGCGGCCGTTGCAGAACATGAAGTTGAGCATAGCAACTGATGCATTGTTTGCTAACAATGGTTATCATTCTCAAGGTGGTCAAATGGTCATAGCACATGAAAGGGGTTTACGGGATGGTTTGAAGGTCAAGACCAACATAGTGGGTTGGAGAAGTGGAAAGTTGCAAAGGTTTGTCAATAGCACTTTAGCCGCTGAAACTCAGAGTCTCAGCCGTGGTCTTGGAGATCTGATGTGGATCATGGTTCTTGTCAAGGAGCTGTCGGACGCCAGCTTCAGAGTCAGGAACTGGAAGGAGCATCTCAGTGCTGAGGAAGTCTTGGTCTTGGGCCCAGAGCAACATCAAGAAACCCTGAAAGAGAGTCTTGCCATCATAGATGCGAAGAGTCTCTATGACTACTTGGCGAAAGAGACGGCAGGAGGACAAGACCGTCGAACGGCGATTGAAATCCAGATCATCAGAGAAGATTTATGTCATCTACAAGGACAGGTGAGATGGGTGGATCACCCAGCAATGATTGCTGACGGCTTGACGAAGATCCGTGGAAACAATGAACCATTGTATAGACTGATGCGGGAAGGTTTGTTTAGGATCCAGGCCGAAGAATCACAGATGGCCCTTAGAGAGCATGCTAGGCAGAATGGTCAACGTACTGACCAAATCAGGCGTGCTGGAGTGAAAGAGAATTTTGGGAGCTGTGAAACAAATGAGCACAGACATGCACAGATTCACTCCAGCCAACTGTAACATTATGGCCCGAATCATATAGGGGCCCCATTTCATCCCAGACGGTGTTAGAACGCCATGCCAGCTCGTGAGGGCACAAAGGCGCGTTGAAGGTGTCTGCATCCACTGGTTCCACAGTATCTGACATTCTTTCTGGCATTCTAGCTGGCATTCTTTCTGGCATTCTATCTGACATTCTTTCTCGCATTCTTTCTGACGTTCTATCTGGCATTCTATTTGACGTTCTTTCTGGCATTCTATCTGACATTCTTTCTCGCATTCTTTCTGACGTTCTATCTGGCATTGTATTTGACGTTCTTTCTGGCATTCTATCTGGCATTCTATCTGGCATTCTTTCTGGCATTCTATCTGGCATTCTTTCTGGCATTGTATCTGGCATTGTATCTGGCATTCTATCTGGCATTCTATCTGGCATTCTTTCTGGCAGCCAATCTGGCATGTATACAGGTTGAAGTCCGGCAGTGCCCACTGCGATCTGGAGCTCGCGGCTGAAGTCCGGCAGTGCCCACTGGGATCTGGAGCTCGCGGCTGAAGTCGGCAGTGCCCACTGCGATTTGGAGCTCGCGGCTGAAGTCCGGCAGTGCCCACGTAGATCTGTGGCTCGCGGTTGAAGTCCGGCAGTGCCCACTGGGATCTGGGGCTCGCGGTTGGAGTCCGGCAGTGCCCACTGCGATCTGGCAGTCGCGGCTGAAGTCCGGCAGTGCCCACTGCGATCTGGAGGTGGCAGATGAAGCCCGGCAGTGCCCACTGCGATCTGGAGCTGGCCGATGAAGCCCGGCAGTGCCCACTGCGATCTGGAGCTGGCAGATGAAGTCCGGCAGTGCCCACTGCGATCTGGAGCTGGCGAGGAGGCGGAGGAGGAGACGGCGGAGGNCACTGCGATCTGGAGCTGGCAGATGAAGTCCGGCAGTGCCCACTGCGATCTGGAGCTGGCGAGGAGGCGGAGGAGGAGACGGCGGAGGCGGAAGCGGCGAGGCGGCGGGCGACGGACATCTCTGATAAAATCTAACGACCCTCACCTGGCAGGTGGGGAAAAACTGGTTTTATTCTGGTTGCGTCCATAGATTGGAAATATGTAGAAATCAGTTGGCCAAATAGGTTGCCTTTCCAACTAGCAAAAAACATGAAGTGGCCGGTGTTTGGCCTTGGTTTAGAGAATCCTTCTGAAATGCTCAATGGCAATTCACGTCTAAGGAATAACCAAACTCAGTTGATGGTTGTAAATAGGATTCTTCCAACCAGGAGTTAGTGATGCAGTTGAAAGAACCAATGAATTGGTTGGCTGTGTTGAAGACATCTTATTACCATCCCTACTTTGGAAGCACTGACCCTATTATCATTTCTGGCGGAAAAACGTTTCGGGTGCACATGGCACAGCATGTGCAGGTTTGGTGTTCTCAGTGCGGTGTTCGTTTTGTCCAAGACTCAGAAAGAAACAACAAGAAAGACCATTAGCCAACGGCGTTGCCAACGGTAGGCTGATCTCGACCATATTCCCAACATGTGAATCTAAGGAGCCATGGCCTGGATGATGGGCATTTCTTGGCATGGCAGTTGTAAATCATTATGGAACCGCAAGGTCCATTGGCTCGTAGGACTGCCTGATTATTCTTGCACATGTAGCCGCTAATTTGATGGTTTCCCGCCTATTTGGTTTGAAGATCGCAGATGTCTTCTGCCCGCGTAGCGGCTATGTCACTCTATAGTGAGTTAGGCCACAGGCCAGCAATTGGCCACTGGCCACCGCTCACCTGCACCGGCGACAGGCGACCGACCAGTAGGAAGAAGAAAATGCATCTGTCTCACCAGCGCCGCCGGCCATCAGCGGCCACCAGCCACCAGCCAACAACCATTGGCTACAGGCCACCAACCGGCCACCGGGCATCGGCCGCATATTGTTGAGCAGACCTGGCTGAATTAGCACAGTTTCTGGGTCTTTGCGGGCATCGCTGGATGCTTGAGATTTGCTACGCTCGAAAGAGTCTGGTAGTCATCTCATCCCTTGGAGAAACCATACGGTGCAAAACCATCACAAACTATCGAAATTACACAGAACGCGTTGAACGCAAAGAAAAAGGACATAGTTCCTCCAAACCTGGAAAGCGATAACACACTCACCAAAAATTGATGACTTGGAGCCAGATACCAAACAGTGACCGTGGCCCATATCCATACGATTTTCCAGAAAACCATTTTCTGGACAGCATCATTTTTTTGGCTTAAGATTGTTTTCTGCTGATACTACTTTTGGAGTTGTCTGGTCACAGGAAGGGTATGTCAACATGTCCTAAATTAAATCATGTTTCCCTAATTTGTCCGGTTCTTTGACATCAGCTCTGCAAATCATTTTCGTCATGTCTTGCCAAAGATCCTGATATGGACAATATGTTTGTCCAACACTTTTGGTATGGCGGCATCTGTCTCATGAATGACTTCGCTCATACATCCAATATGAGTAGACCCAATTCGGGTGAATTTCAGCTCCAGAAATCATGTCAAAAGCAAACAGAATTCCAGAGAGCTGATGAAACCAAATCGGCAAACTGGTAAAGAACAGTATCCTGGCCCCAACAAGAGTCCATTGCAAACGTCTTTTGCTACGTGGGCGGTTTACCTAGGCTGCCTCGTCTTTCCTGCCTCATATGTTCTAAGTATTTCTAAGTTGTTTTGGTGTTGACCTCGATCCCTGAGGTTTCGAGTAGCGGCACATCAACCATTTGTCCGGCTTGTCGATGAGGACAGGGGTGAAGGGGAGCTACAGCTGCGCAGTAAAGATGGGTTTTAACCATCAGTCATTTGATGGAAGAGGAGCTGGGATAACCAACAAGAAGCTGGAAGATGACCATCAGCACAGGAAATATGTAAACATTGTTAAGCCAGCAGCCGGCTTGGAACCCTGCAACAAAAATAACTGGGACGTAGCTAGGAGTGGTTTGCATCCAAACATATCGGCTGGAAGGGTTTCAGGGGTCGATAGTTTCTTTCTCTCGACCGGGTGCAATGACACATTGATATGTTTTTGGATGGGGGTGTTTCTAGTTGTGATTGTCTACCTGCACAGATAGGAATGGTGTTTGAGCAGTAAAGATGGGTGACCTACAGCAGGAGTTTTCAGCCATGACATGACGCTAACAGAGCTAGCTGTGTTTCCGAGCCAGCGTTTTTGACTTGAGGTCGGGGGGCCCTTTCCAATCCGAAACCAAACCAATATTAAAACCAAACCGTAGAAGAGTTATCGGGTGGGGCCGTGGGGCAAACAATTTTCATGAACCTTGTTGTGCGTACTGACTATAGTCAGGCAGCTGGGAGAAAGCGAAGCCAAGACGTGATCCAGTTTGCCACTTTAGAGAGCTCTATAGCTAAAAACCCACTAACATGATTTAGGTGATGTACCATCTGACATGGTGATTGCTAAGATGTGAATTTGCTATTTGAATCATGTTTTGTTACATCTTTTATCAAATTTTCACATAATTGCACAATTGGAAGGTAACTTGACTCACGTTTTGAAGGCAGATGCTTGGCCAGTGGTGGTAACCCAACCTTTCTGTTTGCAGGAAGGCAGATGGCAAAACCAAGATGTGAAGGGCCAGTCCATCCGATAGATGGATGATTGGGTGACTGCACAAAATCAGTTGGATTTTTTGTGTGGTTGCTGAAGACATTTTGAAACAGCTACAACCGATTGGAGATTAAGCCAGCAGTGTTAAGAAGCAGAATCACCTGTTAACCCTTTTTTTGAATATAGAATGCAACTGATTGGAAACAATGGTGCAATAACAAGTCCTTCATGAGAGGGACTGGGGTGCAAACAGTACGGCAAGGGATAGCGTACAAGAATCATTTGATTCCCCGTTGTCCCAAACCCAAGATCTGCAAGAGTTACTACGAGGACAGCCGAGGCAACGAGGTGGAGAAGTAAAATAAACGAGGTAAGCGACGAGGTGAACAACTAAGAGGTAAACTAAGATAGGGATGTGAGAACATTCGTGGCCAGAGATTGAATATGGACAGCCCCTTCAAGCCACTTGCACGGGGATGCGTCAACACACATGCAATGATATGTAGGGAGGCGAGGTGCTAAATTCGAAGTTCAGATTTCAGTCACATCGCAGACAAGGCAAGAAATAGAGTAATTGTCCAAACAAGATGCCTTAGTAAGAGGACCCTAGAGGGCAAATGTTCATTGATTTTTCCCCAAGCAGTGTGTCCACACTGAGGGGTTCTTACGGTAAAGGCCGGTGCTTGATCATGGTGCTCCATCTGGGCGGCGGCATTTTACCTATTACAGTAATTCCTGCATAAAGTGGCTCCTGTTGAATGTCCATGTGCGTTTCGATTGTGCAGGCTTGCACAAAGTCTGCGTCGCTTGTCTGGGGTGCGGCATTTTTCCTGTAAATTCTCGCATAAAGCCCTCCTGAGACATTTCGACGCGCAGGCTCGCACAAAGTATAGGGACGTGGTCTTGCTCTCCGGCATTTTTGCTGTAAATCCTCACGTTCCTGAGATGCCCATGTGCCTTTCGCAGGCTCGCACAAATTAAGTGTGCGTCCCGGTCTTGGGACCGGTCCTCCTCTTCCACATCATCCTCCTCAACATCATCATCCTCAACATCATCTTTCTATATTCTCAACATCATCATCATCATCATCATCATCATCATCATCATCATCATCATCATCATCATCATCCTCGTCATCTTCCCCCCTGACATCATCATCCTCAACATCATCATCCTCCACCTCATCTTCCGCATTATCATTTTCATCCTTCTCCTCCTCAACATCATCATCCTTCACCTCATCATCCTCAACATCATCGTCCTGCACCTCATCATGATCAACACCCTCATCCTCAACATCATCGTCCGCACATTATCATCCTCATCATCATCATCATCATCATCATCATTATCATCATCATCATCATCATCATCATCATCATCATCATCATCATCATCATCATCATCATCATCATCATCATGGGGTCTCTTGCCGGGATAATTTTGAAAGATCACCCAATCCATCATCCAATATCATCCAGGCTTGAACGTCTTACCACTTTGGTGAGGGCTCACCAAAACCACCATATCACCGTATCACTATTCGCATTTACGGGGAGGAGGAGCTATCAAAAAAAACTCAAGGGCCACTCCATCCACAAACAAACTATACAGAAAGGTTTCAACCTTGGTCGACAGCCCGTGTACATTGGCATTTTGCTCCATTAATCGAATGGGATGAATCTTGTACACCTCAACAGGAAACCATCTGCCATTTGGGGGGTTTTGTAAATCGAAAAACATGGGTCTAGTGTTGGGTCCACTCACGCATTGTGTCAGGCTTCCCCTAGATTTGTAAGATCGGCAACCACAGCTGGGTGTAGTTCGAAAAAAAAGCGAGCCTCTGGGTGAGACTACTCAGAGCGACCCGTTGGGCGAACTTCCTGGCTTGAGACTTGTAGGGTATGTTTCCATACATTTGTGGATAAACCTTGGTGGATGATAGGTAACGGGGTAGTTGTTTGCAAAAAATGCGGAGACATGACAATCATGATAGCCAGAATCCAATGAAATTGACCTTGTGTAGGGTGTATTCTCGGTCGGTCGTAATCCTTCCAAGGAGTGCAGACATCGCGTAGCATTTGGGTTCCACAATGTGGTTGAAAAATAAATCAAAAAAATCAGAAGGGGTTCTACTTGGTCCTTGGATGACCTTGGGTCACACAGTATTGTCCCAAATTCTATGGTTTGACTGCACAAGATGAACAACAGGTTACAACTGTTCCAACTAGCTACCTTTACGTGAATTTGGACTCAGGCCCATAGCTAACGACCTCAACTATTCGCCATTTTGATCCATACACTTTGTGTCTCAACAGCAGGAACCAATGTGCCAGATGTGGCTAGGATTCGTCTTGCTGATGCCCACGGTTCATACATGCATCCAAGAATGTTCAGGAGTGTTGGAAGTTGTGATCATGGATTCTGGGTTGTTGAGTTTGAAATATTAGATATATGATATATTTATTGCTAGCAATATCTATATTGGGATTCTCTGGGACATCATCTCATGTCTTTCCAATAGTTTTCACCATACTTATCTTATGTTTTCAAGATAGTGCGAAATCAGCTCAAGGGATGGAAATGTTCCATTGAAGATGGCGACGCCAAGATTTTTTTGGGCTGGATTTGCTTTGTTTTTTTGGGAGATTAAATTCAACTACAAGCCCATTTCTGTTGAATGTGAACCTTGGAATCCAAAGGAACCAGGCATCACTTCGGATTGGCTAATGAGGTCAAGAGTCAAGACGTCCAAAGACGGCGTGGAAAATCGGGGGAAGAGGGCTGCCAGGGTGCAACTTGGTTGTGCCAAAACATCTGGATCCGCATCACCGGGAGGCATCCAAAAGGTTGTGATTGCTGGTGAAGAAAAGTTGCCTGGTGTTTGCATGCGGCATTGGAATGAGGGATGTTGATAGGTGACGGATGTTTCACGTTGTTGAGGCCCAAGGGGAGCTTGTTTGTGGGAGAGTTTGCTCATGATCCACAGTACGGTGTTGGGAGAGGGTTGCAACATGTAGGTTCAAACCGGAGAATGTTGCAATGACTGTTAACTGTTGGGCTGCCACATAGCATACAGCAAGGAGCCAGAGGGGTCAAACAGAAAGTTGCGCTCAAAGACCGATGTATACTCAGTTCACTGCTAATCTGAGCAATACTTTAAGCAGGGAAGAATGGAAATGAATTGACTCCAGCAGCAGTTCGTGCCACTCGTGCCATGTGCCGGGCACTGCGCTGTAAGACATGTTTCACAATTCGAGCCTGTGAGGATGAGCTCGATGCAGTTCTCGGTTGGCTCTCAAGGACCGGTTGGCCACCACTTGCTTCAGCGTGTTGCAATCCAGTGGCCGACGATGATGACAATTCTGGAGTTTGCCTTGTTCCTGTTTATCGTGTTTTTTTTCCTACTTTTTGTTGTTCTTAGCTAGTTGGGGTTCTAGATTCTTGGCAATATCTAATGTTGGCAATAGATCTTAATTTCACTACGCATGGTTGATACTTTACAGCAAATGCGCAGTGCCGACAGGTATTTGAGGATACTTAAGCTCATGGTTTTGAGATGGGTAAGTATATATATTTTTTTTTAACATGCAGGTTATGTAAAGCAACCTCACCGAGACCTCACAACGACCCACCAGAAACGCTTTTTTTGGTGACTGTTTCTAAGAGGAATACCAAGATTGGACAGGATATATGTGCCGTGTGTCTTCATCTACTTCAGAAAACTTCCTGGCATGGCATGCACTTTGTCCCTGGAGTGATGCCCACTGCCAGAAATCATCAGAAAAGAATTACATGATTTGGGTCCACAAAAGTCCTGACGGAGCCAACTCAGAAGAGTTCCATGAGGAGCAGATCGATCCTCCAGTACTGGAACTGACCCGTTTCAAGGCGATTGACCAGTGCGGCGGTGAACGGGCACTTATGGCCACAGCAGAGTTTCACAAAAAAAGGTTTGCTACAAGTGATAAAAGTTGGATGCCTTCAAAATGATTTTCAGGAACTCATGTTTGCCCGCATTGAAATGTGGGAATGAAATGATTACATGTTCCGTTGCCATGCTGACCTTTCAAAGGTTTTTTCTCAACATCCACGGACTTTCCTACTTCAACACGCATTGCCTGTATTTGCCTTTTTCCCCAAACAGTGTGTCCACACTGACGGGTTCTTAGAGTCTTACGGGAATAGTAAAGGCCCGGGATTGTCAGGGTGCTCGATTTGGGCCTTGGCTTTTTTCCTCTAAATTCTCGCATAAAGTGGCTGTTGTTGAATGACCATGTTCGTTTCGGCTGCGCAGGCTCGCACAAAGTTGGGATCCCGGATTTTGCTTGCTTCTGGGGCGTGGCATTTTCCTGTAAATTCTCGTAAAAAGTTCGCATCCGACGTGTCCATGTGCGTTTCAACTGCGCAGGCTCGCACGGATTTGCGTCTAGACGTTGGTCATGTCGAAAGGTCTCGTTTTACCAGCGTGCGGTGCTCGTTTTTGAGCTATGTCCATTTCGTGTGGCAACGTGGGACATCCGGGACATTTGGAGGTCTGAAACGTCGTTTTGTGTGGCAGGCGCAGGACATCGGACACTTTTTCATCCGTGTGGCAGGCGTGGGACATTTTGCACGTTGCTAAGACGTTGGCAGGCGTGAGTCAAAATGAGAAATGCTTTCGGAGGTCATTTTGCGTGGCAGGCGCAGTATTTGGTGAACATGGACGATGTTTTTAAAGGGTGGAAAGTCGCGTTTTGTGAAACAGTCGTCGATTTTGATTTTGGACGTGATGATGTTCGCGTGGCAGGCGCAAGACTTCGATTACCTCGGGCTCATTCTTCGTGGCAGGCGCAGGACTTCGTGGATCTCGACAAGAAAGTGGCTGAGACCTAGGTACAAAACGTCGTTTTTGACATTTTCAATGTTCATTTTTCGTCGGGTGCGCGCAACGTTTTGTGCAAATCTAACATGTGCTCGCGCAACGATCTCGTCACTTTCTGCGCATCGGATCGCTCTCGCTGTGGCGCGGTGCGAATTTTGCAACTTCAGATGCAACCTTTTCGCACGAAATGGAGGTCGAACGTCAAAAACTGGTGTTTTTTCTGTGAATGAGCAAAGACTTCTGTGTGTAAGAGCTTCTGTGCGTGAAAGCTTCTGCACAGAGATCTTGTACAGAGACCTTGCCAAGAGACCTCTTGTAGAGACCTGGTACAGAGACTTTGCATAGAGATCTGCTGGGGTTTTGCCAAGAGCTCTGATAGAAAGCTTGCGCAGAGATCTCTGAGGATGGGTTCGGTACTGGCCGGCCCGTTGTCCCGTTGTCCCGTTCCCGTTGTCCCGTTGTCCCGTTTCCCGTTGTCCCGTTGTCCCGTTCCCGTTGTCCCGTTCCTGTTGTCCCGTTGGAAAGCTGCAGCTGTGAGAGAGTTCTTGTTTTTCGCAGCATTTTGCAGCCATTTCAATTGCCTCCATGCAGAATTTGAAGTAGCCAATTTTTTTTTGAGTGGGCAGTTGAGCAGGGAACAGCTGCAGTTAGATGTTAACAATAAACTTACAAAGGTGTAGGTGTTGATCAGGTCAGCACAGCAACGTAGAGGAACCGCGTGGCATCCCAATGGAGGAGGTTAGGTGCAGTAGTCGCTGCGGCGCGTGTGATGGAGAGTTGAAGGTGAAACGTTGTGTGGAAGCAAGTGTTTTAGACGTGGATGGTTGGCGAAAGGTGCAACACACTCTGTTGCGATGTCAGAAGTCTGGGTGTAGTAGGTGCAACAATACCGTGGGGTACAATTTCTACAACGTGTCAAACGGAAGCGGTGCCCGAGAGCAGTATATGTTTGATTGGAGAGATGAGAGCCCCATGAAATTCTTTTTCATGAATGTTCGCTGCGGGGCTACGACTGCGTGGCTTCGACAATTCTCTCGGCGTGTGACTTTTCAACATACATCCTTTGAGTCGGAAGCGAAAATCCACCTCTTGGATGCCATCTCTCGTGGAGTTTCTGGCATAGTACCACAGCATGCGCGGAAGCAGATTCTTCGTATGTGGATTTTGTGGCGTCTTGTTCCTTTGTGAAAATTTCGGTAGAACATTTTGAAGGGTGGTTGATGGCAAAGGTGTGTGTGTGTGGGAAAAGTGTTGCATTTGGAGCTGCTGGGTGGAATAAAGTTTCGATGCCTTTTTCCCGAGAGCGTCTGAGCGAAGGGTTCTTCTAACAGTGAAGGTCTGTCATACATTTTCACATCTTCACATCTTCACATCCTCACATCTTCACATCTTCACATCTTCACATCTTTACATCTTCACATCTTCACATCTTCTCATCTTACATCATCACATCTTCACATCTTCACATCTTCTCATATCTTCACATCTTACATCTTCACATCTTCACATCTTCATATTCTCTCTCTCTCTCTCCTTCTCTCTCTTTCTCTCTCTCTCTCTCTCTCTTCTCTCTCTTCTCTCTCTTCTCTCTCTCTCTCTCTCTCTCTTTCTCTCTCTCTCTCTCTCTCTCTTCTCTCGCTCTCTCTCTCTCTCTCTCCCTCTCCCCTTTCACTCTCTCCTTCTTCTTCTTTCTCTCTTTAGGCCGCGGGCAGTGCCGACGAGCCGTCACGAAACGTCAACCTTCTCGCACGAAACGANTTAGGCCGCGGGCAGTGCCGACGAGCCGTCACGAAACGTCAACCTTCTCGCACGAAACGAGGTTCGATCGTCAAAAACTGAGGTAAAATTGCGATTTCATTTGTGTCGGATGAACCCTTCACGCACGAAACGAGGTTCGATCGTCAA
>BGPT01000750.1:80562-125833 GCA_003297045.1 Symbiodinium sp. clade C Y103
CATCTTCTTTCTTTGAGACATCTTCTTCTATTTCTCTCTCTATATTTTATGCTATACGATTTTCACAATTACATATCTCACTATACTTCTCTTCGCTCTTGGGCCATCCGTCGTCTAGTTTTTTGGGCTTGTTGGTTAAGTTACTATGTAGATCTTAGTCGTCAGTCGTCAGTCGCTATGTGCATCGTACTCGTCAGTGTAGTGTCAGAGCCGGTAAGGTTGCTCGGTGGCATCAATATGCTGCGTCAGCTGGGCCAGATGTGCACGTCCGGGTGAATTTGAAAGCAAAGGTTGGCACGTTGTTGTCGGAAGCCTTTCGGTGGTATCCTGCATTCATGCTGCAGCGTCGGGTTGCTGAAGCCCAAGGCCGTGGGATTGCTACTAGCACAATCGTCTTTGACGGCAATGCTAAACTTGCTGGTCGTGTATGCGGCCGGCCTGTGGCAGAGCTAGTTGAACATGAGCGGCTTGGAATGTGGACAATTACCCGTGCAGCCTCACACCACTGTATCGAAAAAGGAGATGCAGCTGCCATGACACCAGCAATAGGCCCGATGATCCATTTCCACGGCAATCCGAAGTGGTCACCGCACATCGTCGGAAGAGGCAACGAACCCAGGGGGAACCATTGCAGCATTTGTACGATGTTTTGTTGAAGCCCCGTGACCATTTGGAATCTGATGGACGCTGGACATCATCCGCCGATGCCACCCCCACCCAACTTCATGAGTACTGGCAGAAAATGGAGGAAAGGGGTTTCATCCAAAGCAGGGGCAATGCATCAGACTTGGGTGCGACTGCTTGCAAAACACACAAGGAAGCAGTCACAGAAGTACACAAGCAACAGGTGCGGGCTGGGAGGGCAAACGGTTGGCTTTTCGCTACGACCCCCAGTGGGCATGTGCTTCATGCTAAGCCCTACTATGGTACCGAGTCTTTGACGCAGAGGTACATCTTTCTTGCTGAACTTGTGTCCGCTTGCCCCAATGTTTCTGTTTGCATCCATGATGATGCTTGCCATTTGCGAAAGTTTGCTTCGAAACATGCCGATAAATCACAGCTTGCTCAGCGCCTCAACTACCCAGCTATTCGCTATATCGTTGACAAGATGCACAGTCGAGGACAGAGCTCAGTCTTGTATCGCGTTGCTCAGGTGTATTTTGTTGCGTGTTGTGGGTTGGTAAGGAAAACATATTCTGACATGCTTTTTGCTGACATGCAGTGCCACATGCTCGCACGTTTTGGCGTAGCAAGGGGCGCGTTACAAAAAAAATACCGCACAAGTAAGTGTGAAGCTAGCAGGTGGGAATGTGCATGTGGAAGGGTGAGGTTCTACGTGGTTCATTCGCTCTTGCCTCTGTAGTGGTTGTCCTAGTGTCTTGGATCTAGCCCGGTGATTGCCAATCATTGAAAGCTTGACTACCAGAATGGCGAGTCACCGGGTTTGATCCAAGACAGCAAAGGCAACCTTTACGTCGGCTCTGTGCCATGATCTACGGGCCTATTGCTGGTGTCAAGGTGGCGAGTGACGGTGTGAGGTTGCACGCCTGGAGCTGTCCACATTTCTCGCCGTTCGATATAAATTGCGTGGAAGGAGCGGCCATGTCGAGAGGTTGCATGGAACTTCATGCTGAATGCTTCTGTCGGTGGGTGGGTTGGCATTGTACGAGAGGGTTGATGCAACGAATGACATTGAGAAGTCACGCCCCGTGAGAATTGTCGAAGCCACTCAGTGACACCGCTGCAACTAAATTTCAGGAAAGGGAATTGTATGTGGCGATTATCATCTCTTCAAGAAAACATGCAATACATCACCACCTGTAATGCCTGGAATTTCCGAGGGGGGGTGACCAATTGGAATTCCAGAAGATATTCCAGCCCCCTAACCACCCAAAGCGTTGAAAACCACATAATATCATCTTGTTTCCACATGGAATTGACGTGGTTAGACAACAAAACACAAAGCGTTGCTTACGACCCGTGGTCGCAAGCGATGCTGGGCCTCGAAAGGCCAGTTTTTACGCAAGAAATGGCAAAAACATGCTAGACGTGTTGCTACCGGACAGCGAGCGTTGCTTACGACCTCTGGTCGTAAGCGATGCTCATGGTTTTGATTGACTTGCAGTGACACGTTTATACCTTTGGAGGTCATGGCCACTCAGTTGTGGTGAGGATGAGTTGTGGTGAAGATGGGTGGGGCACCGAAACTGCTGGAATTTTTGTTCCAACTTGGGCGGAGGACCCCCAGGGGGGTGATAGCGGTGGTGATTGCAATACCCTTGGCTACCTCTTCTGTTTGACGCATCGTAACAATTGTTTCGTCATAGCTGCATGGTGCAAGTTTGCTTAAAAAGAGAACGTGCAGGTTGTCGAGTTGCGCTTGCCATGCAAAACATAGTTTTACTTTTACCCTTGTCGCGGTGCCTGCCACACAAGATGTGTCTCTGGCAGCGAACATAAAATCTAGAGACTTCTTTTGTGGCAATGACGGGCTTGGGAAAACGGTAATCAGTAAGTAGACCTGTGCAGAGGACATGTTGATCCTTGTTGCGTTGCTCACTGCGCTCCACAGGCTGCTGAAAATGTTGCATTAACAAAGGATTTGAACACCAGTGCTGCTGAAATCTTCAACAGCGTTGTGTCGCGACATCGGTTTGTCATTCGGGCCATGGCGCGGCTCACCCGGCAATTTTTCATCCACGAAGTTTTGGAATGCCGGAATACATGCCTGGGACCTAGACAAGCCAAGCGGCATGTGCAGCGTGGCAGATTGGATGTTAATCTTTGGTTAAGGAATTTCAAGTTCAGCCTATCACCAGGAAAGATGTATGATATGGATACGCTTGACCTTGGCACGCACAGGTTCATCTGAAAGATGTATGATATGGATACGCTTGACCTTGGCACGCACAGGTTCATCTCTCTCTCTCTCTCTTTGTCTGGCTTTCCCGCCTTCTTCTCTTTCTTGCTCTTCTTCCTTTGTTTGCTCTGCCTGCTTGCTGTCCGGTGAGGGGTGCGTGTGGTGAGGCGGCCCACGTCCCGAACCGGTGCCTCTCTCTCTCTCTCCCTCTCTCTCTCGCTCTCTTTCTCTCTTCTCTCTCTCTCTCTCTCTTCCTCTCTGTCTCCGCCTTTCTCGCCTTCTTCTCTTTCTCACTCTTCTGTCTTTGTTTGCTCTGCTTGCTTGCTGTCCGGTGAGGGGTGCGTGTGGTGAGNCTTCTTCTCTTTCTCACTCTTCTGTCTTTGTTTGCTCTGCTTGCTTGCTGTCCGGTGAGGGGTGCGTGTGGTGAGGTGGCCCACGTCCCGAACCGGTGCCTCTCTCTCTCTCTTTCTCTCTTCACTCTCTCTTCCTCTCTGTCTTCATCTTTCTCGCTCTCTTCTCTTTCTCGCTCTTCTGTCTCTGCTTGCTTGCTGTCCGGTGAGGGGTGCGTGTGGTGAGGCGGCCCACGTCCTGAACCGGTGCTTCTCTCTTTCTTTCTTTCTTTCTTTCTTTCTTTCTTTCTTTCTTTCTTTCTTTCTTTCTTTCTTTCTTTCTTTCTTTCTTTCTTTCTTTCTTTCTTTCTTTCTTTCTTTCTTTCTTTCTTTCTTTCTTTCTTTCTTTTTTTCTCTCTCTCTCTCTCTCTCTTCTCTCTCTTTCGCTCTCTCTCTCTCTCTCTGTCTCTGTCTTCGTCGCTCTTCTCTTCTTCGCTCTTCGGCCTCTGCTTGCTTGCTGTCCGGTGAGGGGTGCGTGTGGTGAGGCGGCCCACGTCCTGAACCGGTGCTTCTCTCTTTCTCTTTCTCCCTCTCTCTCTCTCTCTTCTTTCTCCTTCTTCTCTTTCTCACTCTTCTGTCTTTGTTTGCTCTGCTTGCTTGCTGTCCGGTGAGGGGTGCGTGTGGTGAGGTGGCCCACGTCCCGAACCGGTGCTTCTCTGTCCTTTCTCCCTCTCTCTGTGCTTTCTCTCTTTCTCTCTTGCATCTTCGTGGCGGGTGGATGCTATTGTTAAGCCTGGTGTTGCATGCGATGAACATTTGCCTAGAAAATTGGATTGGAACAGATTAGGGAAATTAAACAGAAGATCGCCAAAAGTTACGAGGTCAAACGCAGCGTTGAAGGCATGCGGGGTGGTTGTTCCCATTTCGCCCAAAAAGAAATTAACCGCATTGGGTGAAGGCAGGGGCCTGTGCTGTTTTACTAGAGGAAGCAGAACTGAGACACCCATCCAGTGTCAAGGAACCAAGAAGCGTTATTTAAACGGGGGTTGGTCTGTGGAGGCTGAACCTGTGAGCCTTATACCTTTGGATTTGCTTTTGCAGCCGTGGCCTCAGCAGGGCCGGCGGACTGTTTGGAGTCGAGGATGGTAGTAGATAAATTTGGTACAGATGTGAATTTGGAGTCGAGGATGGTAGTAGATAAATTTGGTACAGATGTGAATGAGCGAGCGAAGGAGGACGGTTGGTGCAAGTGCAGTTGTATTAGTTTGGCTCAAAGATGACTAACTCCGCGCCTGCGGACTTCAATGATGAAATAGAAGCCGGATTTAACTTTGCCGATGCCCATTTCAAGCCTGATGAGACCTATGGTGCCAGAGGTTCTGCGCTGGTCCAATTGTTAGCTGCGAGGGCGGCGCACCATCCTCAGCCCTTTGGTCTTGCACTTCAGACCGCGCTGTTGGGAGCCACGAACGGCGCTTCCATTGCGTGCTTTCCTGGCGCCAGCTCACCCTTGGCCTTGGTAGTTTTGAACGTCAGCCGAAAACAGACTAGAAAGAGCCAGTTGAATTCCGCAGTGCAGCACAGCAAGTGGCAAGTGTCATAGACAAAGCTTGCCGAAGGAGAGTCCTTGAGAGGTATGGGGAAGAGGAAGGCAAATGCAAAGTGAAGTCGGTCGTCATGACCAATTTTACTGAAAGTGCTTTTTTTGAGAGATGCTCCGGCGAGTGGTCTCAATACCAGACAGCAGCTGGCGACAAGGGTCGCGTCCACCTCTCCAGCATTTTGTCCCTTGACGAGGGATACAAATTTTGCCGCATGTTGGGATTAATGGCAACCTCAACAAAAGGACGGGGCAGGTTTGAAATTTGCATCTGGGTTGTTTGTAGACCTCAACCTTTAACTTTTTTGGTATGTCGTAAGTTGTGCAATATTTGTTTGTTTCTTATTGCGGTAAGAAAAATGGTGTTGCATGCAGTGAAAGCTTGGGGCAAGCAGATTTTTGCATGTGGAAGACTGAAGGCAAGCGCAGCATCCATGTTAGACATGTCAGACAGTCTAGCCACTGCAGGAGCAGATCCATCAACGACCTCGGACGCGGCGTCGGAACTTAATCGTGTCCTTCAGTCTGGCCGATGTTGTTTGCAATTTAAAACTGGTCAATCTTTTGGAGATGACGGAGCTCCTTGCGTCAACGTGGTCGGGATAGGCAATTGTCATCCCAGCGCCTTTTTTCGAACGTTGAGGCAAGAGGTCGGGAGCCACCATGTGGCTGTGTTGGAAAGGTTTTTGCTGTGCAGCGGAAGAGCAGTGGAGGCCCATGCCTCCTTGCCGGCAGCGTTGCCGTTGCCAGAGGGGTTCCAACCGTACAAGTGGAGTCCTTTGCTGGAATCCATGGTTGCAATGTTGGGCATTTCCGCCAATTGTCTTCAACTGGAGTACGCGGTGAAAGAGCTGGAACCGGCTCCGGCAACAGAGCAGGATGGTGAGGAAACAGATTGTGGAGAAGCTACATATCTCCCGTCAAAACGTGGCCTTATCCTTTTTCTCGGCGATGGAGCTGAGAGCAGACTCAGATTTAAACAGTGCCACAAGGGGTCGCACTCCTTCAAGATGCCAGAGTTTCGAGTAGCCAACAGAGATATCCCAATCCCTCCTGGTTCAGACCTTGCCACATTGTCCGCCCGTGTCATCAAGCGCTTTGAAGTTCCAAACCAGGTGCTGCACATGAGCAAGGATGCCCAGGACCTGTTCAGTGGCTTCCAGGCGTCCTTTGGCGTGCAGCAGGCCGTGCTTCGAAGTACAGAGGACGCCGCGCAAGGTTGTCTCCTTGGCATCTTGGAATCCTTTCAGCTTCAAAGCTTGTGTGGGATGTTGCAATGAATGAGATCAAGGACACGGAAGAGCTAGTGGTGCAAGGGCACCACGTGCAGCGGGCCTATGATGAGATCCGTTTGGCACATGCCTTGGTGGCCTTGTGGAGCGCCCATGCTGCACCGAGAAATGTTGACCGTCCGGATTGCAGCGACATTGCTCCGCTGTTATCCTCGGCTGAGCGGCTGAAAGCTGCTTGCGAAGCTGCTCCAGTGCCGAGTCAGTTTGATCCCTTCATGCTGACCCAGAGAGAAGCCGAGCCATTGAAAGGTGCTGAAGCAGACGATGCGCCGGAGCTTCCGGACCATGCTGCTGAGAGCGAGAGTGCACCTTCAGGTGGTGTGGTGATGAATCCTTGTGACGGACATCTTCAAGTGACTGATCCTGCTGAGGTGCCATCTCTCAGCAAGGACCGGGATGCGAAGATTCTTCAATTGAATGATCGTGAGGTGCCATCTATGACCATAGGGTATGGTCCTTCGGGAGAATCGGTTCAAGACCCTGCGTTGGGACCATTGACTTTCACCGACCGAGAGACTTGGTAGCACAGATGTGGATGAGGCTATATGATTCCCTAAACAGGGTGTCAAAACTGAGGGGGTTCTTACGGTATAGCAGTAAAAGCCGGTGTTTGATCAGAGTGCTTCATGTGGTCGGCGGCACTTTACCTTTAGATTCGCGCACAAACTGGCTGTTGTGACATGTGCAAATGCATTTCGATCGCGCAGGCTCGCGCAAACATGGGTTGCGTCAGTGTACTTTTGAATTCTCGCATAAAGGCGGGCTCTTGTGAACTGTCCAATTCCAAGTGCATTTCGACTGCGCAGGCTCGCGCAAAGTGTGGGTCATCGCCCACAACAGTATCATCATCATCATCATCATCATCATCGTCATCATCCTCCTCAACACTATCATACAATCATACAATGTTATATATACATTATCCTTAACCCCCCCTCTGTTTGGGGTCTCTTGCCGAGATTTTTTTTGTGGTGTTGCAACGAGCAAAATCACATCCCCTATCGGCAAATTGCCTGGAACGGACTGCAGTGCTGGCAAGGTTTGTAAGTAGGCGAGAAAGGCAAAGCATGAGGTCGGAAATCCTTTGTTTGTTGTGATTTGTCCCATGGCTGCGTGGCTGCTCCATTCCCTGCATGTTTGGCCCAGGAGATTATGGCCAAGACATTGCTCCGAGGAGAGGCAGTGGTGTTTGGTTCAAAGGTTGTGGACAGCATGCACAAAAAGACACCTTGCGCAGCTGGCTCCAAACAGAAATTTACCAGAGTTTCTTTGAAGCTGGGTCACTGGAAGGCTGTGATGGCTTCTGGTTTAGCTCAGTACCGGGTTGGCAGGTATGACTCGGGTGAGAATGCAACAGAAAGAAAAGGGCATCCAAGAATACATGTGGAGTTACCGGATAGCTCAGATCCTGAAGTCTTGAGGGAGTTTCACAACCGACTCATGCAATTGTGCTGTGTCCCGTACACATGCTTGGCACAGAGAGTAGCGGCAAAGGCTGGCAAGAGCAGCAAGGCAGCTGCGGGAAGTGAGGAAGCAGTTCCAGAGCCGGCGGCAGCCGTGGCCCCGCAGGCGAAAAAGCGGGCGGCTTGTGAGCAGGCACCTGAAAGTTCGCAGCAGAAGCTGCGCAAATCTGCTGCAGTGCTTGGCTTCAACCATTGCTAAAAGGGGAAAAAGTAAACAGTTGCTCGGGGTCGACAGGACACAGCGTGTGAGTGCTTCCCAGTGTTGCAAGACAACCACGTGTAGAGTCAAAATTTGATGTGGAGTTGAGCATGTGAACCAATCTGTGTATCAATACGTGACATCTGGTTCGACAAGTAGGAGAGCAGATCCAGGAAATAGGTAGATGCATAAGATATTTATTCAGCCTGCATGCTTCGTTCCCATGTTTTGTTTGTCGTGCTTTGGCTTTGAGGCATGTGATGAATGATGAGATCATATGCTGAGAGTTGTGAGCGAGCACCTAGCTAGGAAATGACCACCAGACACACAGCAGGGAATTTCCCTGAGAAGCAACGGAGTGGATGAAGTTTCCCGTGTAAATATTGATAGAGATAATTTCTAAATCTAGAATGATGGATTTTAGATAGACAAAGGCATACATATATATATATATACATATTTAAATACATATATATATATATATTTATTTATTTATAGATATGTATATATATATATATTTATATAAAGATATATAGCTATATATCTATTTATTTATTTGGATATGTGTGCATATATTCGTAGATATGTGTAAATATGCATATACAGATATGTAGATAGATATATATATATATATATATATACAGATATGGGTGTATCTATTTATAGATATGAATATATGTGTATATATATATATATATATATATATATTTAGATATAGCTAGATATAGAAACATTTGGAAAAGATAGACATGTAGAAATACATAGAATTAGATTTATTTTGTAGAAATAGATCTCTCGCTAGAGAAACCAATAGATAGATGGAAGAAAGCGTGTTTGTGAGACATGCGACAATGAACTTGTCGGACAGATTGGGAAGATTTGGAAAGCAGCAGCCCTAGGAAGAACGAACTGGTGGAATCCGGCGCTGTTGATGTGTTTCACGGCGGAAGCAGCTGTCACCCGGGAAGAAAAAAAAAGAAGAAATAATATGAAAGGGAAAGGTGCTTGCTTGGGACCCAAAAGGAGCAAGCATCACCACTGTGGCAAGAGCGAAAATTGCAGCAGTGCATGCAATGAAGATACTTTGATCTCTGACTTGGTGGTGGTCACCATGCTGTCCAAATAATGTCCTCAATGTAGCATATTTTTTTGTTTCACGGTGGAGTGATTTTCTTTTGCCCTTTAGGTTGACTTTCACTGAACCGAAGTTACCATTGATGTCGCTTTCTATTGCCTATCTTTTGTTGGGCTTTCATGTGCAAGGTAAAAAAACTAATGGTGTACTGTTGAGAATGGCTCAGCTCTATCTATTGCTGCTGCTCTTCTATCTTCATCATTCTCCGTCCGTGTCTGAGTGTTGGCGCCCTCTTGTTGTCATCTCGTGTCTTCGTGCGCTTTGTTTGTTTTCGTCATTTCCTTGTGATTTGCGATTCTCGTCGTCCTATTGTGTGTGTGTGTTTCCACTGGAGGTTCTTCCCTTGGTCCTTCTCTGGCTTCTTTCCCTTTGTCCCGTGGACCTGTTGAGCACTTCCCGTTGTCCCGTGGGCCGGTTCCCGTGGTCCCGTGCGCCCGAGGACCCTTCCCGTTGTCCCGTTGTCCCGTTTCCCGTTGTCCCGTTGTCCCGTGAACCCCTTCCCGTGGGCCCGTTCTCCCGTTGCCCGTTGTCCCGTTCCCGTTGTCCCGTTGTCCCGTTGGCCGGTTGCGTGCCTCTTCTGAGATCTCTGGAACAGATCTTGCCAAGAGACCTCTGATAGGGAGCTTGCACAGAGGGTTCCCAAGAGGTCCCTTACAGAGCTCTTGCCAAGAGATCTCCTATCGACAGCTTCTACAGAGATCTCATAAAGAGATCTTGCCAGGACACCTCTTGTGAAGATCTTGCCCAGAGACATTGCATTGAGATCTGTTGCAGACATCTTGCCAAGAGGTCTCTTATAGAGATCTTGCCAACAAAGCTCTTGTAGAGAGCTTGTACAGAGATCTTGCCAAGAGACGTCTTACAGAGAGCTTGTACAGAGATCTTGCCAGGGCACTTCTTTTGGAGATCTTGTACGGAGACGCATAGAGATCTGTTGCAGAGATCTTGCCAAGAGGTCTCTTACATAGATCTTGCCAAGAGAGCTGTTTAGAGAGATTCTACAGAGATCTCATAAAGAGATCTGGCCAAAAAGACCTCTAAAAGACACCTTGTACAGAGTTTTACCTCATCTTCCGCATTATCATCCTCATCCTCATCCCCCTCAACATCATCATCCTCAACATCATCATCCTCCACCTCACCATCCTCAACAGAATCCTCAATCGCCTCATCATCCCCAACATATCTCAACGTTATCATCCTCAACATCATCGTCCGCAACCGTATCATCTTCATCTTCTTCTTCATCATCATCATCATCATCCTCATCATCATCATCCTCTTCATCCTTTTCATTATCATCATCATTATCATTAACATTATCATCATCATCATCATCATCATCATCATCATCATCATCATCATCATCATCATCATTCATCATCATCATCACCATCACCATCCCCATCCCCATCATCATCATCATCATCATCATCATCATCATCATCATCATCATCATCATCATCATCATCTTCAACATTCTCATACATTGTCATACATTCTCATACATTATCATACATGATCCTCATACCCCCACACTGTTTGGGGTCTCTTGCCGGGATAATTTTTGTGTGTCATTTTACTTTTTGCACGGCTGCAGAACCGAGTATCAGATAGACTACCTTCTGATAAGGCGACCAGCTTTTCATGGGATGTTGTGGGTCCCAGCTCTCTAGTTCAAACCCCTTCGGGCAGCAGGTTTGCACGGACTGTGGGTTTCCGATGGGGAAGTCGGACTAAGGTGGTTTTCCAGGTGGTCAACTTCAACATGATGTTTTTCTCCATTTCTCAAGAAACAGATCATGATGTTCCTTCATTTTTCCCAAAAAATCCCCAAGGTAAATGGAGTTTCCCATGGAAAATAGACGAAACAATTACCCAGCAGATAGACCGTGGATTTTTTGTGCCCGGGAGGTCAACAAGCACTTGGCGCAGCTTGCGCTGGCGCGGCAGTCGGAACACTTGCTGCGTCGCGAGGCAGTTATCGTGGTACCCTTCGAGGCACGGAGACGCAAGGAATGGCTATGTTTGGCTATGCCACAAAATGTGATAAAAATTCGATACCTTGAAAATTGGATCGTCAATGCAGGTGCAGATAAAAACTGCCAAAATCTTTATGAGTCCTAAATTTGCCGCGCGAAGATATGGCCAGGGCTCAAAATTCGGTCATGTCAACTTGGAGGGTGACGCAACAGCAGATGACCAGTTTTTCTGGGAAACCCCACTAAGCAACCAGGATTTATTGGTCCAGGGTTGACATGATCCCCAAGCCCAAACCCTAATTGGTCATTATTTCATCATTAGAGCTAAGACAGCTAAGATTGGAATTTGGGGTAAAACCTTTTTTGGGCCCTAGCCACTGGGTTTATTTCAAAACATGGGGATTTTCCAAAACAGCAATTTGAAGGAGAGAACAATTCTCATAGAACACCCAGTATGGGTATGGCTATGACTCAAAATGATTGACCCCCAAAATTGGACTGTTTTGTGCTGAAGATGATCAGAATTGTGGGCCCGGGCCGATTGGTACAGAATTTTGTGTTGATTTGGGTTGAATATAACATAGTTGTCTTGTTTGTTCACGCATTGCGAGTGCATTATGAGCAATTACTGATTCGGGTACTGGGGGGATTGGGGAGGCCACAATCAATCAAGTTTGGGATTGGCAAGAGCTTACAGTTTGGGAACAAAGTCTGTTCACATTGATCATTTCTTAGCGTCAACCATCCAATGTTTTTGGAGGTTCCCAGTTCCCGCCACCGATATGTCAATCCCAATCAGTCATCAAAAGGACTGTTTGTGTCTCAGCAGGGATTTCAGTCATACATAGTCTCTACCAGTGCGTTCATGATGTAACACGCCCATACCTTTAGGCATTACCTCAATTTCCACAATGAAGGCATTACCTCATCCGTCTTTCAAGGAGTCGGTAGCCATTTGGTAGCCAGATTGCTGAATGATCTCCAAGTGATTTTCAGATGGGTTCACCACTCACAGTGCCAGATGCGTTCAGGAGGCCCCTCGCTTCAGACTTGCTCCCAAGGCGCCTATGGCGGGGAGGGCCCAGAATCTCAATGTGTAAACGACCCAACTAGTGATTTTAACCGTATTAATCCAACAAACATTTCGAACGTCATTTACTGTTTCATCTGCAAACATGTGATGTTTCATTTGTCAACCAAACAGAAACGCTAGGGAAACTAGCCCCTGACTGTTGTGATGCGAAGATATTTGGGATTTCGGGTAGACCGACTGATGAGCTGTAGGTTGTTATGCGTCAATGTCTTTCCAAAGCCGATGATTTTTTTCCACTGAAACATGATTTTCTATTTTCCACTGAAACATGATTTTCCGTAAGGCATTTACGGCCATGTAATTGACCATGGACATTGTCCCTGATCACCAAAGGAAGTTTAGTTCACAAACTTCCGAGTCACGGACGAATGTCCAGGGACAGTCTTTTCATCATCATCATCATCATCATCATCAGGTCTCTTTTTGCGCGGGCTCGGGCCTCGATCTGGGAAAGTTGTCGACAAAAAGCGCACAGGACTGTAGCGAGAGCTCGGTTTCTCCTAAAAAAACGTAAAAAACTGACGGCTGCGGAGGACTTTTGGAAGATGAGATCGGCAAAATGTGCGCCAGACTGCAGCGAGAGCTCGATTTCACATAGTAATCGTCAAAAACTGAGGGTCTCGGCGCACCTTTGGAAGATGAGGTCGCGCACCAGGCTGTAGCGAGAGCTCCATTTCACATAAAGATCATCAAAAACAAAGGGTCTCGGCGCACTTTGGAAGATGAGGTGGGGAAAACGTGATAGGGCGGTGATGCTACTGGTGCATGCGTGCCCAAGTTTTGCTGTACACGCTTCCAGCCTTTGATGTTTTTTGTAGGTTAACCCAATTTTCGATACACTGCAGTGCGCGGCTGATGCACTGCTATCATGTCTTAGAAAAAATAGGATAAAGGACCGCATAACCAAAATACATATATGATTTGCAAGTGTGGATGTATGTGTATCTATGTGCATATGGATGTATGCATTCTGCATGTGTGTCTGTATCTATTTGTTTGCAGTGGTTAAATTGAGGCATTCAGGTTTCACACGACTTGTCAATAATTGTCATATTTTTTACCCCATCGCATCTTGGAGGTGCTAGTGTGCACCAAACCTTTCCAAGGAATTTCATTGCAACATTCGACCAATAAAACAGGGCCTGCAGCTTTCAAAAAACACATGGTGGTGCATCAATGTTCCGATTTTTCGGGTTCTTAAAGCCGGCATTCAAACACGAGATTGAGCACCCTAAATTGCGGAACATTGATGGACCGCCATGTTTTTTTGAAAGCTGCATCGGCAGCAAAAATTTCAGCCCCTGTTTTTTGGTTCGAGTGCTGCTACGAAATTCCTTGGAAAGGTCTGGTGCACACTAGCACCTCCAAGATGCGATGGTGTAAAAATAGATGCAAGTATTGACAAATTATGTGTAACCTGTATGACTGAAAGCACACACATACATACAGAACACGTTTATTTCTGCATATGAAAATATGTATTTTTGTGTGTGTTGTGGTTTGTTGTCTTTAAGAGTGTGAGAAATGATAGCAGTGAACCAACCGCGCACTGCAGTGTATGTATCGAAAATTGGGATAACCTACAAAAAACATCAGAGGGTGAAAGGGTGTGCAGCGAAACTTGGGTACACGAGCATGGTAGCATCACCACCCTATCAGCGAAGCAAAGCCCTTTGCTTTTGGTTATGGGAGTTCGGTAGTAATTGATGGGGCACATGTCTCTTTGCAATTCTGTGCATATGTTTTGTGCAGTTTCGGTGACCTATGGTGGCTGAATTTATATATATATATATATGTATCTCCCTCTCTCTCTCTCTCTCTCTTTAGCTTCTGTGAATTACTAGACAGGCAGTTGGTTTCAATCTCAACTCGCTTCAGTTCCCTTCAGGCAGCTCTTTACACAGTCAAACGGTTTGGAAGCGGCCACACATGTTTTTTTGATTAGATGCACGTTGACTATTTAACTGTGTTAATGCTGCCCAGTTGATTGGTTCATTGATTCATTGACTCATGGATGCATTGATTCGTTGATTCGCTAATTTACTGATTCATGAGTTCATTGAATCATCGATGGGTCGATTCACTGAGTCATTCATCGGCTGACTCATTGATGGGTTGATTCACTGATTCATTGATTCGCTGATTCATTGGGTGGCTGATTCACTGATTCACTGATTCATTGGTTCATTGATTCATTGACTCATTGATTCATTGATTGGTTGATTCACTGATTCAGTGATTGGTTGAGTCACTCAGACATTGATTGGCTGATTCATTGATAGGTTGATTCGCTGAGTCATTGATTCGCTAATTCACCGATTCACTGATTTATTGATTCATTGATTCATTCATTGCTTCGTTTCTTCATCGCTTCACCGATTCATTGCTTCATTGGTTCATTGTTTCATCGCTTCATTGGTTCATTGATTCATTCAGTTTGTTGCGCATGGATTCTTCCATGTCATGTCATTGGCACCTCAACAACCATTTGCTCATTCGTTGATGCACCTCACAACTTCAACACTTCGTTGCTTCTGCATCCCAAACAACCACCATAAATTTCTAAAAGGCCATTTTTTTCCTATAGTCATGTTCTCTTCTCAAACCTTCCAGTCCGGCCCGTGCCGGACACTATTTGGCATATTGTAAAACAAAAAATTGCAATATTGCAAAATACAACATTTCGCCAACATTTGGAGATCATGGACCATGTGATGGACCCGTGTGTTCAAACTGCTGAGGAACTCGGGTCGCACTGGGTCCTGCGTGCGATTTAGCGGTGTGGACCAACCATATCACAAACAGTCTCTCCCGGTCATACCATTTATCGTATCATACTGCGACTTGTTTATGTTTGGGTCTCCAAGAGGTCAAAACGTAGTGCATTGCGAACCCTTTGCCTTTATTGCCCCCCTCTGCCACAGCAGCCATAGCACAAATGATGCTTGCATTCAATACATATTATAGTTTTCGGTCACCAATCTGCAAACTCGCTCATGCTTGAGAAATTGCTGACTACTGTAGGGTACTGACAGTGTCATTTCTCCAGTATTTGGGGATTTTGTAATATGCGGCCTGGGGTGACCCTCTCTTGGCCCCAGGAGTTTCAGCTGGGGACTCCTTCAGAGGCTGGCAGTGCGCTTGGGCTAGATACATCACTTTCAGTACTGAAGGAGGTGAGGGAGCAGACGAGCCTGGTTCCATCAATACGGTGGTAGTTCAGTAACATGTGAATAGAATCTATTGTAGTGACGAACGTTGTGAAGAGTGGATACATGTTATTCATGTTTTCACAGCAGTGAGCTATCACTGGCTCGCTTTTGCAGATAATAAGGTATGTGCTGCCGGCAAACAAGGTCGCATGCAGGTAGTATTATGTTCAGGATATGCAATGAAAGGCCAGGAGGGTAGATAATGAAGATAGTCTAGGCTAAATAGTGATTTTCCAGTAGCTGCATAGGTATTGATATTGAGGATACATGTCGTATATGAGGTGATGTTGTCGTTTTGGTAGTACGTCGGTACAGGATGGCGATCATTTTGTGGGGAGCAGGAAACCACACCCTCCGTAAGGGTAGGAGGTGGAACACCATGTATGCGTCAGACATGTCCGTTGTTGTTGTTGTTGTTGTTGTTGTTGTTGTTGTTGTTGTTGTTGCTGTTGCTGTTGTTGTTGTTGGTGGTGGTGGTGGTGGTTGTGGTGGTGGTTCGTTACCTGTTGTATACACTACCAACCTATCTGTGTGCATTCAACATACTCGTACTTACGAACATATCACTGATATTTTATACTTATATACTTGTTATGCTTATATACACCGAAAATACATGTATTATGTATTTGATATAATATTTTTTTGATATTACATCATACATCTATAATATATACATAATATTACATGTGTATGTCAATCTACCCACGTTATTTGATGGGGGATGGGATTAAAAGTATTTTCTACCTCTCACTCCCCAAAAACCCGATCGTGCCAGGATGGATTGAGGGTACCAAGTCAGATGGAGGCACTGGAGCGGGTCCCGGGTCTCACAGATGTGCAACAATTCATTGCAGATTACCGTTCTTATCTAACTTGGTAATTGAAAATTGGAAGTCCCGTTTTTTGATGTAAATCATCTACAAATCGGGGATGCTGCATTGCCAGCTTTGATAACCAAAAGGATTGCTCATGTACTTACCGTGTTTTTCAGGAAGTTTACAGCAACTTCATTGCCCGCTTGGTGCAGCAGGTAAGGAAACCCACTGTCCCCAATGGCCATTCAGGAGCTAAAGAGTTGCAGGTGCTCATCTCCAAAGGCGCCTGGATTTCTGCAGCTTCACATCACGACACTCATCAGGCTTAGGAATCCATGCACTTGTTTAGTTACAGGCTGCTATCATGCTTCTAGTGATGGTTTTTGAAGGATGCCCTTGCGTCTATTGCTTTTGGACGGTGGTGCCAGCAAGACAAGCAGGGTGTTTTTCAAAGAATTACAGAATATGGTACAGTACCTGTCGAGGAATATATGCATACGAGCCAAGCCAGACAAGCGAACACATGTTGACCCAAGCAACTAGCAAGACTAGAGGGGATCAAACCTTTCATCATGTGGAGAATGGATTTTCAATTTGCCAACCAGCAAATGGATCCCCAAACAAGCGAGTCACCGGCAATATCGCCGGCAAATGGCCAGCAACACGGGATATGGACAACGATTTTTTCTGGAAAGCCATGGAAATCATATTCGCTTGAATGTCTCAATCGTTTATTTGGAATGCGTTTAGATTTGACCCTCCACGCACAATGGATATTTGCAAAGTGTTTGGCTATGAAGGACCTACCGTAGATGGACGAAATATTCAAGCCCCTTGAATCCGATACAACCCCCTCGCCCCCAAAGTTCAATGTTAATGTAACCGGAAATGTGTGGGCCTGAATGGACGAAAGAAATCAAACCCACAACATCACTTTTGTTAACAGGCGCACTGAAACATTGACATTTGGGGCCGCGGGGGTTCAACATACTGTGTGTTGCAGGGTTTGAATATTTTGTCCATCTGCTGTAGCCGTGCTGCCTGAAACTGTTCTCGCTTCAGTCCGGCAGACGAAATGAGCCAAGAGCCCATGGCATGGACAAGATGTCATCACTATTTTAGTGCCGGGCCTTCAAAGTCACCTTCACTACCCGCCAGCATGAGTTTCCAACACAGAGTTTCTTTTAGGCGTCGTTTATATATCCTCCCAACCCTTCATCATTCAATACCTGATGTATAGGCATTTCCCTCATCTTTCTGTCCTTAATGGCATCAGTTCTTATTCCCCAGCTGCCCTTCTTATTGCGATGATCTTGCCATGTCACTATCATTTGTTTCGATCAGAGAATGTAAGAGCGCCCGTTTCAACTTGGCAGAGTTGGGTTTGTTTTCTGATTTAAGTGTTCAACAATGTTCAAAGGCCCGTTGTTTTGCTTAACCCGCATATCCCCCATTGGAGAAATCATGATAAATCATCATGAATCACGATTTTCCCCCGTGAGATAATTTTTTTGCCACTCAACGCTCCCCCATCTAAGCCAGGCCGTGCCTTGCCGTCGTCAAAGTCATCCAAGCGCAGCTGGCCATTTTGGGCAGCCATGGATGTGGGCACGCGATACCTGCGATTGGTTAATCGTATTGAATCGGTTTTTTCTCTGATGGACTTTGTTTTGGGGCATAATTGTGGCGTGTTCAGACACACCATGACACGCCTACATGCGGATTGAACAAGGAAGGTTTGGGAATTTAGACTTGTGCAAACCATGGGATTTCTAGCGGCTAGGATATTCAAACAACAAATTCGATAATCTGTATTAAACAGAACAGGCCCCATTCGCACCCAACTCTTGAGTTTCTCCATGTATTTCCGCATCAATCGGGGATCTTACGGCCAAATTTTCACTATACCCCCAGTGGATCGGGTATTACCATCCAAGATGGGTGGAAGGATTCACAACTAGGTTATCAACCATAACATGTGATGACATCACTCAACCAACGAAACGATGCTAACCATAGAAACAGGTATGTTCATCAACTCTAAGTAATGGCAGTGCATAAATTGCTGCCAGACTTTCAAAATGTGAACGGTCATGAAGACGCATGTTGTTTGGGTATCTTGTGTCTTCATGCAACCAATGATTGGGGAGATGCATGATCAGATGCATCCCCAAACTAGGAATGCTCACCAAAACAGCTGATCGAATATCAGTAGTACCGCACAAGGCGGTTGCGGAAGCTTCAAAGCTAGGAAACCTATAGGAGAGGTTGGTTGGTGTGAGTCATGGATGGCAGAGCGAACCCACTGATGGACCGACAAGTGGTTGGAGGCAGCGCAGTGTAACTGTAATGTAGCTGTAGCTGTAGTTGGAGTTTTGGTGCAGTGTAGTTGTAGGTGTAGCTGTAGCTGTAGCTGTCATGTAGTGGTAGTGGCAAATGTAGTCGCAGTAGCTGTAGTTGTAGCTGTAGTTGCAGTGCAGTGTAGTGTAGTTGTAGTTGTAGCTGTAGTTGTAGCTGTCATGTAGTTTTAGTCGTAGTTGGAGTTGTAGTTGGAGTTGTCATGTAGTTGTATTGGTAGTTCTATTCGTGCTTGTAGTTGTAGTTGTCATGTAGTTGCAGTCGTAGTTGGAGCTGTCATGTAGTTGTAGTGGTAGTTTTAGTTGTAGGTGTAGTTGTCGCAGTTGTACTTGCGGTTGTAATTGTAGTTGTAGTTGTAGTGCAGTGTAGTGTAGTGTAGTTTTTAGTTGTCATGTAGTTGTATTGGTAGTTGTTGTAGTTGTAGTTGTAGTGCGGTGCAGTGTAGTAGTGTAGTTCTAGCTGTCATGTAGTTGTAGCTGTAGTTGTAGCTGTGTAGTAGTAGTAGTAGTAGTAGTAGTAGTAGTAGTAGTAGTAGTAGTAGTAGTAGTAGTAGTAGTAGTAGTAGTAGTAGTAGTAGTAGTCGTAGTAGTAAGTAGTAGTAGTTGTTGTTGTTGTTGTTGTTGTAGTTGTGGTTGTTGTAGTTGTAGTTGTAGATGTAGTTGTAGATGTAGTTGTAGTAGTAGTAGTAGTAGTTGTTGTTGTTGTTGTTGTAGTTGTGGTTGTTGTAGTTGTAGTTGTAGATGTAGTTGTAGATGTAGTTGTAGTAGTAGTAGTAGTAGTAATAATAATAGTAGTAGTTGTAGTTGTAGTAGTAGTAGTTGTTGTTGTAGTAGTAGTAGTAATAGTAGTAGATGTAGTTGTAGTTGTAGTAGTTGTAGTAGTAGTAGTAATAGTAGTAGATGTAGTTGTAGTTGTAGTTGTAGTTGTAGTTGTAGTTGTAGTTGTAGTAGTAGTTGTTGTTGTTGTAGTAGTTGTTGTTGTAGTTGGCTGGCGGCTGATAGAACGCCGCCAGCTTTTCTGTGTTTTTTGTACTTTCAGGCGTTCGGCTAGTCTGGGGTGGGGTGGGGTGGGGTGGGTNTGTAGTTGGCTGGCGGCTGATAGAACGCCGCCAGCTTTTCTGTGTTTTTTGTACTTTCAGGCGTTCGGCTAGTCTGGGGTGGGGTGGGGTGGGGTGGGTTAATAACGTTCTTTCGCCTGCTTCCGAACATGTTTGCTCTTCCACACATACGTCATGCTAAGCTGGGGTGGGGTGGGGCGGGGTGGGTTAATAACGTTCTTTCGCCTGCTTCCGAGCAAACATGTTGTTGTTGTTGTTGTTGTTGTTGTTGTTGTTGTTGTTGTTGTTGCTGCAGTTATAGTTTGCTGTAGTGTAGTGTAGTGTAGTATAGTTTAATGTAGTGTAGCGTTTCGAAAGGAAGCAATTCTGCGAGACGTTCATTTCCTAAGTTGACAGCATCAAAAACCAAGCAATCCTGCGAGACTTCCATCAAAAATGGAAAGATGAGTGTGCAGCTGACGGGCTCTTACCAATGTGTTTTGTGATTTTTCCACTCCATCTCTCTAAAGTACCGCGCCTGCCACGAAAAAGTCAAGCCAGGTCATACGAAGTGCTGCACCTGTCACGCAAAATCATCGTAGCAAACCTGAAGATCTGATGCTCCAAAATGACACCCATCTCAGGAATTCAACGCCCTGACCTCTTATCATGTGTGTTTCAGGTGTCTCTTGTATTGCGCCTGCCACGCGAAATGCATCTTTGCAGATCCTCTTCAAATGTCGCACTTTTAGAAAATGATACAAAACCCACACGTTTAGCACACTTTTGACAAGGTGCAGAATCCCTTGCGCCTGCCACAGAAAACGAAATCTGAACATCCCAAATAATCCGGGAATGTGGTGCATTTAGCATTTTCACTTCCAAATGTGCTTCGCGCCACAACGGCGTGCACTTTTTCAACATCTCAACTTCCAAAAGTGCTCCGAGACCGTCAGTTTTTTACATTTTTTATTTCAAAATGCGTTTCGCGCCACAACTCCGTGCATTTTTTGAACACCTCAAATTCCAAAAATGCTCCGAACATGGTGTGTTTTGGCATGTTTTAACACTTTTTACTTCCACATGTTTCGCGCCACAACAGCAGAGCCACGAAACATTGGAAAACCACTGTGTTTCGCGACTTTCCTACCTTTCGCGCACCTGCATCTTCTCTCTTCTCATGCTCTCCCCTCTGATCTTCTTTCTTCTGACTTTCTCCTTGTCTGATCTTCTCTTTTCTGTTCCTCTTCCCATTTTGGCTTTTCCATCTGTCCATATTGTCGGAAGTTTGACTTCTAAACTTCCTTCGACAAGTCTTGTAGCCAACAAAATGTTGCCATTCCCTCAGATGATGAAGTCATCAAAACCGGGGATATGACTAGCCCAGAAATGAAAAAATGAAACATGACCATGGAACAGTGGAACTGAAACCATCAAAAGGTGGGGGTCCAATCCACGCAAGCTTGCAAAAGAGCAAGCGCATACGACTGGCCAACCAAATTTGAGTGAAAAATCAAGAAAAAATAAGGAAATGAATGATAGACAAGCAGGGTTCAGAACCAACATTGGACGATTCCAAGTTGCTGAACCGTTTGGTGCTGGTACCTCACTCTGTGACTAAGTTTTGGGCCCAACAAGCTACCTACGCACCATGGTCAAAAGTTTGTATCCGTCCAAGGGATAGTCGTCCCCCCAACTATAGGGGGTAAGATGATCACGCCTCGTATACCATCCTTTGACCATGGGCCCCGTAAGAGGTATGAGATAGATGTCGTAGGCCGTAGCCACTCGCCTACATATTGCTGTTTGAGTAGCATCCCACGACAAGCACATCAAGTTTATTGAACGTTACACTTTAAAGGCGTAAACGGCTGCATGTCGTTTTCGAACAAAATGAACGATGAAAAAATTGGATAAAACATCACGTCTCCGCTGAGCCAACAAACGGGGACAAACTACTTGGCCACTTTGCTTATCTTTGCTTGCGTTTCCCGTTTTCTCGGTTTGTGCTTAGGATATCTTTGGATGGAACCTTTTGAACACTTTTGCATGACAGAATTGTCCTGTCGCATGTCGCAGAAGTGCTCTGCATGTGTGGATGGCAGGCGTAGTCCAAGTTTCAAGTCACCAGCACTGCGCTTTCGCATGGCAGGCCTTTGCGTGGGAAATTGTTTTTTTTCATAGAGCGTGTACAGTAGAGTGTCAGTTCCTGCGGGCATATTCATTCACAGTCAGAACAGAGACTGGCCTGGTTAGACGGACGAAACAATATATTTCATTTCCAACGAACTGTCAGATCTGAATGTGGGTATGGCTCTAATTTGGGGGGACGCGTTTGGTGCAGGACAACATAATACACAATAATATATGTAAAGCCGTCTATACTCTGTACCACTCACTATACATGAATTACATTGAATTACAACATGCGCGCATGCACCTATGCAATGCATTTAGAGTATACTGTTTTGGATTTAGACATCATTGAACTGCCGGCCCTTTGCACGTCAGGTGAACGGTGCAACTCTCGGCGGAGCGGGGAGCCTCCCGCAACCTGCACTGTGCAGCGAAAGGCACGCCATGAAGGAAGGGGTTCTGATTTGACAGCCGGCACTGCACGCCGACGGTTCCAACAATTCCAAGGCCATTGCTTTAGATAGTTACTAATCATGCAGATTTAGCCAATGGACATGGGGATTTAGCCAACCGAAGTTGGCATTTTACCAACAAAATGTGTGGTTTATCACCCTCAAAGCTTTTTGAATGGATGGTCAATGGATGATCCCCCCTGGGAACAAAATGGAAAAATAGAACATCCCACTTCATGATTGGTTCAGGTTAATTTGGCTGCGGGGTATCGATGACTGGCATTGACTAGCCATGACATGCACGGTGCCATCGATCCGGATATTGTAAATGTGCTCGAATGAAGCCTCTGCGATGGGGGCGGCTCACAAAATAGAAACTTGTTAAGCACCCAAGACAAGCATAGAATAGAGCACGTTGAGGATTGCAAGTTATCACTGTTGAGACTCCAATGGCGAAATGTTTGCCTCAAACCAGGTTGGAGACATTAATGCTTGACGGATCTTGACGGATCTTGACGGCCTTCATGGTGGTTTATGCAAATTGTGCACAACACAACTGTAAGAGCGAAGAAGGAGACAAAACGCGACAAAACCATCAGGCTGATGAACATGTTTGAATACAGGAGTGTGTGTGTGTGTAGTTGGGCGGTTTTGTTTGTCCAATCATTCATCCCCACTACAATACCAGTGTTTCCATGACCAGATTGTTGCTTAAAGTCTTTTTTGAGTAGGTGAAATACATCCGCATAGTCTTTGCTAGGGTTCCCACTAAGAACTAAAAATCTATCTTTTGGCGCCCACAAACCCGGCAATAGAACACCAAATTCAATCCGCCCAAACACAATTTCCGAATTGAGGGAAGCTCCATGGCGAGGTTTGCCTCGATTGTTTTTATATGTTTTTTTGCCAAGAAACCTTTCAAACATTTTCATATTTTCAGGTTCAACATGGTTCAAATTTGCTTGGGTGGTTGGGCCGGGCCACTGGATATACAGGTGGCGACACGCGCAGCCTGGGCACGCGGCAGGCGCGTAGCGGTTGCAGTGGGGAACAGGGTGTGGGGAACCGATGGCAATCGGTTTTTTAACACAAAGCGTTTCAAAAAGATCAAACAGTTTGTTCGCTTGTTCAAACTAATGTTCTGTGTTATTTCAGGCGAAAGCGTTGCAGACACCCCCCTTTTTTTGGCAACACCAACGTGCCTTGAAACTTGAAACAAACCTTTTCTGGCAACGTAACTACTTCATGAAACATTCGGCAGCAGTACAAAAGTTTGAGAAATTTGCTGCATCACATGTCTCAAGAGTATAAACATCGACATTGATGGGTAAGCATTGACATTACACAAATGCGCAGGTAAACTGCCACATTGCTGAGATGCGTAGGTAAGCATCAACATTGGACATCTGGACATCCAGGCTGCTGTTTATGATTGCACTGCAGATGCTTCGTTGCATGCCAGGCTTCTCTTGCTCCATCTCAAAATCACTCGCGCACTCGATCTCCTTGTAGCTTTCGTGTTTCTGAAGACTTTGAATATCACAGCGTTTCCACTTCCCAATGGGCATTTGAGCTGAACACAAAGGGGTGGCAACATTGGCGGGTTCTTTGCAAAGCACGTTGCGGATCTTGGAGAAATACAAGCCAACCGTAGCAGACACACGCGCCATAAGGAATTCGGAAGAGTGCAGGATGACCAATGTACCACCAATGTCCCGTGGGGACGTGCCATCTCCAGCTCCAGGTCCTACGGCTCAGAGCCCGCCCGTCCCCACAGGATGGGTTGAACATGCCATGGGTTCAAGGTCCAAGGCGGTCCAAGGAGGTCCAAGGGCTTCAACCCACACTTTCATGTCAGAGGTACTTAACATATTCTAATTTTGATCCATCAGATCGATTACGAGATGGATCACCAGATGGATCTTCCCTGATGGTTTTTCCAGAAATCGTCACGTGTCACACTGTCAGAGTCAGACCCATAAGTTGAGATAAAGCACGCCTCCCCATGTCTTGCTAGATCGAATAAGAATATGCTGTAATGAAAACATGTTGACCGCGGAAATGCAGATCAATGCAGTCCCGAGTCGGATTTCTATATCACCCACATCGGGTTTTTTCCCCTGTTCCTATCCCAATTTTGCAGATCATACTCATACTCATATAGTATCTAAAATTTGGGGATCTTTTGCATACACTGTTTGTTTGTCATGGGCGGCATCTCATGTGCCACCGCTTGCACATCGGCATCTTGCGAATCGGGCGCTTGCGGTTCCAGTGGATGCACTTCTTGTGGCTGCGAGCGAAAGCTACCCAACCTGCCGTTAGTAGAGTTCAGTGCCACTCCAGATACTTTCCTTTACTTGGTTGTAAAAATGTGTGGCATAGACTTTTTGTTGTATTTGTATTTTAATGTATTTCATTCTGTAGGCATTCTACCATTCGCCAACATTGCCAGGTTCTAAGATTGGCCAGGTGGTAAGTTGGTAAATTTGGGAACCCCAATTGCCCAACAAGAAGGGAACATCCAAATGAGCGACACCCAAAACCCCTGGTTGATGGTTACAAGTTTTTTTGGATTTCGCTGACTGGTTCCATGGAACTGATCACAATCCATGATAAGGATCCATTCAACAACAATTCATTTAAAACAACATATCAAATGAATTTACATCAATCGCACCAACCCACTCCAAACTCCACCTTCAACGAGGACATCATCATCCCTGAGTCCGCCATCGCGCACTTTGCTGTCCATTCATCGTTCGAGCCGCAGGACTTGGACGGAGCATGGTATCGAAGCAGCGACGGGGCGAATGTGGGCGAGTTCTCAAAGGGGAACTTCATTTGGCACATCGACTGGGACATCGAGGAGCGAGCGTAACGCCGGAACACTAGAGCAATCAGGGACCCCTAACATGGGAACAAACAGAGAATCGTAGATAGAGGGCATAAGATGAGGTGTTCTTTTTGGAGTGAAGAATTGCGCCGACAGTGGGTTCATTGGTGATTTCGAATGTCCTCGATTTGCCATTCTGATGTTGGATGGTGATGCCCCAAATTATTCAGTTGATTTGGGATTGGTTGCTGCCACCAATGAGAAATCCATATGAATCCTTTCAGATCACTGGTCAAGGCGTGGATTTGTCACAATTTCTGGACAATGGGACAATCTCGACAATGCACCTTGATCCAAACACTTCAGCGGTCATGAGGCAAAATTATTTTCCAATCCCAAGGATTTTCCAGGTGAACACAGCCGAGCCAAGAGCCATGGTCAGCAAGTTCAGGAAAGAAAAACTATGAACCATGGATCTCTCTACACACTTTACCTGCCAACTTAAACCCAAGGATTAACATTCACCACTCACTGTCAAGCACCACATTCGGCAAACAGGACAAGCCATAGAATAACATCCACAAGGCAGTGTAAATTTAGAGAGGGTTCGATTCTTTAGTGCAAGCCGTCTAGAATGCAGAACAACATTTGGGCTATTTAATATCCTCATGCTTGTTGGTTTGCTCCGCATTTCTGTTCGCACTCAATTCCCTTTTAATAATTGGCTTTTCTACCTCTAGATGGGGCCCCACCATCTCATCAAAATGATTCAAATTATGTATATATACATATAAGCAAATCGCTAATATCTCGAATATCAACTTTAAGACCAGATAAGACAATTTTCTGCCTAATAGTTAATTCCTGAACTATAGACAAAATTCTGACTACTAGTTTTTTGTTAAACTATAAGTGAAGTTAAGTCAATGTTGATAATGGCTTTAAAAAATAAACTCAGATGTGCTGATTTTGTGAAATTGTTTGAAATCAAAAAAGCAAAGGAAAGCGGAGGAATGGGTTGGCTTCTTTTCCTTTTTCTGTTCAAAACAAAACATGTTTACTTTTCATGTAGTGATGGCAACATGTTAGCAGCAATGGTTTCCATGATAAACAGACATGTCAATGTTGCTAACATACATGTCCTGCAGATCATATGTGTCTTAGACATTTCTTTCACTGCACGTTGATTGTGAGTTCTAGCAGCATGCTGGTTACCCAAATATGTCAATGCTACTTAGATACCTGTCATGGAGAGGACTTACCTGCAGAGTTAGACAGACAGATAAATAGCTAGAAAATGATAGACAGATCGAAGTATAAATAGACAGAAATTCAGAAAGAGAGCCATAAGTAGATAGATCGATAGACATAACACCGGAAAGCAAGAAACATATCGACAGGTAGAAAGAAAGGTAGATAGACAGAGAGATTGGGAAGAAGGAGAGGAAGATAGAACGATAGACAGATAGATGAGAACGACAGGCAGATAGATAGATATGTAGATAGATCGATAGACAAATAGAAAGGGAAATTAACAAATGGATGAAACAAGGAAGGATAGATAGACAGCAAGAGGGAAAAACAGTAAAATCAAAGTAGGTATAAACATAAACAGAACAATCAAAAGAACAACATATCGATAAATAGAAAGAAAGCATAGATAGGACAGAAATGTTGCAAGAAGAAAAAGTAAGAAGATAGATCGAAGATAGATAGACAGGTAAATAGAGAGGAGGTAGATAGAGATCGTGATAGGTAATAAGAGATCAATAGCTATATAGAATGGTTGAAAAACAAATAGATAGACTTACCCAGTGTTTCCTGGCAAGCAAAAGTATTTTGGGGTTTTCATTTGGTTCGCATGCCAGATTTGAGTATAGAATGGAGCCCTCCCACGCGCGCGAACCCACGCATAAACAGTCTAAAGTTTAGACACTTGCCGAGTTAGTAGATAGATAGAGGAACGCATAGACACATGGAAAAGATGGAACGATATAACAATCAACATACAGATTCAAAGATAGGAAGAGAGACAGGAAACACTGAAAGATAGGGCGGAAAAAGGACACATAGATAAGTAGATAGATAGATAAATAGACGCAAAGGAACAAACATGTTGATAGGTAGAAAGACTGATTCAAAAGGTAAATAGATAGTTAGTTAGTTAGTTAGTTAGTTAGATAGATAGATAGGTCATGTGGTTTCTGCATCATATCAGCCTTTGCACTGACTAGCCTCTTCTTAGGAACCATGGCTGGAACGAATTGGGTTGTTTCTTTTCTTGATGCATATGATGCAAATCTAGGAAAAGTATGGAGTTTATGCAATTTACGCATATTTTTTGTTGTGTATGCCAACCCGAGGCAAGGGCTGCATTCACATGTTGTTTTCCAAATGTCTTTGATTTTACACAATGCTCAACCGGGTGAACTATCAATGTTGACTTTTAGTGGGCAATGAAACCATTGCTTTCTTGCGACATGTTTTTTTGACCTCAGCCAATTGCTGATCTGCAGGGTGTGCGCTATGCTGTGGTGAGTGTGGAATGCTATGATTAAATATTTTTATCTAAACTAATCAGCGTTCAGGTTGGTGAATAGCTGCAATCTCAAGGAACATTGTTGGCATGAACCACCTGGCTGATTGCACATTTTTCTTCATAACATCGTGTTTTGCCTACGTAACATGGGAATGTCTCAAAATAGTGGCGCCCAAAATTTTGGTGCCCCAACCCCCTGTTTTTTTAAAGGGAAGAATAGACAACGCGCCCAAAAATATTGAGTCAATCTCACATTTTGATTTCATGGTTGCTCAAGTCACATGATTTGTTTGTTTGCTCCATGGATTGCATAAGTAATTGTTTGATATTTGCTTTCATGAATGTGACTCATCATGGCTGGAGCTGGAGGGTTACATGGTCAGACCATGACACTGGAAAACATGATATCTGGATATTAGAAGCAAAAATCTGTAACCTTTATATCCAAATAAATGAATTTTGTCGTATCAAGAATTTGATTGGCGTCAACCAGTGGCTAGGTCACATTTGGTATTCCTTTACTTTCAAAAAATAATCAAGCTAGACGGCCTCAATTGGAAAAGGCTTCTGACCTGTAGAGTCCAACTTGATGGCAACTTATCTTGAGATCCAGCCTTCATGCAAGTGATTTTTATAGCTACTTAATGAACAAAATATCAAGTAACATGCAACAATCTATGAATATTTCATGAATTGAATGGAAAGTCCATCAGCCTTGATTGAAAAAAACACGGTTTCTATGCTTTGGATGTTTTTTGAAAATTGTTGAGTAACAAACACCATTTTCCTTGGTATTTACAATGTTTTGTAGGCGTGTCACTTCTACTGTCAGTTTTCGAAGCTGACACTAGAGGGTGCCAGTTTGGTGTAGACTGACACCAAACTCACACCAAACTGACACTGAGACGCTTGAAAACCAGCAAAAATTGTGGAAAATATTGTGCTGTTCTTATTCCAAATTGATGGGTTCTTGATTCAATTCATCAAAGATTCATAGATTGTGGGATTGAAATCTGATATTTTGCGTTCATGAACATCAAATTGCCAAAGGCTTTTGGATTATATTTGATAGAATCTTCAAGGCAATCACGCCGATGAAGACATAATCTCAAGAGAAGTTGCCATCAAGTTGAGCTCTGCAGGCTGCACTGAGACCGTCAGCTTTAATCCAGATTAATGATGTAAATATTAGTCAATATCCAAATGCATATCACTTAGTGAAATCATGCAGTGACAAACCCAGTCATGTGACTTAGGCATCCCTGGCATCAAGATATTACTTAGACAAAAAATACAATGTCAGCATGAGAAAGTGCGCGATCAGCCAAGTGTCTCATGCCAGCAGTGAGGGCATCTATACAATTTGGATTGTCATCACTGAATTCCTGGTTTCAAATGTGCTTTGGTTAGCAGATTGTTGTTATAATCCTGCTGCAAAGAATTCCACACCTTCCACAGCAAACACACACTCTGCACATTAGCAACTCACATGGGCCAAGCTACATGCAAATCAACATAATCAAAGAAATATTTACACCCATCAGTCACTAGAAGTCGATATCCAGAAGTCGATATCGAGATTTTTGAACGTTTGACAACATGAAGAGGCAGTTCCTCAAATTATCCCGGCAAGAGACCCCAAACAGTGTGGGGATATGAGAATAATTCAAGATGATCTATGTGTGACAATGCATGAAAATGATGATGATGATGATGATGCTGATGATGACGATGATGGTGATGATACTGTTGCGGACGATGATGTTGAGCATGAGGTGAAGGAGGATTGTGTTGAGTATGATGAGGTGGATGATGATGATGTTGAGGATGATGATGTTGAGGAGGATGAGGATGACAATGCGGAAGATGAGGTGGAGGATGGTGATGCTGTCCTGGCAAAATCTCTGTACAAGGTGTCTTGAACGGTCTTTTGGCAAGATCTCTTTGTGAGATCTCTCTAGAAGCTCTCTAAGCAGCTCTCTTGGAAAGATCCCTCTAAGAGACCTCTTGGCAAGATCTCTGCAACAGATCTCGTTGCGTCTCTGTACAAGATCTCCAAAAGAAGTGTTTACAAGATCTCTGTAAGAGGTCTCTTGGCAAGATCTCTCTGTGAGATATGCAAGAGACCTCTTGGCAAGATCTCACAAGGTCTCCAAAAGAGGTGTCTTGGCAAGGCTTCTGTACAGGATCTCTATAGGAGGTCTCTTGAAACGATCTCTTTATGGGATCCCTGTAGAAGCTCTCTATAGTAGCTCTCTTGGCAAGATCTATGCAAGGGACTTCTCGGCAAGATCTCTGTAGAAGATCTCTATAAGAGGTCTCTTGGCAANAGCTCTCTTGGCAAGATCTATGCAAGGGACTTCTCGGCAAGATCTCTGTAGAAGATCTCTATAAGAGGTCTCTTGGCAAGATCTCTGTACAAGCTCTCTCTAAGGGGTCTCTTGGCAAGATCTCTGTACAAGCTCTCTACAAGAGCTTGGTTGGCAAGATCTCTGTAGGAGACCTCTTGGCAAGATGTCTGCAACAGATCTCTATGCAAATTCTCTGTGCAAGATCTCTACAAGAGGTGTCCTGGCAAGATGTCTTCACAAGATCTCTCTAAGAGATTTCTCGGCAAGATCTCTTTATGAGATCTCTGTAGAAGCTATCGATAGGAGATGAGCTCCGTAAGGGACCTCTTGGGAACCTCTCTGTGCAAGCTCCCTATCAGAGGTCTCTTGGCAAGGTCTGTTTCAGAGATCCCTGCGCAAGCTCTCTATAAGAGCTCTCTTGGCAAGACCACGACAGATCTCTATGCAAAGTCTCTGCACAAGATCTCCACAAGAGGTCTCTTGGCAAGGTCTTTGTACAAGATTTCTAAAAGAGCTCTCTGGACAAGATCTCTATATAAGACTTCTCTGTCGCAAGATCTCTGCACAGAAGCTTTTACGCACAGAAGCTTGCACATGCAAAAGTCTTTACACATAGAAGCTTTTACGCAGAGAAGTCTTTACACAGAGGAGCTTTTACACACAGAAGCTTCTTACACACAGAAGCTTTTACACAGAGACATGTCGAAATCGCAATTTTACATCAGTTTTTTTAGGTCGGCCTCCATTTCGTGCGAAAGGGTTGCATCTCCAGTGGCAAAATCGCAATTTTACAGCAGTTTTTGACGTTCGACCTTCATTTCCTGCGAAAGCGTTGCATCTGAAGTTGGAAAATCGCAACTTTACACCAGTTTTTGAAGTTCGGCCTCCATTTCGTGTGAAAGGGTTGCATCTGAAGTGGCAAAATCGCAATTCTACAGCAATTTTTGAGGTTCGACCTCCATTTCGTGCGAAAAGGTTGCATCTTAAGTTAGCAAATTCGCACCGCGCCACAACGAGAGCGATCCGATGCGCACAAAGTGATGAGAGGGTCACGCGTGTTCGATTTTCACAAAACATCGCGCGAACCACGAAAAATAAACATTGAAAATGTCAAAATTGACGTTTTACCTAGGTCTCAGCCACTTTTTTGGTCAAGGTCCACGAAGTCCTGCGCCTGCCACGAAAAATGAGCCCGAGGTCATCGAAGTATTGCGCCTGCCACGCGAAATCATCCTCATGTCGAAAATCAAAATCGAAGACAGCTTCACAAAGCGCGACTTTCGACTCTTTAAAACGTCGTCCAAGTTCACCAAATTTTGCGCCTGCCACGACAAATGAGCTCCGGAAACACGTCTCATTTTGAGCCACGCCTGCCAACGTTTTAGCAACGTGCAAAATGCCCCCCGCCTGCCACACTTTTTGCAAAGTGTCATTTGTCCTGCGCCTGCCACGCAAAACGACCTTTTTGGACCTCCAAATGTCCCGGATGTCCCACGCCTGCCACACGAAATGAACATGGCTCAAAAAACGAGCACGGCGCGCTGGTAAAACGACACCTTTCGACATGAGCAAAATCCACCCGCAAATCCGCGCGAGCCTGCGCAGGCGAAACGAACATGGACATGTCAGAGGGGAACTTTTATACGAGAATTTACAGGAAAAATGGCGAGCCACGAAATGGGACGCAAACTTTGTGCGAGCCTGCGCAGTCGAAACGAAAGGATGAAACACGTCATGCGGAAATTTACAGGAAAAATGGCACGCACCTCGACCGAACAAGGCCTTTACTCCTACTGTAAGAACCCTTCAGTGTGGACACACAGTTTGGGGAAAAAGACACTATATGAAACTTGACCAGATGCATACCATAGACTAAAAGTCGATATCTAGATTTTTGCGGTTTCATAAAATGAAGAAGCATTTTCTCAGAAAACAATATATTCAGTTTTACAAAATGCATACCACAGGCATCAAAGAAACTGCATTGGCCAACCTGTCATTGGCATTCTCTGCAAACCATTGTGCAGACACCTGCTCTCATAGATATGTTTAGAGACTCCCGTTCCGCAACACTTTGGAGCACCCCAATTTTCAAACACCAAGCCCAAATACTAGAGAAAACTAGATTTAAAGAAATGTAAAGGGCCCATGTTGGGCCAATTTCCACCCAGGTTTAAGGTGTGCTGGGTCGAAAGTCATGGCTGCTGTGACTGCAGGTGTCTACCTATTTTCGTTTTTTTTCTATGTTGAATCTTTGCAATATTTCTTTCCTATATTCATGTTTTTTAATGTTTTCTTCCTATTCTGTATATCTGCCTGTTTTTCAGGATCTTGACCTTTTCTATGTATAGATAAATAGATAGATGGATATATATATATATATATAATCCAATAAAATATATGTATATATATTTATTATATATATATATATTTGTAAATATATATATTTATATACATGCAATATTTTCTGAATACATATATTACAAAAAAAAATGTTTTTTACACTATATACAACATTTACACTATATATTATATCATATATATATATTTCATTTACTTTTTTGAATAATACATATAATAAATTGATTTACATTTGATACATAATAGTTAGCTTGTATTATACATATAGTATATTCCAATTATACTGTATACATCTTTTACAATATATACAATATATTGTATTCATTTAGTTCATATAATATATGTTATATCCTGTAAATTACATCATATATATATATGTATATATTAGATACAATATATATAAAAGGTATTATATATACAATCGTTTTTCAAGTATATAATCTTTATATAGTTTTTATTTGTACAGTATGTACAATATATACAACACATACAAAATATATAATTCTTATAATTTATGTATATATATATTTATTTATTTATTTTTACTATATATGTAATATAGTCTATCATAGAAAATAGATAGAAAATATTTAGGATTAAACAATATATATATATATACAGATATCATATACAATATATTGAATTTATTTTTATATATATGGTATACCTAATTTAAATATATATTATGTAATATATGTTTAATCTATATTATATAATTTGTTTTTTAGATACAATTTTGGAAAATATTGTATATATGTATATATATATATATGTATAACATTTTTCAAACATACAGTATTATAATATCAATGATTTTTCTTTTATGTATAGTAAATACCATATTTATCATTTATGTATTGATTTATTCAATTTATAAATACTACATGTTTATGTGTATAATTTTTGTATATATCATATATTTACCAATTTTTTATTTATCCATTTACCCATAATTAGTCTTTATCGTCCTATAATCCTGTCCACCTATCTGTGTGTTTTCCTTCTATCTAAATCTCATTCTATCTTTCTATCGTGTTTTCATGCTATCAATCTTTCAATTTATCTATCTATATTTCCTTTTTACTATTGTATATAAATGTATTGTTTTACCGTTCTTTCTGTCGATGTGCCTCTATCTTTGTCTATCTATCTTTATTTCTGCCTATTTTTTCATTTTTCTATCCTTCACATGTTCTATTTATCTGTCTTGTGCCTTTATATTTCTTCTTGCCTTTACTGTCTATCATGGTCATGATCCCTCATCATCTACCTATCTACCAGCTATTATCAATCTATATGTGTTCCTATCTGTATTTCTTGCAATATTTCTGTTCTATCGATCTTTCTACCAATATCAAGATATCTTGATTTGTTGACTTGTATTTTTGTTTCTCTAATTATATTGTCCTATCTTTCTGCTGTTCTGTTTATCTATCTATTTTTCATTCTTCCCATCTATCTCTCTATGTGACTATCTAGTCTCCTTTCTTTTTATCTATGCATCTTTCTAATTATTGTCCTATCTATTTGTTTACGGCATGTAGTCAAAGCGAAAGATGTTGGTTACACAAACACAAGCCAAATGAGATGTTACTTAAGCAACTTGAACACAAAAACCGAACAACATGGTACTTAGACATCACATTTCTTCGTACAATATTCCTTAGACAGTCCTTTTCATCCAAAAAAGTTTGAGTCCGGGTCTTTGTGGGAGTGCGCTTTTTGGTAAGTTTTATGTATAGAATAGTATAGAGCATGAGTCACTTCCAACATATGCTTATGTCTGTTTTAGTTTTGAGGCTTAGCAGTTGTAGAGTTATATGTAGGTATGTATTGTGGAAAAATTTTTGGTTTCAAGTCTTGTGTGTACGGTAGATATCCAAGTTTGCAAATCAGGCAACAATGAACTACAACGACCTGAAAGCAAACCCGTCAACCAGCTGGGAGAAGTAAATTTGCTCAAAATATGCTGCAATGCAACCGCTCTTGTTTTGAAATATTGTATGGGGTCAATGAATATCAAAGAGAAATGTAATTCAATTTCGACCGGTTGCGCCACACTCAAACGATAGGGTGGTATTTGTTTCTGTGCTGCATGTCTTGATATATAGCAAGCATGAACAATAGGAAACACCACTCTTGATTGACATAGCATTTCATTTTGTCTCCAAGCAGTGCTTCATCTTCTTGACAGAGTTCCTTAATTGCATCATAAAGAGATATGGTGATTTTTGTAAGGATATACATGCTGTTTTCTTGATAAAAATGGTGTTTCCCAAACAAAGTATCCAGTCCGATTTTAAGGGCAACAGCATGTTTTTTCATAAGTCATCCTTTCAAAGAATGTGGCATTCCTTGAGGAAATTGTGGCATACGTCCATGCAAGATTGTCCTACAGATAAAACAACATTCCTCTGATAACGTGTATCATTACTTTGAAGCAGGGCCCTGAGATGTGCACAGCATTCCTGCAGAAAGAGCTTTAGAAAGAGTGCATCATGCCTTCCATATATTTGGAACAAATACGGTATTTCTTTCATAGAAGTAATACTCTGTTCAGAGAAGGGTAGCATCTCTCTAAGATACAATTTGAATATACATATTGTTTTTCAACAATGTGGCATCCCTGTCAGAAAATACTGGATGACTTCATAAAGGAATAATTTCAACCATGTTGTTATGCAATCTTCCTTTGAACAAGAAATTGCATTCAGTCATTCATTTGGACATTTAGCATCATGTTAACATAAAACTGTTCACTTTTTGATATGACATGAAATGTGCTAATCATAATACATGTATGCACACTACTTTCAAAGTGTGTGGCATTCCTATGAGAAAGTAGCCTTCAGGACACACAGCAGTCCTTGTGAAAGAGTTTGGCATTGTTTAAGTTCTTGTACTACATTCTTGTAAGAAAGTGCAGTATGACTCCATGGAATTGTCATTTGAGCAAACATTGTATTCCTTGCAGAAAGTTGAGCATTTTTTTGAAAGGATATTTTTGAATAAACAGTTGCACTTCAAGAGACCTTGGTATTCCTGGAGAACATTGCGACATGCTTTTTAGGCAAATTTTTTATGAAAAACAATATAGTCTTATTCCTTTGAAAAGAGGGTGGCGCCCCTTGCCAAAAAATTCACAACATCCAGAAAATGCCAAAAATAAGGCCTCTCCCCTTTAGAGAAAATACAAAATCATGCTTTCCCACCAGAAAACAAAAGAAACAAAAAAACGAAAAAATGCAAAAAACCTCGAGAAAAACAAAAAAAACAAAAGAATCAAAAACAACAACAAAAAAAAACAATATTCTGGGACTCTTGCCTGGGCCTACCCCCCGCATTCCAAAGAGTCTAGAAATATTGTTTTTTTTTTTTTTTGTTTTTCCAATGTTTTTTTGATTTTTTGATTTTTCCTAGGGTTTTTTGTTTCTTGCAGAGTAGAATAAGCTTGGGAGTGCAGTAAAACCCTTCAAAGTGCCATCGTAAATCATGTGGAGTGCAAGACAACCCCGTAAAAGACCACCTTTAACCATGTGAAATTTGCACTCCCAGGAGGACCCTAGTTTGCCTACACATCCCATGGTATCGAAAACATTGTGCAATTTGAACCCAAGAAACAAAAACATACTACTTGGACATCGAATTGTTTCTTGCAATGGTACTTAGAGACTTCATGTCATCCCACAAAGTTTTACCTACAGATCCCATGCCATCCAACAATGTTAGATATACATGCAAAGCATACCTTACCCAAATAAGACAAATAGCGTGTGGCATCATCCCAAACAAAAAATCCAAAAATGTTTAAATAAAAAACAATTGAGATAAACATTGTTTTAAGTCAAAAATTGACAAGATTTAGAATTGCCTTAACTCAATTTTTGAAGTGAATTATAATAGTTCGGGAATAATCAAAAAATGATAATCATAATCTTGTCTATTCACTATTGAGCAGAAAATTGTCTTATCTTGTCTTGGAGGCAAACCGATGTCCCAAATATCAGGTAAGGTACGGTAAGGTACGGTAAGGGGGTACAAACCATCCAGAACTACCTTCAGGACTGGTCCAGAAACTGGTCCAGAAACTGGTCCAGAAACTGGTCCAGAAACTGGTCCTTCAGAACCCATCATTTTTGCAGCAGATCCGACAGGAGACCGTCTCCAAGGTCCACCTGCTGGGTGGAAACGAGCTACGCCTGGTCGCCCACAGTCTGTCGGGTCTGTCCGGTCTGTCCCGGCATGGCCTGGAACTCTGTGGCACCGTGTCATTGGAGGCGCAGCCCAACATCCACTGGCAAGATGGAGAAATTTGGTTGCGCAAGTGATCCAAAGTGATCCGAAATGATCCAAGATGATTTGGTCAGTAGTTTCAAATAGTATATGTGTTTTTCTTTGTCCAATCATTGCCTTTTTGGAGATGATTGAAACGACCAGTGATGTTCGCCAGCGCGGATGCGGATCATCCATCGATGAGGTGTTGAAGCGTCATGAAGCGTCAAAATATGGGGTGATTTGTTCAGCCCGGGATTCTATGTTTTATTAGTGAGACATGGTGGACAAGCAATGCAGGGAGCACCCGCAAATGGGTAGGCTGAGCTGGATTTACACCCAAAAAACACCAACATGGATATGTTTGAGTAGGTAAATCCATCAGCACCATGTATGGTATTGGGATGTGGCCCTCGGATGCCGATGGTCCCAAGGGCATTGCGCAAAAAGGCCTGGCTGGTTGGTTGGAGCTGGAAGAGTTGGAAAAGCTGGAAGAAGCACGCACTGAATGCATTGAGCCATGCAACTAAAAGTTGAGGTCGTTTACTGTTAGAACAGTTTGTATGTTTCAAGGGCCAAACATCCCGGACTACCCTTCTAAATGGCGACACAACCCCTTCAAGTGTTGAAATGGATTCGCAATGTTCGACCAGCAAACGTTCTTGTGAGTCATCACACCAGCGAAAAAGGCAAGAGTCTTGATACCAGATCTGTGGGCCAGAGAACGCTCCCCTCATCTTAGACCATCTTGGTTTCTAACAAGAACAACAGGTTGCACTCCGTAAGTACAATAGATCACTTCTCAGTATTTCAACTGGGAACATCAGGTAAATTCATGCAGAAAATCTACACTGGATAAGAGTTTTGCATGAATGGGCGTAAATGGCACGTTTTGCGCATGCGCATCCAAGCATGTCAAGACCAGGAGGATTGTGCCCTGAGGAAGTCATCGGAATGGGCAGTCTGGTCGAGTACCACCAACCAGCCGGCGCGCGTGAAAGAAAGGTTGCTCAACAGGAGCACCTGATTTTCAGCCGGAGGTGTCTGAATTTCACTGGTTTGGCCGTGATTGTGGGTTCAAAGCTCCGGAAAGTAGAATGTATCAGAACTTAAGAACCAACATATCTAATAGTTAGATACACAGGGCCGTGAGCGGCACAGTAATCGACTCATCCAATTTGAACTGCTAATGCACCAAGAACAGTTCGTTATCCGAGCGAGTCATTATTGGCAACAGTTCTTTCTGTCGTCGGTAGAACATGTTAATGTTGTACTCTCACGACTGCTGTTGCTGTCCTTATGGCATGACTACTGTGTAAAATGCGATTTGGCTGCTCGCGTAAGACATATGTAAGACATGATAGAATTATATAATTTATATAATCATTTTTGATTATGTCCTTATATAATTATAGATATACATCTACACATGTAAAATATACAATATATATATATATATTGGTAAATTACAACGACGTCACTGCAATTTCACTTTTGTGAATGAGAGAAGCTGTCCTCAAAAATTCCATGTAGAATATAATTTAGTTTTTTGTTCAGATTCACATATCTATGCCATATCAATACCCATACACGTGCACATGCATACTTCTAAATGCCATGTGTCTATTTCTGTTTGTTGCATTGCTATGTTCTTCATTTACTAAAACCCATACGTGTAGTTGCTACCAAGTTGTCCTGGTTTTTCCAGCTTTGAGTTCAGTCATCTCGGACAGGGCAGCCTGCGCAAGATGTGCATGCAGCGATTCCTAAACCACAGCTTGCAGATTTGCTTCTCAAACATGTGCCATTGAAAAGACTCAGGATTTAACATGTTCCCTGCACTGAATCTCTGCAGTGGTTCATTTCTATCTATTTATATCATTGAACTACAGTGGCATCAATCCCTACCAGCCGCATGGAAGATTCCAAGACAAGCGACAAGTGTTGTAGTTGGATTGGTGTACTTAGTATGCTTGGTTGCGTATGGTTTGTTTGTAAGAGGTCCGCAGAGAAACGAAAATGTGATAAGATGCCAAATAGGTGACTGCAAATTCAAGAAGCTTCAGAAAACAATGGTCTTTTGGTTCATTTTGCAAAGGTGAGTTTGAAAGTCCGTTTGTCGTTTATCCATCTGATGGGAACATATCGAGATCAACATCCACCGTGTGGAGGCGAATTTCCGACACATGGAACAATGTTGTAGAGCGGCATCGGCATTGATCGATTTACAAACAGCGCGCTTGAGTGCAACAGACTGACCAGAACAAGGGGTTTGGGTTGTTGCTTGGTGACGTATAGGTTTTCGTAGAAACTTAATGCAGGAGTACTGCCGTCCCCACTGTCTGATTGAGATAGATTGAGCTTGGGTTTGGAGTAAAAGGCCTCTATTTGAGAAGAAGCATGGGAGGCAAAAGTTCCCCCATCTTCAAGAATGGACGAGTTTGCGTCAGGTCACATTTAAGTAAATTACTTTGCTTCGAGTGATCCCCACCGTGACCAATCAGAATTTCTGACATAGTTTCTGGCAGATGTATTGATATTCTTTCTGGCATATCTTTTTGGCAAGGAAGAGGAGGAGAGGAAAACTTTGAAATCTAGAGACTGAAGGTCTCTAGATTTCATCAAAGTTATCCTCTCCTCCTCTTCCTCCTCCTCGCTGTTGTATCTGGCGTCCTATCTGACACTATCTTTCTGGCATAGAATGCCAGAAGATATGCCAGAAAGAATGTCAGAAGATATGCCAGAAGATATGCCAGAAGATATGCCAGATAGAATGTCAGAAAGAATGTCAGAAGATATGCCAGAAGATATGCCAGATAGAATGCCAAATAGAATGCCAGAAAGAATGTTAGAATATGCGTCAGATAGAATGCCAGGTATAATGTCAGAAAATATGTCAGATAGAATCTGGCATTCTATCTGGCATATCTTCTGGCATGTCTTCTGACATTCTTTCTGGCATTCTATCTGGCATATCTTCTGTCATATCTTCTGACATTCTTTCTGACATTCTTTCTGTCATTCTATCTGGCATATCTTCTGGCATATCTTCTGACATTCTTTCTGGCATATCTTCTGGCATTCTATCTGGCAGTCTATCTGGCATATCTTCTGGCATATCTTCTGACATTCTTTCTGGCATTCTATCTGGCATTCTATCTGGCATATCTTCTGGCATATCTTCTGACATTCTATCTGGCATGCTTTCTGCCATTCTATCTGGCATTCTTTCTGTCATTCTATCTGGCATTCTTTCTGGCATTCTTTCTGACATTCTTTCTGGCAGTCAATCTGGCATGTATACAGGTTGAAGTCCGGCAGTGCCCACTGCGATCTGGAGCTCGCGGCTGAAGTCCGGCAGTGCCCACTGCGATCTGGAGCTCGCGGCTGAAGTCCGGCAGTGCCCACTGCGATCTGAGGCTCGCGGTTGAAGTCCGGCAGTGCCCACCGGGATCTGGCAGTCGCGACTGAAGTCCGGCAGTGCCCACTGGGATCTGGCGCTCGCGACTGAAGTCCGGCAGTGCCCACTGGGATCTGGCGCTGGCAGATGAAGTCCGGCAGTGCCCACTGGGATCTGGAGCTCGCGGATGAAGTCCGGCAGTGCGTGCCCACTGCGATCGGGAGCTGGCGAGGAGGAGCGGGAGGACCGGGAGAAGGAGAAGGAGGAGGAGGAGGAGAAGAGGAAGGACCCCGGGCAGCTGTGATAAAATCTAACAACCCTGACCTGGCAGCTGGGGAAAAACAAGCAACCTATAGAGTTCTGGTCTGTGGTTCAGAATATAGTTTGAGTCCACTTGTCTCCACCGGACAAGTATGTTTGGGATGGGCTAAAACCTGTAACCAGACGTCTTTCAGGGGTGAGCCTCGCTCAACTAATGAGAATCTTCAGCTTGAGATGGCTAAACGGTTGACACGCTGACATGGGGTTTTCTATTTCTAAGTCGATTCACCAGAGCAGCTGGTTGTGTTTGAAGCTCAAACCCGATACATCTCCACTACATGCAGTGACTGCCTTCATTCCCAGACTCGCTGCACACTGCAAGGCCCGCCGCAGAAGCCAAGAACAGCGATCTCGCATCCAGCTTGACGAAGGCATTGGACCTTGCATTGCATGGAGGCAAGGCTTGACGGTTCGGCTAACCACCGCAAGGTCGGTGGACATGGTTTTGTTGTGTGGTTTACTGTGTCAAATCATTGTCAGATGCAAGGATTTCATTTCACCAGCATCAACAACTCATCAACGTAGCAACAAGAATGGTGTTGTTGTGTCAGATACGGTAGATGTGAAGATTGTGCCACAATCTATGTTGGCCGCTGCCGCTGTTAGGGCCCTTGAGCCTTTACCCAGCACTAAGGTGAAAACAGCAAGCTGTTCGCAGTTGCACATGCAGAAGCATGCATAGGGATTTGCACCTAGGTCATTTCCAACCACTTCACTTTGTGTTCGCACTGGTGATTTCTTCATATTGGTAGCGGAGCCTAGCTCCCAACTTTTGCCTGCGCCATGGAAGGAAGCACTGCCCAGGAAAGCTTTGAATCCAATGTCCTGAAGGACAATTTCATTCCGAAGTTTGACGACACCACTGCCAACTAATATTTGAAGAACCTGGAAGCCCCTCTGTGAAAGGTACTGCCAAAGGCAAGGGCAAAGAGGCTGAAGGAAAAGATGGAGGAAAAGAAAGTGGAAAGGAGAGTGGAAGANGAACCTGGAAGCCCCTCTGTGAAAGGTACTGCCAAAGGCAAGGGCAAAGAGGCTGAAGGAAAAGATGGAGGAAAAGAAAGTGGAAAGGAGAGTGGAAGAGAGAGTGGAAAAGAAGGTGGAAAAAGTGTCGGGAAAGATGTTGGAGGAAAAGAAAAAGGGAAAGAGAAAGGAAAAGAAGGAGGAAAAGATGGAGGAAAAGAGAAGCGAAAAGAAGGAGGAAAGGAGGGGAAGGCTGGAAAGCCTGGAGCTACTGCAGAAGGGTGGTGGCTGGAGCAGCCCAAATGCCACCCACCTCGAGTCTGGGTGGATGCACCTGGAAAGTCTGCTCCACCAGCACCACCAGCTGGAACAGCAGCACCACCTGCACCTGCAGCACCAGCTGCAGCCTCATCTGCAGCACAAGCTGCAGCAGAACAAGCAGATGATGAGGCTCTGCAAAAACAGCTGGCTGCTGCGAAGAAGCAGGTGGCAGACCTGGAGCAAGCTATGCTGGCAGCCAAAGCAGCCAAGGATAAGAAGATGAAAGAGGAGGCTGCAGAGAAAGAGCACCAGAAGAAACTTGAAGAAGCGATGGCATTTCTGGCTGCAGAAGACAAAAGACAAAAAGAGGAAGCTGCAAAAAAGGAGGCTGCAGAGAAGGAAGCCTTGAAAGCCTTAGAAGAGAAGGCCAAAAGGGAGGCAGCAGAGAAGGAGGAGAAGGCTAAAAAGGATGCTGCACAGAAGGAAGCAGCAGAGAAGGAAGCCTTGGAGGCGAAGAGAAGACAGGAGGCAGCAGAGAAGGCAAGAAAGGAGGCTGCAGAGAAGGCAAGAAAGGAGGCTGCAGAGAAGGAAGCCTTAGAAGAGAAGGCCAAACAGGAGGCTGCAGAAAAGGAAGCCTTGGCAGCTAAGGCCAGGCAGAAGACTGCAGAGAAGGAAGCCTTAGAAGAGAAGGCCAAACAGGAGGCTGCAGAAAAGGAAGCCTTGGCAGCTAAGGCCAGGCAGAAGACTGCAGAGAAGGAAGCCTTAGGCCAAGAAGGAGAAAGCAGAGCAAGAGGCCAAAGAGGCTGAGGCAAAAAACCAGGCAGCAGAAAGAGAGGCCAAAGAAGCACAAGAAAAGCAGGAGGCAGCAGAAAGAGAGGCTGCACAAGCTGCAAAGCAGGCTGCTAAGCCTTCGACGAAGCCTGAGACAAATGTAAAGGTGGAGAAAGAGGATTCAGATCAAGAGATAGGCTGGTACCAGAGCCAAGATGAAGTATCTTGGCTGCAAATAATGTCANCCTGAGACAAATGTAAAGGTGGAGAAAGAGGATTCAGATCAAGAGATAGGCTGGTACCAGAGCCAAGATGAAGTATCTTGGCTGCAAATAATGTCATCAAAATGTTGGCTGGATAGCCATCTTTCATTTTTTCAATTGTTCAGCAAATATATAAGTGGAGTTGGCTGGAAAGCCATTAGCAAATAAGTGGAGATGGCTGGAAAGCCATTTGCAAATAACTGCGGTTGGCAGGAAAGCCATGTGCAAATTAGAAGTAACTGCATTTTTCAATTTCTCTGTGCCCCTGCACTAAGGCGAGGTCCAGCAGAAGCAGCCTGCCACCTTTCAGAGAAAGCCAGGGTGGGCTGGGATCTTTGGAGTGGAGGAACAGCATGAGGATCCTCCACCAGAAGCTTGTGCCAGAGCTGCCTCCTCCATATTTATGGACAGCATCTGTAGACAGGCAAGCCAGAAGGCTGGACTTGAGCCTGGAAGCAAGGAATCCAACAGGTCATTCCTCAGGAGGTGCTTCCAGGCCAAGCAGAAGAAGAAATTCCAGTCCTTTNATCCAACAGGTCATTCCTCAGGAGGTGCTTCCAGGCCAAGCAGAAGAAGAAATTCCAGTCCTTTGAGGAATGGATAGAGGATCTGGTGAGGGAAGCTGAAGGAGAGCGAGGAGGAGCACAGAAGAGAAAAGCAAAGGAAGAAGTGAAGGAGGAAGAAGATGAAAATGGGAATATGCAGGCTGGAAGGCCTGAGACAGAGATTGAGGACTATGATGGCTGGCTGCCACCCCTTCTTCAATGAATATTGGCAGTACTTTGGCCAATGCAATGGATGCTGGCAATGGTCATATGTGTCCAGAAACAGCATTTTGCGAGATGACCACTGTACTGGCTGTATGAGGTCTNTACTTTGGCCAATGCAATGGATGCTGGCAATGGTCATATGTGTCCAGAAACAGCATTTTGCGAGATGACCACTGTACTGGCTGTATGAGGTCTTCCTGCCAGTACTTCAGAGGAAAGGAGAAAGTCAGAGACCTTCTGAAGAACATCCACTTACAGTATAAGCACAAGGTGGCCAGGAAGAAGAAGGTTGCCTGAGAAGGCCCCAGCAGCTGGCTGGAAAGCCACTAGTGATGAACCTCAGCTGCATTGAAGCCTTTGCAGGTGCCATGTTGGTGACCTCTCCTGGTTTCACATTTTTTTCAAATGAATCTAGTTTGAATTCATCCAAGGAGATCCTCCAATTTTGGCCTACAATAAGATTGGTGGCTGGATAGCCTCTGGTGGAGATCCTTGGCAGCAAAAGTTCACTGGCTCACACTTTTCATGGCAGATCTGGCAGANTTTGGCCTACAATAAGATTGGTGGCTGGATAGCCTCTGGTGGAGATCCTTGGCAGCAAAAGTTCACTGGCTCACACTTTTCATGGCAGATCTGGCAGATCTTTCTGATTGTGCACTGAATGCTGCCTCCATGTTGGCATTTTCAATATTTGGTATCTTTTTGTTCTTTTGTTTTTGGGTTTGCAGTTGATTGGCCAAGGACACCTGCGCTTTGGCCACTGTGCCACATCTTCCAGCTGGAACAGGCATCAGACCTGGATCTTGGTCAGCTGTGGTCTGCAAAAAATTGAGAGTTTTGCTTTTGGGAAGATGTGGGATGGGGTTGGCTGGATAGCCAGGTAGCGGTGGCAAAAAGTTGGCTGGAAAGCCATCAGTAGATCAGCTTTAAATCTATGGTCTATGGATGGCTGGACAGCCATGGGTAGATGAGATTGGAAACCCAAACTCCGGGGATGGCTGGACAGCCATGAGTAAATTGGCAAACCAAACTCTGGGGATGGCTGGATAGCCATAAGTAGATTGGAAATGCAAATTCCAAAGATGGCTGGACAGCCACAAGTGAATACACATTAGAATGCCAAACTCTGTGAACTGGCAAAAAACCTGAAATTGGCCAGTGTTGATGGCTGGACAGCCATAAGAAAAAAATAGCTGGACAACAAAACCTTGTGATTCAAATATTTTTCTAAGAGAATCAGAAAACATACTTGAAAAAACAACAAACTCATGGATCTTCATAAGAATTCATGGATCTTCATGGATCTTCATGGATTTTCATGGATCTTCATGGATCTTCATGGATCTTCATGGTTCATACCATGAAGATCCATGAAGATCCATGAGGATCCATGAAGATCCATGAATTCTTCTGAAGATTCTTGAATATCCATGAGTTCTCATGAAGATGCATGGATTGTTCTGAAAATCCAAAATGATTACCTCAAAAATGTGTTTCATGGTTGTGGTTTTGTGATTTGTTGTTTTTATGTTTTGGTTTGTTGTTGAGTTTAAGAATGGTTTACCTAAAAATATTATATACCAAAAATATGGTCACCCATTTTACAAAATATATTTGGGGATTTTGTATTATTTAAGTTTAAGTATATTTGGTATTAGTGGGTTTATATTGATAAGCGGTATAATTTATGCTGTCTATATGGGTTTCTATAAAATAGGTTGTACTCCAAGTTGGATGGTTAGAATGGAAAACCAATCAAAATTGATGATTTGGTGGCACCCACCCATTTTTGGAAACCTAAAGAGGTTTCCACAAGAGGATGGGTGCCACCAATTCATTCATTTCAATGGANGCACCCACCCATTTTTGGAAACCTAAAGAGGTTTCCACAAGAGGATGGGTGCCACCAATTCATTCATTTCAATGGATTTTCCATCACAAACTATCCATTGTGGAGTACACCCATTTATGAAAAAACAATATATAATATGTTCAACCCAAATATTTAATATGTACAATATTTTCCTCAAACACAAATGCATTTGGAGAATAATTTTGTACATTGGTGCATTTTTAAAAATTGGATGATATTAAATTAAAATATTTTTCACAAAACACTAAAACACAAAAAGGAAAACAACCTCCATGCACCCACAGGTGCCAACACATTATTATATAGTGTTTATTGTGAATTTGGTTTT
>BGPT01000750.1:139994-169868 GCA_003297045.1 Symbiodinium sp. clade C Y103
AGCGGATCAGCCAGCGGATCAGCCAGCGGATCAGCGGATCAGCCAGCGGATCAGCGGATCAAGCGGATCAGCGGACCAGCGGATCAGCGGATCAGCGGATCGGCGGATCAGCGGATCAGCGGATCAGCGGATCGGCGGATCAGCGGATCAGCCAGCGGATCAGTGGATCAGCCAGCGGATCAGCGGATCAGCCAGCGGATCAGCGGATCAGCCAGCGGATCAGCCAGCGGATCAGCGGATCAGCCAGCGGATCAGCGGATCAAGCGGATCAGCGGACCAGCGGATCAGCAGATCAGCGGACCAGCGGATCAGCGGATCAGCGGATCGGCGGATCAGCGGATCAGCCAGCGGATCAGCGGATCAGGCAGCCGGACGATCATAAGTCACACTGTTTGGTTTCTTTCCGGGATAATTTGCCTGTGGTTTGGGGCTTGTTTAGGGTACGATTGGGGCAATGCTGAGGGTTTGTTTATGGTATGATCGTGGTATGGATCGGGTGTGTTCTGGGTATACTTGTGGTTTGTTTTGGGTGTTTTTGTTGTTGGCTCGGACGTCGGGGTAGGGCGCGCAACTTCGTGTCATTTCGTACTGCAAGTTGCAAGTCATTTGCCTTCCGCAGCCATTTCTTGCTGGCAGGCACAGGAGATGGTAGCAGTGCCATTTTGCATTCGGCATTTGCAGTGACTTTGAGTTTTGAAGCAAGAAAACGCAAAAACACATTCTTGCACGTTTTTCAATCATGACATTTCAGAAGAGCGCAAAACTGGAGTGCCACGAACATGTGCACATGTTGACATCTTTTCGTCGCATCTCTTGACGCGGCGATTCGTCTGTCATTCGCCTACGTGTATTTAATTTATTGACCTGCTGTTCTCATCGCTGCTGTACTCATGTATCATCATGTGATTTGATTCATCTCTTGGATGCACCTTGGCTCTGCTTTGGCGTGCTACTATGGTTTGTTTGGGGCGGGGGTGGGGGGGAGGGTTCTGAGGGGGGTTCAGGGGGCAAAAACGTTCTTGCTTTCCGTTTCTTGAAACTACGCTCTGGCAACTTCATGCAACTTAGCAGACGTTCTTGATTCTTGATGCATCGCTCTTGCAACTTCATGTAACTTAGCAGACGCTCTTGATGCTACGCCTTGCGACTGCATGTAATTCAGAAGACGTTGTAAATGCTCCTGACCGTCATAACTCAACCCTCGACTTCAATTCTATACCATGAATCCATGAATAATTTTCTTATGACCCACCTGATTGTCCAAGTATGATGATATAACCACATCGTCCGAATAATGAAGCCTTCCAACCCAGAACATGGCAGGGGCACTCAATGATGATGAAGAAGATGATGATGAGGGGGATGACGATGGCGATGATGATGATGATGATGATGATGGTGATGATGCTGATGATGTTGTTGATGATGATGATGATGACGATGATGATGATGTGCTCGGATGGCGTCCTACCCCGACGTCCGAGCGTTCTTGAAAGAGTTTAGGATATGTCTGGGGTTCCTTCCGATTTCTTTTGTTCTTTTGGGTTTGTTCAGGGTATGTCTGGGGGTATAGAATGGGCTAACGCCCTGGTGCCGCCGACCCCCCCTTTTATGGGGGAGGTTGGCAAGCGGAAATCTCCATGAATGGACGGTTTTAACGGGAAAATCATTTCCCTAAGTCTCCGAACATGTCCCCAGAACATACTTTGACCGTAAAGCTGTAAATACCAACATATACTTGCCAAGCATNCTAAGTCTCCGAACATGTCCCCAGAACATACTTTGACCGTAAAGCTGTAAATACCAACATATACTTGCCAAGCATGTAAATATGAACATTGGATTTTTACGGTTGGCATTGGGGATTATGTACTTTGGGAAGGTTCCCACTGTCTTTTCGCACGCGCCCCTCGCCGGCAGTCCATCACCAATCTTTCAAACATCATCACCACTTTCGGATGATGAACTCGAATCCCCATCAGGTTTGTACCGCAATCTCATGTAAATTTTCTTCGATAAGATTGCAAGTTCCATAGTCAAAACGTGAGACTTCTGCGCTATTCTCTTCAAAACTTGATTCCAATCTTCCGGTCGAAAGCAATGCCAAAATCGGCGAAAGCAATGCCAAAATCGGCAATTGATTCCTTAGGCCGTCACAGCAGCCACAGACAACATTTTTTTGAATCACGCAAGAGGAAAGCGCTGAGCCAAAAGTACTGCCAAGCCACGGTGAATTTCAGTTTGGAAATCCAATTCCTGCCAAGCCTAGGTTCTACTAAGTGCTGGCTTTTGAGTTTCAGTGGTTTGACAATCAGTCTTTGTCAAGTCTCAGGGAAAAAGTTCAACCATATCAGCCAAACAACATGGCACTTCGGTTTCACCGGAAACAAAAAGCGATTGTCATCCACGGCTTGAACGCCCGTACAAAACAAATGGGCCTGGCGTGTTGCCTTGGAAAGGCCTGCGGAAGGGTTGGAAGCGTTTGGGCCCGGCAAACGGCCCGGCAAACGGCAGGCTTGAATGCCCGTAAAAGTGTAACTCCCAGAGTGTTGCCTTGGAAAGGCCTGCGGAGGGTTGGAAGCGTTTGGGCCCGGCAAACGGCAGGCTTGAACGCCCTTAAAAAACAGATGGGTTGGAAGTGTTTGGGCCCGGCAAACGGCAGGCTTGAACGCCTTCAAAAACAGATCGCCCTGGCGGTAACTCCCGAAGGTTGCCTTGGAAAGGCCTGCGGAAGGGTTGGAAGCGTTTGGGCCCGGCAAATGGCAGGCTTGAACGGCCTTAAAAAACAGATGGGTTGGAAGCGTTTGGGCCCGGCAAACGGCAGGCTTGAACGCCCTTAAAAAACAAATGGGCCTCACGATAACTCTCGAGGGTTGCCTTGGAAAGGCCTGCAGAAGGGTTGGAAGCGTTTGGGCCCGGAACGCCCTTAAAAAAGCAGATGGCCCTGGCGTGTAACTCCCAGAGTGTTGCCTTGGAAGGCTTGCGGAGGGTTGGAAGCGTTTGGGCCCGGCAAACGGCAGGCTCGCACTTAAAAAACAGATGGGCTTGGCGTGTAACTCCCAGAGTGTTGCCTTGGAAAGGCCTGCGGAGGGTTGGAAGCGTTTGGGCCCGGCAAACGGCAGGCTTGAACGGCAAACGGTGGAAAGGCTTGCGGAGGGTTGGAAGCGTTTGGGCCCGGCAAACGGCAGGCTTGAACGCTGTAAAAAACAGATGGCCCTGGCGTGCAACTCCCAGAGTGTTGCCTTGGAAAGGCCTGCGGAGGGTTGGAAGCGTTTGGGCTCGGCAAACGGCAGGCTTGAACGGCAAACGGCAGGCTTGAACGGCTTTAAAAAACAGATGGCCCTGGTGCGTAACTCCTAGAGTGTTGCCTTGGAAAGGCTTGCGGAGGGTTGGAAGCGTTTGGGCCCGGCAAACGGCAGGCTTGAACGCCGTTAAAAAACAGATGGCCCTGGCGTGCAACTCCCAGAGTGTTGCCTTGGAAAGGCCTGCGGAGGGTTGGAAGCGTTTGGGCCCGGCAAACGGCAGGCTTGAACGCCCTTAAACAACAGATGGGCTTGGCGTGTAACTGCGAGAGTTGCATTCGAAAGGTATGGCAGTGGCGTGTGGCAGGCTTGTACCCCGTCAAAAACACATTCCTTGGAAAGGGCCTTGGCGTGGAGCTGCGAGAGTTGCTTTGGAGGCCTGCGGATGGGTTTGGGGGCCATGGCCATGACACAGCAGGTTCCACACCTCCGGTGGTCCCAGGCGCCGCCCCTGCCTTGGCCAAGGCCGGGGTCGGCGGATTTTGTTCGGGGTATGTTTCATGTTTTTCAAGGTATGTTTCTGGTTTGTTTGGGGTATGGTTAGGGTATGTTTAGTGCGTTCAGGGTGGGTGTGTGTGTGTGTGAGTCAACTTACTGATTCCCCTTTCGTGAGAATTCATCAAAACAGGGGGGTGCAGAGCACAGTGGAGACTGCGCCCAGCGAAGCTATCCACTTGTGCTGGAAGCAGAGTATGATCCACTCTGTGTACCTGTTTTGTTTCATGTTTCAGTTTTTTCCCATTGTAATGGCAAGGTGGCCAAGCCAGAAACCACCCATGTCGATAACGGCGACATACGGCCTTCATGAGACTTGGTCCCACAACTCAGATGAATTTATCAAAGAATCAGCGCCGACATACGGTCTTTCAAGTGTGTTTTGTGCCAGGCTAGTGAATTTCTCATTTGATTGACCTGCTTGCAGGTTCCAGCAGCATGGCATGAATTGGGATCTTTTGTGACACAGAAGCAATGCTCCTTTGACAAACTTTATTTGATTTGAGATTAGGTGCAAGATCTAATCTTTTCTGAATTGCAGTGACGTGAAGGATCCAGTGTTGCATTTGAATCTTTGGGTGCTTCGGCGCCTCTGAATTGCCCAGGTGAGTTGATTTGCCTTTAGTTCAGGCCTCTGATTGAACCACCTGATGTGAAAACAAAAAAAAGAACCAAACGCAGTAGCATTTACATCATTTTTTGAATTTGGCAATTTTTCCCGAGAGCGTCTGAGCGAAGGGTTCTGAAGTTCTTTTAAAAGTTGGATCTGCATATCTTCACATCTTCACATCTTCACATCCTCACATCTTCACATCTTCACATCTTCACATCTTCACATCTTCACATCTTCACATCCTCACATCTTCACACCTTCACATCTTCACATTCTCTTTCTCTCTCTCTCTCTCCCTCTCTCTCTCTCCCCTTTCTCTCTCTCTCCTTCTTTTTCTTTCTCTCTTTAGGCCGCGGGCAGTGCCGACGAGCCGTCACGAAACGTCAACCCTTTTGCACGAAATGAGGTTCGATCGTCAAAAACTGAGGTAAAATTGCGATTTCAACTGTGCTGGATGAACCTTTCCCGCAGGAAATGAGCTTCGATCGGCAAAAACTGAGGTAAAATTGCGATTTCAACTGTGCTGGATGAACCTTTCCCGCTTGCGACTTCAACTGTGGGTATAAGAGGGTCTGTGTGTCAAAGTGTCTTTGTGTAAAGGTGTTCGTGTGTAAAAGGGTCTGTGTGTAAAAGTGTTTGTGTGTAAAATGGTCTGTGTGTAAAAGTGTTTGTGTGCAAAAAGGTCTGTGTGTAAAAGGGTCCGTGTGTAAAAGCGTCCGTGTGTAAAAGCGTCTGTGTGTACAAGCTTCTGTGTGTAAGAGGGTCTGCGTGTAAAAGGGTCTGTGTGTAAAAGGGTTTGTGTGTAAGAGGGTCCGTGACGTTTGATTTCTTTCTGCAACTCTTCTCATCTCCACATCATCGCTTCTTCAAATCCTCAGATATTCAAATCCTCAGATGTTCACATCTTCACATCTTCACATCTTCACATCCTCACATCTTCACATCCTCACATCTTCACATCCTCACATCTTCACATACTCATCACTGTCTTTTTATTTGCGCCTTATACATTCACATCTTCTTTTATTTGCACCTTATACATTCACATCTTCTTTCTTTAAGACATCTTCAGATATTTCCCTCTCTATGTTTCATGCTATACAATCTTCATTTACATCTCTCACTATACTTCTCTTCGCTCTCGGGCCAACCGTCGTCTAGTTCCAGATTGAAAAGTTACTTGCGATCCTTGTACAGGGTTGGTTACCCTATCTTCGCGTTTCACCGCCAGGTCCTACAATATCTATTTCATTGCGGGCGACTTCGACCATGTGCAGCAGGGATACTCTCCTTCCGATGTAGTTGCAGCTCTTGTCATCTTGCGCTAGGAAATATTAGACGGCGACAAACGGCCTTCGTGTGTGTGAGCCAACCCCTGTTTCTAAAGGTTTACTGATTTCCTTTTCGTGAGAATTCATCAAAACAGGGGGGGTGCAGAGCACAGTGGAGACTGCACCCAACGAAGCTATCCACTTGTGCTGGAAGCAGAGTCTGATCCATTCTGTGTACCTGTTTTGTTTCATGTTTCAGTTTTTTCACATTGTAATGGCAAGGTAGCCAAGCCAGAAACCACCCATGTCGATAATGGCGACATACGGCAACTTATCAAAGAACCAACGACGACACACGGTCTTTCAAGTGTGTGCGGGTCTGTCTAGGCATTGTTAAGGATATATATGTTTGGGGGTTGTGCAAGGTGTGTGAAGGACTTTTTTCGGGTTTCTGGACGGTTTGTCTTGGGAGTATGGTCAGAGTTTATTGGAATAGGCAGGACCGGAACGGCTGGGGCGCTAGGCATGGGATGAACTGCATGGTTAGAAGGGTGTAGGATGGTGATGGCAACGAGTACGCACGCTCTATTCGACATGGATTTGGAAAATTTTCAATCTTGAGCTCGATATGGCGGATTCCGCGCCGAATTTCTTGAAACTTTGCTGATGTCAGTGTGAGACCCATGTGGGCCCACATGGGGCAATTGTCTAGGTAGGATGCAGTACGTTCGAGCTAGGCTGAGGCACTTTGAGGGCATCTTGAATCATGCTGGGGCAATTTCAAAGTTTTGTAACCCTTGTTTGAAGGGCAAGAATAGGCACCTTTGCCTAGGCGTTTGTTCTGATGTTTTTCTTTGCGCGCAGAACCTGTGTTGATTCCATGTTGGTACATGTTGAGCCTGCTTGGAGGTAGTTGCCAGGCAGTTGGGACGTTTGGGATGGTTGGGTTGTTGGCACAGTTGATTCGGAGGGTTGATTGGGAGGGTCGGGATGGTTGAGATCAAGACGGCTGCTGCGAGGATGCCCATTCCATGACTCCGACCCGGTCCATCTAGATTCCAATCCTGCAACTCCGATCCGACCGACATAGATTCTTACGGCGCCGATCCACCCCACACCCTGGCCTAAAAGGTGCTACTCTACCGCGCATGTGTCGCATGTTTCGCGCAATTCTGAGGTCGGTTTGACGCTCATTGGTTTCTTTTTTGCAAGCACCTCAATCTCTGCAAAGGGAAACTCGCGGCGAAGAGAGCCACAAGGATTTTCACGTCAAAACCGAATACGTATCCTGTAAATACATACACGCACACACACATAGCGAGAGAGAGAGAGGGAGAGATGTATAATGATGTATATATAATGTCGGATCTTGATTAGTGTATGGGGGACCCCCCAAACAATTCAGAATTAAAAAATAGCTCCAACCGGACAGAATTATTTGTCAGGTCAAGATTTGAATTTAAACAAATTTACTTTCAATTGCTTTTCCTTTTGAACTCAATGGATAAGAAAGGATTTCAATTGAAATCAATTTACTTTCAATTGCTTGTCCTTTGCAACTCAATGGATAAGAAAAGATTTCAATTGAAATCAATTTACTTTCAATTGCTTGTCCTTTGCAACTCAATGGATAAGAAACGATTTCAATTGAAATCAATGCCTTTCAAGTGCCATTCCTTTTAAATTCAATGGATAAGAAGGATTTCAATTGAAAACACAACCTAAAAAAGGTGGGACGCAATAGAAGACCTTACCATCAAACGCACTAGTGAAGATCAGGGCCATTGGTCGAAGGAAGTTTACAAGTCAAACTTTCGACAATATGGACAGATGGAAAAGCACAGGCACGAAGAAAGTCAGAAGAGAGAAGATCAGAGAGGGAGAAAGTCAGAAGAGAGAAGATGCTCGTGCGCGAAAAGGTAGGAAAGTCGCGAAACACTGTGTTTTTCCAATGTTTTGTGGCCCGGGAGGGTTGAAAAGTAGGCTCGCGAAAGCGGCGGGTGCGGAGACATGTCGGCAGATGAGAATAGAAAGAGATGAAAAATTGCATGCCGTTGTGGCGCGAAGTACGTTTGGAAGTCAAAAGTGTTAAAAACTGACGGTCTCGGACCACTTGTGAAGTTGAGATGTGGAAAAAGTGCACGCCTTTGTGGCGCGAAGCACATCTCGAAGTAAAAAGTGTTAAAAACTGACTGTCTCGGAGCACTTTTGGAAGGTGTGATGTCGAAAAAATGCATGCCGTTGTGGCGCGTTGGTAGTAAAAAGTGTTAAAAACTGTCCGGTTCGTTGGAAGTTGAGATGTCGAAAAAGTGCACGGCGCTGTGGCGCGAAGCACATTTGGAAGTCAAAATGTTAAAAACACCTTAGCTCCGGACCCGTTTTGGAAGTTGCGATGTCGAAAAAGTGGACGCCGTTGTGACGCGAAGCGCATTTGGAAGTAACAAGTGTCAAAATCTGACGGGTTCGGAGCACTTTTTGAGGATACGATGTCAAAAAATTGCACGCGGCATGGCGGGAAGCACATTTGGAAGTCAAAAGTGTTAAAAACTGAGGGCTTCGGACCACTTTTACCACTTTTTGACGATTTGATGCTGATTCGATGTCGAAAAATTGCACGCCGTTGTGGCACGAAGCACATTTCCAAGTCAAAAGTGTTAAAAACTGAGGGTTTCGGGTCAATTTTTAACGCTTGGATGTGACTACACCACAAGTACAAGTACAAGCACAAGTACAATTACAACCACAACGCGCAGCTACAGCTACAACTACATTACCATTACCACTACCACTACATCTACAACTACAACTACCACCACAACTACTACAACTACAACTACATTGGAAATACAGCTACAACTACAACTACCACCACAGCTACTACAACTACAACTACAACTACAACTACAACTACATCTACATTAGAACTACAACTGCAGCTACAAGTACGACTACCACTACAACTACCACCACCACCACCACTACCACTACCACAACAACATACAACAACTACAGCATTACAACACTACAACATTACAACGCTACAACACTACAACACTACAACGCTACAAAACACTAAAACTACAACACTACAACTACAACACTACAGCACAACTACACCACAACTACAGTACAACTACACTACAATTTCAACTACAACTACCACTAACCACAACCACAACTACAAGTACATTACAACTACCACTACCACTACCACTACAACTACACTAGCACCACAGCTACAACTACCACTACAACTACAACTACCACTACAACTGCCACTGCAGCAACAACTACCACTCCTGCTCCCACTCCCACTCTCACTACAACAACAACAACAACCAACAACAACCAACAACAACCAACAACAACAACAACAACAACAACAACAACAACAACAACCACAACCACAACCACAACCACAACCAACAACAACCAACAACAACCAACAACAACCAACAAGTTGGTTGTTGTTGGTTGTTGTTGGTTGTTGTTGGTTGTTGTACCAACAACAACCAACAACAACCAACAACAACCAACAACAACAACAACAACAACAACCAACAACAACAACAACAACAACAACAACAACAACAACAACAACAACAACAACAACAACAACAACAACATTACAACTGCAACTACGACTACAGCTACAACTACATTACAATTGCAGCTGCAACTACAACTTCCACTACCACAACAACATACAACAACTACCACTACAACTACAACTTCAAAACTACAGCAACTACAGCTACACCAGCAACTACTACTGCAACAACAACTGCAACTTCAACTGCATGGCAACTACACTACAACAACTACAACAACCACAACTACATCCACAACTACAACTGCAACCACAACAACATCTACAACTACAACCACAAATACATCCACAACTACATCTACAACCACAACTACATCTACAATTACAACCACAACTACATCTACAACTACATCGACAACGACATCTACAACCACAACTACATCTACAACTACAACTACTACAACTACAGCTACAACTGCAACTACCACTACAACCACAACTACAACAGCATTACTACTACACTTACACTGCGCTGCCTCCAACCACTTGTCGCTCCATCAGTGGGTTCGCTCTGCCGTCCCTGATTCACAACAACCAACTTCTCCTATAGGTTTCATATCTTTGAGAAACTTCCGCCACCGTTTTGTAGTTACAAAACGCGGGGTCTAACCCTTTGGGGTGAATTTCAAGGGGGATTTTTGAGGTAGATTGAGCTGCCTTTTTTGATTTTCTTTTCACTTNTTTCACTTGCACCCATCCATTTTGTAGGGTTTTGGTTTAGACCCCGCATTTTGTAGTTACAAAACGCGGGGTCTAACCCTTTGGGGTGAATTTCAAGAGGGATTTTGAGGTAGATTGAGCTGCCTTTTTTGATTTTCTTTTCACTTGCACCCATCCATTTTGTAGGGTTTGGGTTAGACCCCGCATTTTGTAGTTACAAGACGCGGGGTCTAACCCTTTGGGGTGAATTTCAATGGTGATTTTTGAGGTAGGTTGAGCTGCCTTTTTGATTTTCTTTTCACTTGCAACTCCAGCAATGAAAGGTAAATACTGTAAAATACTGTGTGGGTCTCAAAAATGCAAGTTGGACATCGGCGCGTTGAAGGAGATCAGTTGAATTTTTTCAAGATAGTTTGAGCAAGTTCGAGATAGTTTGAGCAAGTTCGAGTTTTTTCGAGCAAATTTGAGATCATATCATGTCATATGATATCACATGCATTGGTGCATTCAATTAGTATAGGTTGGATTCAGATGGATTAGGTTGGATTGTTGGGGATTATGATATATTATGATAGATTATGTTTGATTATGCATCCTTTTTGGTATTTCCACTACAGAAAGGGAGGACCCATGTCCTGTACAAAATAGTCTTTTTAAGCTTTTTTGTAAGTGAAATTGCTCTCGTGCACCCAAGTTTGTAGTAAAAATACCCTGGGCATTTTGTAGGCTCGATGTCTGGCAATAGAGAAGGCATTTTGTAGGCTCCCAAAAGGTTCTGTCAAAATTTAACATGATATGATAACACATATTTAATCAAAAAATGCAAACTGCATTTTGTAGCGTTGCTTTGGGTGGCCATTTTTTAAGGTTTGACATCTACTGTGTATCTGGGTTTTGTGACGAGTGACGTAAAAGTAGCGTTGCTTCGGGTGGTGGGATGCCAGGAGGGGTTGTGGTGCGGACTTCTGCAATTGCGTGTCCTTCGCGTGGCCCTTGGGTTTTGACCTGAGGGTGTCTCTTAGAGGCTGCAGGATGTTTGAGTCCTGTGCACGCGTGAAGGGATGAAGTTGTGGAACGATGCATCATGATTCTGAAGCGGCAGGGGANGTTTGAGTCCTGTGCACGCGTGAAGGGATGAAGTTGTGGAACGATGCATCATGATTCTGAAGCGGCAGGGGAGGTGGTCTTGCTGGGGAGGTTCGTGTTTGCTTTGTTCGCTGTATGTCTTTGTTGGTTGCTATGTCGTGTTCGCCTTCAGGGTTTTGTCATCTTTTTGCGATTGCTTGGTGCTATCAGCCCTCTGCTCTGCTCCTTGCGTCGTTTCTGGTAGTTCGCTTTTTTTTAGGTAGGTTGAGCTGCATTTTTATGATTTTTTTTTCACTTGCACCCATCCATTTTGTAGGGTTTGTGTTAGACCCCGCATTTTGTAGTTACAAAACGCGGGGTCTAACCCTTTGGGGTGAATTTCAAGGGGGATTTTTGAGGTAGATTGAGCTGCCTTTTTTGATNCGCATTTTGTAGTTACAAAACGCGGGGTCTAACCCCTTGGGGTGAATTTCAAGGGGGATTTTTGAGGTAGATTGAGCTGCCTTTTTTGATTTTCTTTTCGCTTGCACCCATCCATTTTGTAGGGTTTGGGTTAGACCCCGCATTTTGTAGTTACAAAGCGCGGGGTCTAACCCTTTCGGGTGAATTTCAAGGGGGATTTTTGAGGTAGATTGAGCTGCCTTTTTCGATTTTCTTTTCACTTGCACCCATCCATTTTGTAGGGTTTTGGGTTAGACCCCGCATTTTGTAGTTACAAAACGCGGGGTCTAACCCTTTGGTGTGAATTTCAAGGGGGATGATTGTGTATTTTTGATTATGATGTTGATGATGTTTGATGTTTTGATGATGTTTGATGTTTTGTTTGATGTGTTTTGCATTTCGTTCTATCTTGTTTGCAGATGTTTCATGAAGTTTCTTGTTTTTTCATGCTTTTCTAGCTAGTTTGAACTTGTTCGAGGTCTTTTGAGGTATGTTGAGCTGCTTCGAGGTGTTGAGAGGTGTTTTGAGATGTTTTGAGATCCTTTGCCCCCATAAAGAGGATAGACAATGACAGACGACCCTAAAATTGTAAGATTACATTTTTGGGGTCGGCAACCCATAAAATGTAAGTTGGACAAATTTGCCTCCAAAAATGTAACATAAATTCAGGCGCGTCTAAGAAAAAAATGTAAAATGATTTTTTTTGGGCAACCCGAATAAATGTAACTTACATTTCTTTGCCTACTGCACCCCAGCTAATTGTAACTTACAATTTTTTTGCCTCCCCCCCCCTTAAGGGGGTGGGGATTAATTAATTAGTTATTTCAAAACAGAGCTATTTAATGAATATTGATAATTGAATTAATGAATCAAAATCAAAAATTGTGTAAAACAAGTGCAAAAAACCTGACCTGACCAAAAAAATCAATAAAATACACGGGCAAAAAAAACTTGACACAATACCGACCATCCTGCATTGACAAGGTTTTGGGATTTGTTTGGAAAAAACTTGACACAATAGACACCCATCGTACTAATCAAGGTCCAACATTATAAATATAAATAAATTCAACATATATATATATATATATAGGGAAAGCGGTCCTTTCTCAGCAATTTTCGAGTTCCCTATGAGCGGACATGTTGTTTCATGTGTACCTATGTAGGTGATGCCAATCCGCATCGTCAGAAAGCTCCGTGAGTTTTCCCCGTTATGCTGTGAATCGTTTCATTTTTTGTCCAGGTTTACAATGCTGGGATGGAGGGCTTGGATCAACATATGGCGTCGCTCTCAGAGCATGTTCAGCGAGTGGGTTGAATTACGTAGGATTGAACCGCAAACATTTTACATGGATGACAAGCAATGGACAGAAGAATGTGTTTGAGTGGGAAGTATGGTGGGGTATGGATTGTCGGCAAACTTGACAAAAGTAGCAAAACTATCTAGCTTTTCTTTCCCGTCCGTAGAAATTTACAAACCAGCGTCTCGACAGGCAGAGCTGCCCGTGGCTCTCTCTGAGGTCTGGATCTTAGAGGCTTAAAGGTCTTAGAGGGTTTTTTTTTGGAGAGTCCTTGTCTTAGTTTTGTGGACGTTCCGGCGTTACAATTCAAATGTCTTGGGGATCTCTGAGATTCTTTGAACGCAGTTTCTTTAGCCATTTGCTCTAGCCTTTTGCTGTAGCGATTTGCTTTAGCCATGTGCTTTGCCCTTGGTTTTGGTGTAAAAGTCTTTATGGTATTTATAGTTAATGTTTCTTCCTGTTTGTTGTTTATTTTATTCCCCCTTGCCTCAGTATGTGGTGACCACGACAGTGCCCATTGCTCCAGAAATCCAGGACTCTGCCGCAACTTGAAGAAAATTGTGTTCGAAATCCATGCACGGCTTTGTGGCATGTCGTGGCATGCGACTTCGCCCCAACTCCGACTTCATAAAATTTCGCTTTACATTTTCGACTTGGCAAAACAGCTTGTTTGACCTGGAGACAATGCGCAGATATGTACAGCTTGTTTTCGACTGTCAGGAAGAATTGGCGCGGAATCAGGCAAACTGTGCAGATGAAGTCGCGATGGATTATTTTACCGCGCCTATAGAATGTTTTTCTGGTCGCTTCGCGACGACAGCCGCCCGCGCCGGAATTGCTTGCTCAGGGTAGAGCTTGTGAGCTCTTTCAGAAAGATTAATTAATTCACGGTAACATTTGTGTGTAAAGTATTGTTTTCAATTTTGTGAGACCATTCTAGTATATTTTTTAGCCAACTAGTGTGTATAGTTTGTATATATCCTAGATATCTCAGGTCTCCGAGAAATCCTATTCCAATTGTTGGTGGCCTATATTGGGCTCATTGGTCGGGTTTGGGGCGCCTATCTAGCCCATCCTGTTTTATCTATCCTATCTACTTACCTACCCTATGTAGCCTATCTAGCCCATCAAGCCTATCTAGCCGATCAAACCTATCTATCTAGCCGTCTAGCCTTTCCTATTTATCCCACGTTTCCTGTCCTATTCTATCCCATCCTATCCTATGTTTCCCCATGTTTCCTATCCTATCCTATCCCTTCCTATCCTATCCTATCCTTTCCTATCCTATCCATCCCATCTATCCTTTCCTATCCTTTCTATCTTGTCTATCCCATCAAGCCTATCTATTCTATCTATCTTTTTCCTTATCTATCCCATCTATCCGATCTATCTTATCTATCCTATGTATCCTATCTATCCTACTTGGATCTACCCTGTCTAGCCTAACCTCGGCCCAGCCACCTTTGAACATTGGCAAGTGGGCAAGATTAGGGGAAAAAAGGCGCAAGATGGTGCAAGGTCAAAATTAAAGGACCGGATAACCCCACATGTCAACTTCTTCCAGTACACACTAACAGAAGTGTAAAGAGCAGATGGCCACAATAGAAGAGAGAAAGGGGAAGTGTGCAAACGCTGTGTGTGACAGAGGTCTGTGTCTGTGCGGATATGTATATGTATGTGCGTGTGCGTGTGTGTTTGTGTGTGTGTGTATGTGTGTGTGTGTGCGTATGTGTGTTAGTGTGTATGTGCCGGCATGTGTCTGCAGGGGACGGATAGAGAAAGAAAAAGACCGCAAGAGGATGTGAGGGTGTGTGTGTGTGTGTACGTGTTGTGCGTGTTGTGTGTGTTGTGTGTGTGCTGTGTCACACAAAGTGAAGGTCGATGTCACCAAGTGCCACGCCTGCCACGCAAAGTGACACGGCGTCAACGGGACCCAAGCGCGTCACCAGACCCAGCTGAGTGCCGTAAGTGCCACGCCTGCCACACAAAGTGAAGGTCCATGTCACCAAGTGCCATGCCTGCCACACAAAACGAAACTCCATCCATGTCACTAAATGCCACGCCTGCCATCAATGCCACCCCTGCCACACAAAGTGAAGATCCGTGTCGCCAAGTGCCACGCCTGCCACACAAAGTGAAGGTCAATGTCTCCAAGTGCCACAAAGTGACGCGGCGTCCACGGGACCCAAGCGCGTCACAGGAGCCAGCTAAGTGCCGTAAGTGCCACGCCTGCCACACAAAGTGAAGGTCCATGTCACCAAGTGCCACGCTTGCCACACTTTCACTTCCAGCTACAGAGGTTCACGGTGCGGACGGTGTGTTTCACTCGCGGCGTCAACGGGACCCAAGCGCGTCACCAGACCCAGCTGAGTGCCGTAAGTGCCACGCCTGCCACACAAAGTGAAGGTCCATGTCACCAAGTGCCACGCCTGCCACACACAGTGAAGGCCGATGTTTCCAAGTGCCACGCCTGCCACACAAAGTGACGCGGCGTCAACGGGACCCAAGCGCGTCACAGGAGCCAGCTGAGTGCCGTAAGTGCCACGCCTGCCACANNNCGCGGCGTCAACGGGACCCAAGCGCGTCACAGGAGCCAGCTGAGTGCCGTAAGTGCCACGCCTGCCACACAAAGTGAAGGTCCATGTCACCAAGTGCCATGCTTGCCACACAAAACGAAGGTCCATGTCACCAAGTGCCACGCCTGCCACGCAGAATGATGCGGCGTCCGCGGCAACCAAGCGCGTCACCAGACCCAGCTGANAGTGCCACGCCTGCCACGCAGAATGATGCGGCGTCCGCGGCAACCAAGCGCGTCACCAGACCCAGCTGAGTGCCGTAAGTGCCACGCCTGCCACACAAAATGAAGGTCCATGTCACCAAGTGCCATGCCTGCCACGCAGAATGAGGCGGCGCCCGCCAGGTACCAAGCGCGTCTCCAGACGAGGCCAGTGCCGTAAGTGCCACGCCTGCCACACAAAGTGAAGGTCGATGTCAAGTTGTGTGTTGTCAAGTTGTGTGTGATCAAGTTGTGTGTTGTCAAGTTGTGTGTGAGTAAGTGGGTGTGATTAAGTTGTGTGTGAAGTTCAACACACACTGTAAGTGGGTGTGAGTACGTTGTGTGTGATCAAGTTGTGTGTTGTCAAGTTGTGTGTGAGTAAGTGGGTGTGAGTAAGTTGTGTGTGATCAAGTTGTGTGTTGTCAAGTGGTGTGTGAGTAAGTGGGTGTGCGTAAGTTGTATGTTGTCAAGTTGTGTGTGATCAAGTTGTGTGTTGTCAAGTGGTGTGTGAGTAAGTGGGTGTGAGTAAGTTGTATGTTGTCAAGTTGTGTGTTGTCAAATTGTGTGTGAGTAAGCGGGTGTGAGTGAGTTGTGTGTAAGCGAGTTGTGTGTGAGTGAGTTGTGTGTGAGTAAGTGGTGTGTGTGTGAGTTGTGTGTGAGGAAGTGGTGTGTGGGTGAGTGGTCGGCGGGCGGGCGGCCGGGCGACGGATGCACAACAAAAAACAACAACTCCACAGAAAGATGTGGGAAAAAAGTAGGTCAAGGTCAAAAACGGGTAGGTCAAGGTCAAAAAAGAGTCGGCCAAGGTTAAAAAAAGTAATCCAAGGTCAAACAAAAAGGCAAAATTAGAAAAAAGTAAACCAAGGTCAAAAAAAGAGTTGCCCAAATCTGACCAAATTTGAACAAATCTGAACACAATTTGAAAAATCAGAGCAAATTTGAGGAAATCTGAGTAAATTTGAACACATTTGAACGAATTTGATCAAATTTGAGCACATTTACAAGCAAGTTCAGCCACCACGATGTAGGCCACGAAAGTATGTTGTTGAGCGATGCACCCTAAGTGTCACAACATGGGACCAATAAAACATTGAAAATAGGTTCGATCTATTTCTGGCCCAGGCGCGGCGTGACATCCACGCGCAAAAATATGGTTGTTGCTGTTTTTTTAGGTTGTGTTTTTTCCCTTGAACCAGCTTGAAATATAGCCATATTGGCATTGGAAGATGCCTGTTGATTTCAAGTGGGGCGGATTTCAGCCAATTCGCTGCAATGTTATACGATTCGACCTACATTGAGCCTATGTTGGCGCTATGTTGGACCATGTTAGGTCCATCTTGGACCCATATGGCCGACCTTGAAGATTGTAATTGTAGCAATGGATTGTATAGCAATGTTGGGCCTATGTGCTTGGCCAAATTTACGGCTTTTTCAAACGCGTGGAAAACCACAAAATTCTAGGGCAACAATAAACCCCCAAACTATAGCTCAATAGTTATTGCAATTGCTTCCGGCTCATGCGTGCGCACTAAAAAGCCTTGGCACTTTTGGTGCTTGTGGACTTCCTGTGCCTTAGACGCGGCTCGCGAATGGTGTTTGTTTCATTGATTTCGAAAAGTCTAATTCTGCGATCAGGGATTTTGTAATTCTTGCCAGAGCAAGTATATTTCGTTACACTTAAATCAAATCATTCATCTGGTCGTTCTGCCTCATGTGCATTCCTTTCATGAGTCGATCGTTTCAGGCCATCTCTGAAGAGGGCTGGCAGGCCTGTGGCTGGTTTTTTCGGGCGGGTCCAGTCACGGAGATGTTTTTTGTTTGCTTTTTTGTACTAGCAGTTGAAAAAAACAGTGAAAAGAGATGCAGAGGCAGATAGATGGAAGCAGAATGAGGCAGATTGAGGTAGATCTTCAGATTGCAAGGCCCAATTTCAGGAAGATCTGGAATTGATGGTGTTCCTGAAGGTGTACCATCGGCCATTGCCCAAGGATGCCCAAGGACAAAACAGGTTTGCAAGAAATTCAATACATTTGCATACGTTTGCATTATATATATATATATAGAGATTAAAGGGCTCCGCCCCTTGCTGCCGACCCCTAACTAGATGAAATCGGATCCTCGGAAGGAATATTATAGAAGTGGTTCCAAGCGCGCGAGCTTATTTTGGGAAAGTATCCGTTCCAAGCGCATTGGTTTCGGGTTACAGAAAGCGACTTGGCTGGGCGGAAGCATTACCAGACTTGCCCACGGTACAAGGCAGTCGTCGTGTAAAGCAAAGCTGTCGGTCGCATTCAAATCATCACAGATGCCCAACCCCCCCTGGAACCCCCCCCTAGCCCCTAGCAAATAGTTCCCAATGAGCCCCACTTCAGCACGATGCCTCAGTAATTTGCGAAGTAATTCCACAACCTCGGACAACCTCCAAACCTTCAACACTACGATGTGAGCTGATCTCCGTTTTACCTGTAAATTTCCATGTAAAACAACCACCCCCTAGCAAATAGTTCCCAGTAAGGCCCAAACCCGCAAATCCACCAAAATTGCGACGTTTTATGCTGCGATGTGGGCTGATCTCCGTTTTACCTGTAAATTTCCATGTAAAACAACCCCCCCTAGCAAATAGTTTCCAATGAGGCCCAAACCCGCAAATCCACCAAAAATGTATCGTTTGGAAACATGCTCTTTACATCTCTTTACTTTGGCATAGTCCGACATCACGTGTGGTCCATTCCAGAATTGAATATGTTTCACATGGAAAATAAACTATCTGATTTATTTATGCCCGCCGAGGCCTGTCATAGGTTCCCATCCTTCCCATCCCATGGTGCCACTGCTGAAGAAATTGTGGGACACTATTGGGCACTATTGGACACTATTTGACAACTATTTTTTTGCAAAAATATCTAGTTCCTAATAGCTGCCTATTAGATGCCTGTTGGATCCTAACACTTTTCTGTCACTCATCATTGGTTAAGTTTGGCATGTTTTTGCCCAGGGGGGTTCAGGGGGGGTTTCCAAATTTCTATGAAATCAAATACAAAACATGCGAAAGCTGGTGCTTCAAGAGCCAATGCTTCGTGGTCCCGAAATGGATGCCTGGTTGGCTTGGTTTGTGTTGAAAGTATAGGCCTAGTCTGACCCTCCAGGGCCGCCCCCCCTCACGTAAGCGGCATCCAGCGTAGCCCTTAGCCTCGCCAGGTGCCACCAGGCTACAGGTCCGGGCCTAACCTCCCCACAACAAAGCGCAACCAGGCTAAAGGTTTCACCAGCCTCTTCGGGCCACGCTCCGATCTCTAACGTCACCTTCTGAACCCTGCACAAACCTAGGCTTCAAGCCCAAGCCTGCAGCTCTATGGACCTGGCCTCGCCACACTAAAACACCACCAGGCTACAGGTNCCACGCCCCGATCTCTAACGTCACCTTCTGAACCCTGCAGAAACCTAGGCTTCAAACCCAAGCCTGCAGCTCTAAGGACCTGACCTCGCCACACTAAAAACACCACCAGGCTACAGGTCCGGGCCTAACCTCGCCACAGCAAAGCGCAACCAGGCTAAAGGTTTCACCAGCCTTTCCGGGCCACGCCCCGATCTCTAACGTCACCTTCTGAACCCTGTAGAAACCTAGGCTTCAAGCCCAAGCCTGCAGCTCTAGGGACCTGACCTCGCCACAATTAAACACCACCAGGCTACAGGTCCGGGCCTAACCCCACAACAAAGCGCAACCAGGCTAAAGGTTTCACCAGCCTCTTCGGGCCACGCCCCGATCTCTATCGTCACCTTCTGAACCCTGCACAAACCTAGGCTTCAAGCCCAAGCCTGCAGCTCTATGGACCTGGCCTCGCCACACTAAAACACCACCAGGCTACAGGTNCGTCACCTTCTGAACCCTGCACAAACCTAGGCTTCAAGCCCAAGCCTGCAGCTCTATGGACCTGGCCTCGCCACACTAAAACACCACCAGGCTACAGGTCCGGGCCTAACCTCCCCACAGCAAAGCGCAGCCAGGTAAAGGTTTCACCAGCCTCTCCGGGCCACGCCCCGATCTCTAACGTCACCTTCTGAACCCTGCAGAAACCTAGGCTTCAAACCCAAGCCTGCAGCTCTAAGGACCTGACCTCGCCACACTAAAANCCACGCCCCGATCTCTAACGTCACCTTCTGAACCCTGCAGAAACCTAGGCTTCAAACCCAAGCCTGCAGCTCTAAGGACCTGACCTCGCCACACTAAAACACCACCAGGCTACAGGTCCGGGCCTAACCTCGCCATCAGCAAAGCGCAACCAAAGTAAAGGTTTCACCAGCCTCTTCGGGCCACGCCCCGATCTCTAACGTCACCTTCTGGACCCTGTAGCAGCCTAGGCTTCAAGCCCAAGCCTGCAGCTTCAAGGATTTGGCCTCGCCACAATTAAACACCACCAGGCTACAGGTCCGGCCCGGCCTCACCACGGCAAGACACCGCCAGGGTAACTTCGATCTCTAACGTCACTTTCTCAACTTTGTAGAAATTTAGGCTTCAAGCCTAAGCCTGCAGCTCCAAGGACCTGGCCTCGCCACAGTAAAACACCACCAGGCTACAAGTCCCGGCCTGGCCTCGCCACAGCAAAACACCACCAGGCCCTTTCAGCAGCCTCTCCAGGCCACACCCCGATCTCTAACGTCACCTTCTGAACCTTCTAGAAACCTAGGTTTCAAGCCCAGGCCTGGCTCTAAGCACTTGGCCTCGCCATTGCAAAAAACCACGAGGCTACAGGTCTGGACCTGACCCTCTCCAGGCCACGCCCTGATCTCGTCACCTTCTGACATGTGAAGAAAACTAGGCTTCAAGCCAAAGCCTGCAGCTCCAACGACCTGGCCTTGCCACAGTAAAGCACCACCAGGCTACACATCCAGGCTCTCCGGCCACGCCCCGATCTCTAACGTCACCCTCTGAACCTTGTAGAAATTTAGGCTTCAGGCCGAAGTCTGCAGCTAGCTTCGCTTTTCCTCTTACGCGCTCCCCCTGCTGAAGGCTGGGGTCGGCGGATATTCTAGATTGTTCGTGGGTTTGTTGGATTTTGTTGCTGCCAAGTTCACCTAGTTCTACCTGCGCCTTTCCTTGTCCCTCATCTCAGCGTTACAGGGCTTGCGCACCCACTGCACTGCACCCGCGCTGCACCCGCAGCGCCCGCACTGCGCACGCACTTGGTGCATGGCGCTTTTCCATGTTTTTCCCGTAAACTGCACGAACCCCGCTGGCTCCTGGTTTTGCGAAGGCTAGGGATGTTTTGGTATGTTGGGTCCCGGCCTCAAGCATATTCGGCTGCCTTTTTTTTGGGACTGCCGCTTTCAAAAATGGTAAAGACAGATAAAAACAGCTGTTTGATGGACGAGTCGGTTTTTGCTGTTTTTGTAGGGCGTGGACTCGAGGCTTGGAGTATTTATAGCAGGAACCACCGGCCCATACATTCTAATCTTATTGCAAGTGCGCGCGCGAGGTTGATTCTCCTTCGCTTCTTCCGTGGATTCGCTGGGCAGTCGTTGCCTTAAAGAACTTTGATGATCTCAGTGCCTGAGCGTTCCGATATTTCACATGTTGCCGCAGTGCAAAAGTTCATTGAGAAGTGCCGATGCGGGGCTCAATGAGAACACTATTTTAATGCAGACACGCTGTCATTTTCGCCCGGTTTTTTGATGTTTTTTGCAAGGCCACGCATTGCGACAATAGGGCGCACCATTGGCAGAGCTGCCTGATCCGTAGCGGCTCAACGAGAGGTGTATATGGGTGAGCAAAATTTGAATTGCAGGCTTAAAAAAACACAGAGACGGCGTTTTTCCAGGCAACAGGATAGCTCTTGAGCCGTCTTGAGCAATGAGCAATAGTAGTCGTGACTTATGTGTGTCCGTGCTTAGGCTGCGGATATTGGGCATGTAGGTTTCATGGCTACTTGGCACAGTTACTGTAGGCTTCTGAAGGGAAAATGGAAGTTCTCGATGTGTTTCTTTCAAAATCAGCTTACAAGAAACAGACAGAAACAGCTTTGAAATCCCTCGATTCTGTACAGAGATGAGAAGTTACACTCAATCAACCCGATCTCTCAAGCAGTTGAAACCTGGCCGGCAAAGCGGCCAAGGTGACCATTGCACTGTTCAATCTCATCCTTGGAGGTGCAGTTTCTGGGTTTGAGTTTGACAATGTGACAATTCAGTGACAAGTCAATACAATTCAGAGCTCCAGGATTTGGACCGAACAATTGGTGTGAATGGACCGAGTAGCTGTAGTCAGTTGCTGCATATATTGCGACTTTTCGGCGACTTTGCGGACTGCGTACTGTTGTGGTATGAATGGCTGAATGGATGGGTTGATGCACAGGACCGGAGTGGATTTGGATTGGTTATGTTAGGGTAGCTGGATGGATAGAGATAGGAAAGGTGTGGAAAGGTGGTGACCTCAGTGGCCATTTCAGAATTCAACATTTGAGGTACCTACCAGACCTACCATATAAAGTCTATGTAAGGGCTATGTAGGGGGGATATACCGCCGGAATATATGGCTTTATATGGTACAATACCTCCAGTTTAGGAACCTGAAGGGGCCATAAGTGCGACCTGAGTTTGCTGTGCTTCGGCATGAAAGGACTCTTCACTTTGGGGGGTCTAAATTGGTCGCGATTTCAACTCCCGGTCTGAACAGTCGCCTTGCTGCTAGACCGATTCACAGAGAGATGAATTGTTGATTGTTTTCTTGTTGCTCCTGTGTGGTTTTATGGGGGAGGTGTTATTTTGTAACACATCATGGCCTCCTCATTTTCATCATCCCACATCCTGCATCTTCATAATGTTGGTTATCGTCCCAATCAATGTTGCTTTCATCCTTTTCCTCCTTTTCCTCCTTTTCCTCCTTTTCCTCCTTTTCCTCCTTTTCCTCCTTTTCCTCCTTTTCCTCCTTTTCATCTTCTTCATCCCTCTTCATCCCTCTTCATTCATCCCTCTCATGCTTCTCATTCTTTTTATCCTGTTCATCCTGTTCATCCTCTTCATCCTTCTTCATTCATGCCTCTCGTCCTTCTCATCCTTCTCATCCTTCTCACCCTTCTCATCCTTCTCATCCTTCTCATCCTTTTCATCCTTGTCATCCTTTTCATCCTTGTCATCCTTTTCATCCTTTTCATCCTTGTCATCCGTTTCATCCTTTTCATCCTTCTCATCCTTCTAATTCTTCTCATCCTTATCATCCTTTCATCCGTTTCATCCTTTTCATTTTGAAGTCTTTTCATCCTCCTCCTCCTCCTCCTCCTCCTCCTCATCATCATCATCATCATCATCATCATCATCATCTCTGATGAATGGATTCTTGCAAGAACCAACACAGAAGGAATGGTTGCTTTGCAGCCAGTTTCCCTTCGATCACCTAGTCTCACAACTACCTACCTTGCGTTCTTCCCTCTTGCTCTCAAGTTAGATCGAACCGACCATTTGACGAACTACTAGATCGATGACTTGATACTTGATACATTGATTGATCGGTTGATTGATCGATTGATCGACGCATTGTTTGTTTGCTGGCTGGTTAATTGGCTCGTACGCACAGTGCCGTAATAAGACATATGGAAACAGATGGATTCAGTATGATTCAGTGAGATCACATGAATTAGATTGGTGAGGTGGCATCACCTGCAGTAGATCAGGTGGAGAGTAGGTCACATTTGGTTTGACAGGATGATGTGCGTTACAGGCAGGGTAAGATGTTCGTAGATTGGATAAGGTTTTACAGATAGATCGCAGAATAGTTCATAGGAGTAAGTGCATCAAAAAGGATTTGATGCGCTCATATTTCTTCAGTTGCCAAATTGCTTTACAGTTCTCCTGCGCCTTTTTCTCCTGGGAAATATCACATGACTGGCCGGCTAGGCCATCTCCTTTTTGGCCCAGAGCTCGAAGCATGGCTTGGAAACCCGAGCTGGGCCACATTTATTCTGTCTCTCTGTCTCTAGATGTCTCTACCATCTTCATCTAAAAAGTGTTGCGGAGCTCCACAATACAAAACCTGGTGGCTGTTGAGGTCATCCTTGGAGAATGCTCTGATGACGACGCCAGAATCTGAGTGGAGAAGCTTGAGTGCTGCAGGACCAGCGAATATGTCACTTCTTCTGGCGCTTTTGCCAATTGCTTGTGTGACAGGCACTGTTGATGGTTGGAACATGTTGGAACGGTGAAAGGTAAACCTTTGCAAACTTCATGGCTGCATCCAGGACGGCCTTAAGTTTTGACGACCAACATATTCATCCATGCGGGGTCAAGTTTCAGCAAGTAGCATTGAAGCAAGGGACGGGAAAGGTTGAAGCGTCCACAGAGGCTTCAAGCATGGCAGATCTGAAGTGCTGGAAGTACCAAGTACAAGGTCGACAAGTTCAATATGTTTTTCCCCGCCTGCCAGGCAAGGGTCTCTAGATTGCGACAATTCAAAGCATGCTGCCAACTACACACCCAGGTAGAGGTGCGCCCCCCATACACACACACACACCATGGCGAGCCCGGCTCTGGGACGAGCTGGGCTCGAACCTTGTGCCAGATGAATCTCAGATAGAATGTCAGAACATGTGTCAGAACATGCGTCAGATAGAACGCCGGCTAAAATTTCAAACCGAATGTCAGAGAAGATGTCAGATATGTGTCAGATAAGATTTCAGGTCGAATGTAAGAATATATCAGGATGATATACTATGCCACGGCGGGGATCACACGAAGTAAAGTAAGTATGTATATAATATATTATAATATATAATATATAAATATATATAATATATAATATAGAATATATATTATATAATATATAATATATAATATAAATATCTCAATATATACTGTATATATAATCGAAGGACGTTTAGTCAAATTTCCGACATTGTGGACAGATGGAAAAGCACAGCCAGGAAGAAAGTCAGAAGAGAGAAAATCAGCCAGGAAGAAAGTCAGAAGAGAGAAGATCAGATAGGGATAAAGTCAGAGGAGAGAAGATGCAGGTGCGCGAAAAGGTAGGAAAGTCGCGAAACACATCGAAACACTGCGTTTTCCAATGTTTTGTGGCTCTGGAGGGCCGAAAAGTAGGCTCGCTAAAGCGGCGGTGCGGAGCCATCTGGGGAGATGAGAGAAGAACAATTGCACGCCGTTGTGGCGCGAAGCACGTTTTGAAGTAAAAAGGCACAAAACACCTCAGCGTCGGAGCACTTTTGGAAGTTGAGACGTCGAAAAAGTGCATGTCGCCACGCGCAAAGGGATTCTGCACCTGGTCAAAAAAGTGAGCTAAACGTGCGGGCTTTGTAGCATTTTCAAAAACGATGGCCGGCATGGTACATTTGAAGACGATATGCAAAGATGCATTTCGCGTGGCAGGCGCAATACAAGAGACATATCGATCTGACATGTTCAGAGGTTAGGGCGCTGATTTCCCCAGAGGGGTGTCATTTTGGAGCATCAGATGGTTAGGTTTGCTAAGATAATTTTGCGTGACAGGTGCAGCACTTCATATGACCTGGCTTCACTGTTTCGTGGCAGGGACAATACTTTAGAGACATGGCATGGAAAAATTGCCGAACGCATTGGTACGAGGCCATCAGCTGCACACTCAACTTGTCATTTTTGAAGGAAACCTCGCAGAATTGCTTCGTTTTTGATGTTGTCACTTTCGAAAATGCAGAAAAACTCGCAGATTTGTTGCTTCGCTACACTACACTACCCTACCCTACCATACCCTACCCTACGCTACGCTACAGTCAACTACAACTACAAAAACTACAAGTACAACTACAACTACAACCACAGCAACCACTACAACCACAACAACCACAACAACCACAACAACCACAACAACATCGACATCGACAACAACAACAGCAACAACAACAACCACTACAACTACAACAACAACAACAACGACAACAACAACAACAACAACAACAACCACAACAACTACAACTACAACAACTACAACAACCATTTCAACTGCATGACAGCCACAACTACAACAACTACAACACCTACAAGAACTACAACAACTACGACACACTACAAAAACATACAAATACAACAGCTACAACTACAACTACAAAAACCACTACAAGTACACTGCACTACACTACACTACACTGCACTTCATTACAACTATAAATACAACTACAACTACAATTACAACTACAACGACAACTACATTTGCATTTACAACCACAACTACAACTACACGACTACAACTACACTGCGCTGCCTCCAACCACTTGTTGGTCCATCAGTGGGTTCGCTCTGCCATCCATCATTCACAGCAACCAACCTCTCCCATAGGTTTCCTATCTTTGAAACTTCTGCCACCGCCTTGTGCGGTACACTGGTATGTATATATGTATTGAAAAAGAGCGTGCGTTGTCGGGAACAGCAAACGTTCGTGTAATGCGCAAAACGTTTCAACAATTTTGGTTAACCACGGTTTGGCTGATTTGATTATTTTCCTTTCGCCCTTCCCATTGAGAGAATCTCTTCTAAGGATCATGATCCTTTTTGGCCAGGGAGACATCGGAGCCATGTGCCTCGACATTTCCAAACACGGACTACATTCCGTAACACCATGTAATACCAGCAGTTTATTTTTCATTTCTGGACAGTGATCCTGCTGGCGGAAACGTTGTTGAATTTATGTCCAGCATCCCCGTTCAAGGATCCTTTGTTTTCCTTAGTGCCACAGAAGGTATGTAGGATCTTTCCCGTCTAGTTTGGACAGGGCTCAAAGAAGAGGAGAAATGCCTTTCCTATATTTGACGTTGGTATTAGGGCTGACCAATTGACAGGTACTTGATTGCTCCTGTATCAACTCTGGCAGCCTCCCTAGCAGTCTGGAAACCATGTGCGGCACAGACAATGCATCTTACAAACATGAGGTTGCATTGAGTTTGGTCACGCCATGTTACGCCTCTATTGCCTTTGCGCTGAGATTTGGGGCCTCAGCTACGTGATTTGTATCATTGTCATGCTGATGAGCATGCCTCGACCTTGTGACCTTGCGCCTCCGATCCCGAGATCTCCAGTTCTGCCAGAAAATTTCCAAAAACATCGCACTTTTTGGTTTTCATGTTGACAATGACATGGCAAAACCAAGGGTCACAGCCATTCTCATTGCGCACCACCGCGAGGCAAGGGAATGTTTGCGTCTCTCAATCTTGAAGCAACATCCCCCAGTCGTCCAAGTTTGTCGTGCATATTGGACAGATTTAGACACTATATTCCATGCACAGCCCCACAACCCCAACAGCCCCAGTGGCACGGAGGTTCGCAAGAAGAGAGGGCCACAGCCTCGACTGCCTCGACTGCCTCGACTGCTTTGACACTCCGCTCGACATTGCTGGGATGCTCAGTGGCTATAGTGTTGAAGATTTAGTTCTCCGAGGCGCGCGCAGCTGACCCTGCCTCACCAATGCTTTCTTATGTTCGAGGACTTCGTGTGGAAGGTGGGTTTCGATCTCTTGCTGATTCTTGCCGGGAAACTTCGCATTTATCTGTCAACCAGCTTGCTGCTTGCTTACACTTTCTTCGTAGAAGTGCTCAGTGGACATATATAGGGTATTTATTTCGGATCGTTCTTGTTTCAGGTCCGGCTAAATCGTTTTTTTTGAATCGTGCTCATGAAGCTCACGTGAAGCTCAACTCAGAAGTCATAAGTTTCATAAGTCTTGTTTTCCCGTAGAAACAGTCTTGGGAAAGTGGCTGACGAGCATCGGGTCCGGTGTTGTCAGCGGAGCTATGATGTGCGGAGCTTGCTGCGCTTCATGCGGTCAAGGTGCCGCGATAGAGAGAGGCAGCATAGCATGACATCACACGAATCGCACGACGAAAGATGAGACACGTCAGATATCGATGTCATAGGAGTTGTCTTTCGATTGTGGCAGTTGTTGCTATAGATTATACGCAGAAATTGCTTGATCCTTTGGTCTCATTCAAGTTTCTTTCTCTTTCGTGGCATCTTCCTTTGTTTCTCTCGGGCTCTTCCTCAGACAAAAACCAGATCCATTTGCTCAAAAGGCCTTTTTCAAAAGGTAAACTATGGTTAAATATGGTTAGATTATTTTGCTAGCCGCTTGCCAAGACATGTTACGAATGATCGAATGTCTAACTTGGTAATTATCCTTCAGCTTCTTGTGGCATGAGAGCCAAGAGCCCTGGAGGGCCGGACCGAAAAGCAAGATCTTGCGAGCGCTGCCTGTTCTGAAGTGCCTTGGTGTCCAAAGAGTCGAATCATTTGAGATTTCAAAGATGTTTTTGTAAACTTTTATAGTTTCTGCGGATTGAGAGATGTTGAAATGCCTTGCGATTCTTTGGTGCTTGCCTAGTGGTGTTTCAGGGTTTCAAGAACTGCCTAGACCACCCCAGAACGTCTTCCACGTTGGCTACTTTTGAGCCGAGTTTGGGATGTTGAATTGTCTGCTTCTTCACTGGTCTCTTCATTCTCAATCACAGGTTTCCTTTTTGGTCTGCAAGGCCCGAAACGAAGCGCATCAGAAGTATCCCGTATGTCCCACACTCGGTGGCGTTTACAATTGTGAGCGTTGGATAGTGCTCAGATAGGGCATGTTTTGAACGCCTTGATGGCACCTCGGTCTGCAACTTCGCTTGACGCTTTTAGGATACCTTGATTCAGTACTTTCAGTCAGAAGGCCCGAAAGGACCTGCTTGGATGCGGAGTGTGTCGGCATCAAGGATTCCACAACCTGCAGTGGAGTGTATCAAGAAGTATCACGCTGTCGCAGATCACGGACAAGAGTCAGTACCACCTGGCTGGGCAACTGTTAAGAAGGCTTAGTGCTCAGCCTGGTCGAGTGTATGTGCCCATGTAGTGGCTCGTGGCAGTGACTCACTCACAGAATCTACACACGTGGCGCATCTTTGATTCCTAGTCGTTCTGAGGAAGAGTTTTACAAGATTGGTGTTGACTCTGCAACTACAGCTCGAATCATGAGAAAATGCGCAGTCGCAGCCTCAGAGAGAACCGATGCCAAAATCTACACAAACGAACCGTCTTTGTCTGAAATTTGCCACTGTCCTCAAAAATTTTAGCACAGTTCGAGTGGGCGATGTCCAGTCCACGTCCTTGCACAGCAGGCTGCTACGAGCACCAGTCCTGATCAAGAGATGCCGGTGATGCGACTTTTTGAGGCGTGGTTCAGCCACACGTGCAGCGCCCCAAAATCCTCATCTTGTTTTAGGGATACCGTGGCAGGGCATCAAGCAAGATCAAAGCATGCTGGAAATTGCGATTGCGCAGTTGGTTCATGTGCTGTTTCTGCTTCTGATATTTCTTGATTTTCAGAATTTTCAACGCTTAGAGATTCAGACTCAGGAGTTTCAAGCGTCAGTGCAAGAGACATGCCAAGTTCTGGACATTGTGGTGCACCCAGACTCAGCATGTAGAGACGCGAATGGTGATCCAGTGTGTGCTTGTGGCTTCTGGACACCTATGGAGTGTAGACTGCGTTCACGATTTGGCAGCCATGAGATTGGATGTTTTTGGCACTTATGATTTATGTCATTTTGTGTCCTTATTCTTGCGATCCGAGACTGGAGAAGAGCTCAAGACTTGGGTAGCAGAACGACGTGTGGACATGGCGAATGTCGAGTGCCGGACTCACACCGACTCAGAGATTGCTGCGGGAAGCTGTGGGTGTTTCCGGCTACATCCGGCTAGATCCTGTACAGCTTCGCTCGGCGCCTTTGGCGCCTTCTTGTCAGCTACAATCAACTACATGCGACCAGGCCACGACAGCGAAAGCTGGAAGCTTTGTCGCGTTCAGAACTCAGATGAAGAGTTTTCGCATTGACATATAGTTAAAAAAATATCAAAACGTATTCATACCAGTTACCCGAGGCGGGGCGGAAGTTGCCTTAGGGTTATACTCTAAGACCTTTTTCATCTGAAGAACTTGCACGCGCCGTGCGCCAGCCAGGCCCGTCCGTGCGTGCTTTGTTCGAAAGTGGTGCGCTGTTCCAAACGTCACACTTGAAACTCCACACTCCACACTTCACACTTCACACTGCACTCTTCACACTCCACACTTCACACTCACACTGCGCTCTCCACACTCCGCACTCCACACTTCACCCTTCACACTGCACTCCTCGCACTCCACACTTCACACATTCCCAGTACTACTTTCTGCTACAGTACTAAGTACTACCGAGCTTGCGCGAAGCACTGCCCAGTACCACTTGTACTACACAGCTTGCACAAAACACTTCCCAGTACCACTTCGCACTACAGAGCTTGCACACAGTACTTCCCAGTACTACTTTGTACATTTTGTACTA
>BGPT01000750.1:170852-196215 GCA_003297045.1 Symbiodinium sp. clade C Y103
TTTGTTGTTGTTGTTGTTGTTGTTGTTGTTGTTGTTGTTGTTGTTGTTGTTGTTGTTGTTGTTGTTGTTTGTTGTTGTTTGTTGTTGTTTGTTGTTGTTGTTGTTGTTGTTGTTGTTGTTGTTGTTGCTGTTGTTGTTTGTTGTTGTTGTTGTTTGTTGTTGTTGTTGTGGTGGTGGTGGTGGTGGTGGTGGTTGTGGTTGTGAGAGTGGGAGTGGGAGTGGGAGCAGGAGTGCTACTGTAGTTGTGGTGGCAGTGGCAGTTGTAGTTGTAGTGGTAGTTGTAGTTGTAGTGGTGGTGGTGGTGGTGGTGGTGGTGGTGGTGGTTTTGTTGGTAGTGTAGTTATTGTTGTAGTTGTAGTGGTAGTTGTAATGTAGTTGTAGTTGTGGCTGTGGTAGTGGTAGTGTAGTTGTATTTGTAGTTGGTTGTGGTTGTAGTTGAAGTTGCAGTGTAGTTGTAGCTTTGTAGCGTTGTGGCGTTGTAGTGTTGTAGTGTTGTAGTGTTGTAGTGCTGTAGTGCTGTAGTGTGGTAGTTGCAGTGGTAGTTGTAGTTGTAGTTGTAGTGGCAGTTGTAGTTGTAGCTGTTGTATGTTGTATGTTGTAGTGGTAGTTGTAGTTGAAGTTGTAGTGGTAGTTGTAGTTGTAGTGGTTGTAGTTGTAGTTGCAGTTGTAGTTGTAGTTTGAATGTGTAGTTGCAGTTCTAATGTTTTTGTAGTTGTAAGAGTTGTTGTGGTAGTTGTAGTTGTAGTGGTAGTGGTAGTGGCAGTGGTAGTGTCGTTGTAGTGGTAGTTCTAGTGGTAATGTAGTGGTAGTTGTGGTTGTGGTTGCAATTGTACTCGCGCTTGTACTTGTAGTTGTGGTGCAGTCACATCCAAACTTCAAAAGTTGACCCGAAGCCTTCAGTTTTCAACACTTTTGACTTGGAAATATGCTTCTCACGACAACGGCGTGCACTTTTTCGACATCTCAGCTTCCAAAAGCGGTCCGAGGCTGACAGTTTTTAAACACTTTTCACTTCCAAATGTGCTTCGCACCACAGCGCCGTGCATTTTTTCGACATCTCAACTTCCAAAAGTGGTCCGAGACCAACAGTTTTTGACACTTTTTACTTCCAAATGTGCTTCGCGCCACAACGGCGTGCACTTTTTCGACATCTCAACTTCCAAAAGTGCTCCGAACCCCAAAGTTTTTAACACTTTTTACTTCCAAATGTGCTTCGCGCCACAACGGCGTGCACTTTTTCGACATCTCAACTTCCAAAAATGGTCCGAGGCTGACAGTTTTTAACACTTTTGACTTCCAAATGTGCTTCGCGCCACAACGGCGTGAATTTTTTTCACATCTCCACTTCCAAAAGCGGTCCGAGCATGAGGTGTTTTGTACCTTTTTACTTCAAAATGTGCTTCGCGCCACAGCGGCGTGCAATTTTTCATCTCTCATCTGCCCAGATGGCTCTGCACCCGCCGCTTTAGCGAGCCTCCTTTTCGACCATCCGGAGCCACAAGACATTGGAAAACCACCGTGTTCTGCGACTTTCCTAGGTTTTCGCGCATCTGATCTTCTCTCTTCTGGTTTTCTTCTTATCTGATCTTCTCTCTTCTGACTTTCTTCCTGGCTGATCTTCTCTCTTCTGACTTTCTTCCTGGCTGTGCTTTTCCATCTGTCCACAATGTCGGAAGTTTGACTTCTAAACTAAACTTCCTTCGACAAAGCTTGCGCAAAGTACTTCCCAGTACTACTTCGTAATACAAAGCTTGCACAAGGTACTTCCCAGTACTACTTTGTACATCTTTGTACTACACAGCTTGCACAAAACACTTCCCAGTACCACTTCGCACTACAGAGCTTGCACACAGTACTTCCCAGTACTACTTTGTACATTTTGTACTACTTTGTACGACAGAGCTTGCGCAAAGTACTTCCCAGTACTACTTCTTACTGCAAAGTTTGCACGCGCATACAAAACCTTTACACACAGCAAGCTTCTACACAGAGAAGCTTTTACACACAGCTAGCTTTTACACACAGCAAGCTTTTACACACAGCAAACGTTTACACAGGGAAGCCTTTACACATGCAAAAGCTTTTACACAGAGACGCTTTAACAGACAGAAAGTTTTTACACACAGCACGCTTTTACACACAGCAAACTTTTACACAGAGAAGCTTTTACGCGAAATGGCGCCAGAAATTGCAGCTCCAAAACAAAATCTCGGCGCCAAAGCGAAAAAAAACGGTTTTGAAGCACTTTTTAAAGGACATCTTAAAAGGAAAATGATCAGCGCCAAATTGAGAAAGTTTGCTGACAAACCACCACCGCAACCTTCATGCTGCCATCTCAATACGATTTTCGATGCTTAGCTGCAGAAGACAATAGAACTGCGTGCGCATCCACAGCACCCAGGCACCTTGATGCAGCCATTCCAACACGATTTACTAGACCCAGCAGTCACCACTTAAATCACCACTTCCCAAAGACACCACTTGCCTAAGCCACCACTTCCCTAAGTCATCACTTCTCTAAGTCACCACTTCCCTCAGTCACCACTTCCCAAGGTCTCACAAGTCTATTTGCCCGTAACTTGGGAGATTGCTTCCCAACTTCCTCTGTTTGTATTTTAGATATTTTTAGATGTTGAAATTATTTTCATCCTGGCATTGCTTGCCCTCTTGCCCTTTGCTGCCCTTGCAACTTCTCTGTGGCTATTTCAGTGTGTTTCTATGTCAGGCTGTCGTGCATGTGCTGATGTCATTGAAGGACATTCATGCCCAAACAGGTCAGTTGGAGCCAGCAGAACCTGTGTTTGGCCTGGAGACGCCTTGGCCCCTGGATGACAACAAAGGCCAAGACAAGGAAAACTTGAAGGTCAAGGAGAAAATCTTTTTGGTAGCAGAAAGGCTGTACTTCAGTCTTACAGGATTCAAAACTTCGGGTGGGATACTTCACTGATGTAGGCAGGCGGCCCTTGAAGAATCGATTCCAAAATTTCTAATGTCAAGCGAAAGATCGCGCGGCCTCAAAATGAAGACTGCCGTGCAGCAATGCTGTAGCTGTTCTGCGGCCATGCTAAGGCATTATGAAGAAACTCCAGCTTTGGAGGCGACTGAGCGAGGGCACAACAGACCAACTCCCCACAGCCGTGTTGAAATTGGTTCATCATCGGTGGCAGGGCCCAGCGGCTGGCCAAGCCATCGCTGATGCACCACGCTGAAGGCACGGAAAGCAAGCCATTGAAGAACGGGACAACGGCCCCAAAACAGGTCCAAAAGAGGTTCCGAAAAGGTCCAAAGATTAAAGGTTTATCACAGAATCTAGTGACGTATCATCTTCAGTTGGCTGAAAGTTCGTTTCTGTTTTGTTGCCAGAAGTGAATCTGCAGATGTTTGACAGCACAGCCTGGACTTCCGCGGTCCAGGCGAATCGAGAATTCAGCTGCCAGAAGGGCTGGAAGCAGACAGTCAGTGCGTCGCAAAACATGGAAGCAAATTAACATTGTCCATAATTTGTGTTCTCTGCTTCTCGTGTCTACAGATGTTGCTTTGCAAAATTGAACAGCGGCTACATTGCTTCTGGGTTTGAAGTGACGATCCTAGCAACTTTTGCTGAGCTGATCAGCCACACTTGTAGCAGAATGCTTGAGAATGTGTAGCAGTTCTTGAAGTCGGAGAACAGCACTGGAAACAGCGCGGACGGACCACACATTTTCCACTTGAACTCGACTAGTAACTGGCCAGCTTTTGCTGAGTATATGCATGTTATTGCATGTTTGCTTGTTTTTCATTGAACTGTACTTGCAAGGCATGGCATTTCTTGAGTGGCAATGTACAGACAACAACCTGCAAAAGTAAACAAGGACAACAGACAAAACAAGAAAAGCGCGGACAGCAAGGACATCACGGACGACAGCAGCAGCAGCAGCAGCAGCAGCAGCAGCAGCAGCAGCAGCAGAAGCAGCAACAACAACAACAACAACAACAACAACAACAACAACAACCACAACGACATCGACAACGACAACAACAACAGCAACAACAAAAACAACAACCACCACAACAACAACAACGACAACAACAACAACCACCACCACCACCACAACGACAACGACAACGACAACGACAACAACACCACCACCACTTAAAACAACTCAACAACTCACCAACTCAACAACTCAGCAACTCAACAGCTCAACAGCTCAACAACTCAACTCAACCCAACTCAACTCAACTCAACTCAACTCAACTCAACTCAACTCAACTCAACTCAACTCAACTCAACTCAACTCAACTCAACTCAACTCAACTCAACTAACTCAACTCAACTCAACTCAACAATAAGAAGAAGAAGAACAGGAACAAGAAGAACAAGAACACAAGAACAAGAAGAAGAACAACAAGAACAAGAAGAAGAACAACAAGAAGAAGAACAGCAAGAAGAAGAACAACAAGAAGAAGAACAACAAGAAGAACAAGAAGAAGGAGAAGAAGAAGAAGAACAACAACAGCAAAAGCAACGACAACGACACCGACACTTTGCAGAACAGTGTGCGAAAACCCCCAGGTTAAACAGCAAAGGAATTCATACTCACAATCTTGTTCTTGATGGCTATACAAATCCGTGTGCCCTGTCAGCTACGGCCGGTTTTTTTGGTGAGCGGGCGTGGGGTGGTAGTGAGCCAACAGCCAATATTTATTTACGTATCACTGACCACCAGCAAGTTTTGCACATACACAGCGAGCGCTGATACGCAAATATCCTAGTGCCACAACAGCCACACCAAGCACAACAGCCACAACAACCAAAACAGCCATAACAATCACAACAGCCACAACAGCCACAACAGCCACAACAGCCACAACGACAACGACAACGTCAACGACAACGACAGCAGAAACCCCAACAACCGCAGCAACCACAGCAACCACAACAACCACCACAACCACCACAACCACCACAACCACCACAACCACCGCAACCACCACCACCACAACCACCACAACCACAACAACCACAACAAGCACAACAGCCACACCAACCACACCAACCACAACAGCCACAACCACCACGACCACAACAACCACAACAACCACAACTACAACGACAGCAGCAAAAGCAGCAACGGCAGCAACCGCAACAACAGCAACAACAACAGCAACTACTACAACAACAACAGCAACAACAACAATAATAACAACAAAACAGCAAGAAGAACAAGAACAAGAACAAAGAGCAAGACCAAGAGCAAGACCAAGAGCAAGTGCAAGAGCAAGACCAAGAGCAAGAGCAAGAAGAACCAGAACAAACACAGACACTAATCTGCAATAATTCCACGCAAAATGATAGTAGGTCTTTGTGCCCTGGCGGTGCTGTAGGAGCCGGGTGTGTATACAAGGCATTTTTGTCGCGCAATTTCAGCGTGAAAATGCCACCAAGTCATTGTACATTTGAGTATACGGTAACGGCGCTTCGCTATGCGAACGGCCTGCCAGACCGCGAGGCGCCGGAAGTAGCATGAAATACCTGTCCTTTTTTTAATTTTAATGGCTGTGCCCACTCCGTATATTCAAAAAGATGGGCTGCATGACTCAACTAGGCTAATATTGGGCTCTACTGTGCCACCTCTCTTGTACATCTCGCGTCCTCCTTGCTTGGCGTGCGAAATCCAATCAATCGGGGGTTCACAGAAAGACAGAGATCCACCAAGTAGACTTTAAAAATACTCCCTGAAATACCCTGTGCAAAATGAAGGGGGCCGATGGCCTCAAAACCAATTTTTTTTTAACGGAATGTTGCATTGAGCACGCAGGAAGTACAGATTTTGATTTTCGAAAACGCGGTCACTTGCAGCCATGCACTTGCAGCCACTCGAGTGGCTGCAAGTGACCGCAAGTGACCGCTCCAAAAAGAAGCCATTCTTGATTTTCAAAGAGGCAGTCACTTGCAGCCACTTGCAGCCACTCGAGTGGCTGCAAGTGACCGCACATGACCGCACCAAAAAGAGGCCATTCTTGATCATTCTCGATTTTCAAAAATGCGGTCAGTTGCAGCCACTTGCAGGCACTCGAGTGACCACAAGTGACCGCAAGTGACCGCTGCAGCATGTGACCGCAAGTGACCGCTCCAAAAAGAAGTCGTTTTTGATTTTCGAAAAGGCGGTCACTTGCCGCCACTTGCAGCCACTCGAGTGGCCGCCACTGGAGTGGCCGCAAGTGACCGCCAGTGACCGCTGCAGCAAGTGACCGCAAGTGACAGCAAGTGACCGTACGCTGTCGTCACGGAAAATGTTCCAAATTTTTCGGGCCAGCGCACGGAAAATGCTCCACAATTTGCAGGCCGACGCAGACTTTGAAAGGAAAAGGGATGACTTGAAATGCAAGAGGCAGGACCTGAACTAAGCAGGAAAGGATTTGAAACGAAGGAGGAGGCTTCGAAACGAAAGGACGTGTGGAAGACTAAAGGGTATTGAGCCAACATTGAAACGAAATGAAACGAAAAAGGATCACTTAAAACGAAAGGGGCACGACTTGAGCCAAAATGGGAAAGACTGAAGACTTGGCAAAAAAGGGAGGTCTTCAAAACAAAGAGACATGTGGAAGACGAAATTCTAAGATCTTCTCCTCAACTGTCTAACATTCTTCCATCGTTGACGCTACGCTCTCAGATCTTCTCTTGGGTTTTCAAACATCCTTCCATCAGTGATGCTATGCTCCACGAATCTCTAAGATATTCTCTTCAACTTTCCCAAGCGGTCTGCTTTCATTGATGCTTCGCTCCAAGATCCTTTCTTCACTTTTAGCACATCATTGCTGCTACGCTCCCAGATCTTCTCTTCAATTTTCAGACATCATTGATGATATTGATGCTACGCTCTAAGATCTTCTCTTCAACTCCACTACATTTCTCATCATAGATGCTACGCTCCAAGGTCGTCTCTTCATTTTCAAGCATCATTGATGCTGCTATCAAAGATCTTCTCTTCAACTGTCTAACATTCTTCCATCATTGACGCTACGCTCTCAGATCTTCTCTTGTATTTTCTATTTTCCATCATTGATGCTATGCTCCAAGAATCTGTGAGATCTTGTCTTCAACTTCCATCAACGTTCTACTTTCAACGATGCTTACTCCAAAATCTGTTTTTCAATTTTAACACATCATTCATGCAACGTTCTAAGATCTTCTCTTCAATTTTCACACATCATTGAGGCTGCGCTCTAGACCTTCTCCTCAACTTTCGAACATTCCTCCATCATAGATGCTACGCTCCGAGATCTTCTCTTCAATTTTCAAACATGGTTGATGCTACGCTCTAAGATCTTGTCTTCAGCTGTCTAACATTTGTCCATCACTGACGCTACGCTCTCAGATCTTCTCTTGAATTTTCAAACATTCTTCCATCATTGATGCTGCGCTCTAAGAATCTTTCGGATCTTGTATTTATTTTTCACAAATGTTCTACTTTCATCGATGCTTCACTCCAAGATCTGTTCATCAATTCTAACACATCATTGATGCTACGTTCTACGATCTTCTCTTCAATTTCCAACATCATTGAGGCTACGCTCCAAGATCTTCTCTTAATTTTCAAACATTCCTCCATCATAGATGCTACGCTTCAAGATCTTCTCTTCAAATTTCAAATGCTACGCTCTAAGATCTTCTCTTCAACTGTCTAGCATTCTTCCATCATGGCCGCTACGCTCTCTCCTTCCTCCATCATAGGCGCTACGCTCCAAGATCTTTTTTTCAATTTTCAAACGCTCCGCTCTAAGATCTCTTCTTCAACTGTCTAACATTCTTCCATCATTGCCGCTGCGCTCTCAGATCTTCTCTTGAATTTTCCAACATTTTTCTATCATTGATGCTGCGCTCAAAGAATCTGTGAAATCTTGTCCTCAACTTTCACAAATGCTTCACTTTCATAGATGCTTCGCTCGAAGATTTGTTTCTTAATTCTTACGCATCATTGATGCTACGCTCTAAGGTTTCTTCCCCAACTTTGTAACATTCTTTCATCATAGGTGCTACTCTCCAAGATCTTCTCTTGAATTTCAAACATCATTGATGCTACGTTCAAGATCTTCTCTATATTTTTTCAACATTTTGCCATGATTGATACTACGCCAGGATCTAGTCTGCAATTTCTAGCACATTGATACTACGCTTTAGGATTTGGTCTTGAATGTTGAGCATTGTTGATGCTATGCTCTCAGATCTTTTTTCAAGTTTCTGCTATCATTGATGCTGCCCCTTTGACCCTCTAGATCTTCCCTTCTATTTTCTCACATTCTTCCTTAATAGATGCTACGCTCCAAGAGCCTCTCTTCACTTTCCAAGCACTTGGATGCTGTGCTCCCGAAATTCCACACGGAACCAATATGAACCAATCTTTATCTCTATAGAATCATCTTTGCCAAGATCTTTTCTTTAACTTTCAAACGTTTTACTACATGTACGCTACGCTCTAAGATTTTCTTTGCAATTTCCAACATCATTTGCGCACGTTCTTCCATCATGGATGCTACCCGCCAAGATTTCCTTGTCAATTTTCTTCCATCATTGATATTACGCCCTAAGATTTGTTTCAGTGATTACCATCATTGATGCTACAGCTAACATATCCAAGATCTTCTCTTCAATTTTTAAACTGCTACGCTCTAAGATCTTCTCATTTTGAAAAACATTCTTCCATCATTGACGCTACTCTCTCAGATTTTCTCTTGAATTTTCCAACAATCTTTTACCATTGATGCTGCGCTCAAAGAATCTCTAAGATCTTGTCTTCAACTTTCACAAGCGTTTTACTTTCATTGATGCGTCGCTCCAAGATCTGTTCTTCAATTATGACACATCATTGATGCTACGTTCGAAGGTCTGCTCTTCAATTTCCAACATCATTGAGGCTACGCTCTAAGATCTTCTCCTCAACTTTCTAACATGCTTCCATCATTGATGCTACGCTCTCAGATCTTCTCCTGATTTTCCATCAAATTTCTATTTTGATGCTGCCCTTAAAAAATCTGTGAGATCTTGTTCTCAACTTTCACAAATGCTCTGCTTTTATTGATGCTTCGCTGTAAGATGGTTTCATAACTTGCGCCTGTCAATTTTTTAACATTTAAGGTCACCGTTGCTTTGCAAAAAAAAACAATCCATCAATCTGCCCCTATTAGTGGGCTATGAGTGTGTCAGGCCTCAGCCTTGAGGTTGACAGCGTGTCCTACTTTCGGGCAGTGGAAAGTTGTTAACATTTGGAAAATATTGTCAATTCCCCACCTGCCAGGTGAGGGTTACTAGATTTTATAAGAGCGGTCGCTCCGCTTCCACGCCTCCGCACTCCCGCCGCCTCGCCTCACCAGCTCCAGATCGCAGTGGGCACTGCCGGACGTCATCTGCCAGCTCCAGATCCCAGTGGGCACTGCCGGACTTGATCCGCGAGCTCCAGATCCCAGTGGGCACTGCCGGACTTCAGTCGCGAGCTCCAGATCCCAGTGGGCACTGCCGGACTTCAACCGCGAGCTCCCTGCAGATCCCAGTGGGCACTGCCGGACTTCACTGCCGGACTTCAACCGCAAGCTCCAGATCCCAGTGGGCACTGCCGGACTTCAGTCGCGACCTCCAGATCCCAGTGGGCATTGCTGGACTTCAACCGCGAGCTCCAGATGTGAGTGGGGACTGCCGGACTTCAGTCGCGACTGCCAGATCCCAGTGGGCACTGCCGGACTTCAACCACCAGATAGAATGCCAGATAGAATGCCAGAAAAAATGCCAGATAGAATGCTAGAAAGATATGCCAGATAGAATGCCAGACTAGATGCCAGATAGAATGTCAGAAGATATGCCAGATAGAATGCCAGATAGAATGCCAGAAAAAATGCCAGATAGAATGCCAGACTAGATGCCAGATAGAATGTCAGAAGATATGCCAGAGAGAATGTCAGAAAGAATGCCAGATAGAATGCCAGACTAGATGTCAGATAGAATGCCAGAAAGAATGTCAGATAGAATGCCAGAAAGAATGCCAGATAGAATGCCAGAAAGAATGCCAGAAAGAATGCCATAAAGAATGCCAGAAAGAATGCCAGAAAGAATGCCAGAAAGAATGCCAGATAGAATGCCAGAAAGAATGCCAGAAAGAATGCCAGATAGAATGCCAGAGAATGCCAGCTAGAATGCCAGAAAGAATGTCAGAAAGAATGCCAGAAAGAATGCCAGAAAGAATGTCAGATAGAATGTCAGAACATATGTCAGATAGAATGTCAGAACATATATCAGATAGAATGGCAGAGCATATGTCAGAGAAAATGTTAGATAGAATGCCAAGAGGAAGAGGAGGGGAGGACAACTCTGATGAAATCTAGAGGCCGAAGGTCTCTAGATTTCACCAGAGTTGTCCTCTCCTCCTTTTCCCTGCCAGAAAGTTTTGCCAGAAAGAATGTCAAAATCTGTATCACATTCATGGTGGGGATCACTCGAAGAAAGTANGAGTTGTCCTCTCCTCCTTTTCCCTGCCAGAAAGTTTTGCCAGAAAGAATGTCAAAATCTGTATCACATTCATGGTGGGGATCACTCGAAGAAAGTAATTTTCCGCGATTTTGCCAGTCACTTGCAAACACCGGATACAGGGTCACTCGCGGTCACTTGCAGTCACTTGCGGCCATTCGAGTGGCCGCAAGTGACCGCAAGTGACCGCAAGTGACCGCAAGTGACCGCAAGTGACCGTAAGTGACCGCAAGTGACCGCAAGTGACCGTTTCCTCCAAATCAGAATTCAGTCCATATACACACTCTCTGGGATGTTGGGGGTATTTTGGGCCAGGGATGCCATTATAGGCTTTCATTTTAAACACCACCATTTCATACAAGATCAATTTTTATTCCCCACCTGCCAGGTGAGGGTTACTAGATTTTAACAGAGCTGCGCGGGGGGTGGACATCCTCCCGCCTCCTCCTGCCGGACTCCATCTGCCAGCTCTGCCAGCTCCAGATCCCAGTGGGCACTGCCGGGCTTCATCTGCCAGTGGGCACTGCCGGACCTCAACCGCAAGGTCGAACCTCAACCGCGAGCCCCAAATCCGAGTGGGCACTGCCGGACCTCAACAGCGAGGTCCAGATCCTAGTGGGCACTGCCGGACCTCAACCGCGAGCCCCAGATCCCAGTGGGCACTGCCGGACTTCAACGGCGGGCTCCCGATCCCAGTGGGCAATGCCGGACCTCAACCGCGAGCTCCAAATCCCAGTGGGCACTGCTGGACCTCAACGGCGAGCTCCAGATCCCAGTGGGCACTGCCGGACCTCAAGGCCAGATAGAATGTCCGAATACATATTAGAAAGAATGCCAGGTAGAATGCCAGATAGAATGCCAGATAGAATGTCAGAAAAAATGCCAGATAGAATGTCAGAAAGAATGCCAGATAGAATGCCAGATAGAATGCCAGATAGAATGCCAGAAAAAATGCCAGATAGAATGCCAGACAGAATGCCAGAAAGAATGTCAGATAGAATGCCAGAAAGAATGCCAGATAGAATGCCAGATAGAATGCCAGATAGAATGCCAGAAAAAAGAATGTCAGGCAGATTGCAGATAGAACGCCAGACTAGATGCCAGATAGAATGTCAGACAAAATGTCAGAGAGAGTGTCAGAAGTTGTGTAAGAATGGAACATGGTGAGAGGGCGAGAAAGAGTTGTAGAATGGAAGATAGTTGTGCTAAAGTAGAAGATAAGTTTGGCACATTTCATTTTGTGAAGTGTGGGCATGAGGGAGTGTGATGGCATGTTTGCGGTCATGTATGCATTTTCGATGTGTTGGCTCAACAGTGATTGTGGAAGTGTGATTGTGGTTTCGCATTGTTGGTGGAGGCCGGGTGGTTGTAGCCAAGACTGTGTGTTTGAGTTGATGGATACAAAACTGTTGCATTTTTCGAATGAGTAAATGTATGGCTGCTTGTTTAAGTGCAAATCTGCAGGCTGTATGGTCTTGTGATCTGGCAGCATGAGGACAGAGGCTGGCGGTTTGGGTTGGCAAGAATCGTATCATCATTGGAAAAAACATCTGTGCATCTGTGGAATGCATGGAGGGAACTTTGAAACTTGAATGTGACATGGTGGCATGCTGGCTCAAAGGTACGTGCAGTGAACAACAGGTGCATGACAAAATGGGAATGTCATCATAACATTATGTGGTGCAGTTGTATGTTGGCAATGTGCATTGTGTTGCAGTTTCTCTTGCAGCAGAAATGATGTGTTTGAGGTAGGTTTATAATGATGATACATATATATATATATATGTGTGTGTGTGTGTTCAAGTATTTGTATATGTGGAGCTATACTTGTACATTTCGTGGAGTAGAAATGATGTGTCGAGGTAGGTGTATAATGATGACATTCATATATACATATAAATATCTATATATGTGGATCTATAGATGAACTTGTGTGATTAAGTGTTTGCACAACTGACGTCAGGGATACCTTGGGACCTTACCGGTTTTGTCCGGGTCGGTCTGGGTGATCTGATGGCGAAGCGTGGCCAACAGCTGTTACAAGCTGGGAAAATACGGTGAAATTTGCACAGCTACTTTTTGGCACGGATGTGTGTGTTGAAAATTATGGACATCGTTTGCCGCATGGCAGTACGGAATCCTTTTTGTTGTTTGCCAAGGGGGCGTGCAAAGCTCCGCGTCCTTTCAGCTGCATTGTGGATTTGATTCCGGAGCAATTCTCGGAGATTGAAAAGTATGAAAGACAAGGCGCGGCAACACGCAGAATCCTTTGAAGAGTCAGCAGATGTTGCGCAGCACAGGGCGTCAGGTTTACCATTATAGTTGCCAATGGACCCGGGATCCTTGCGCGTGCAGAAATATCTTTGGTGCAGATGCTCATCAAAAGTGTATTCCCACCACATCTTCTCTGTGGAAGGCTGGAACGAAATTTGCCAAATTGTTTGATGCGACCTTGCGGAGCAACTTTGAAACCTTTGGAAGCCCTGTGCAACCTGTGTGGTTTCGGAAATCTTGGCAGGTTTTGTGGAATCTCAATGACCACAATCAGCATCATCATATAGATCCACGTCAGGATCGATCCAAGTCGTATTCGTCTGGAGATCCTATCACGTCTTTTTCTTTTGGTCGTGGTGGTGTTTTGACGTTGTCCTCTGCAATAAGAAACGCATCTGGGAAAATGCTTTTTCAAGAAGATGGTGATGTCTTGATCATGGCAGGGAATTTTCAAACGGAATTTCTGGACGGAGTTCCGCAGCGTGAAATGTGGCAAGATTTGTGTGATGGGCCCATGTTTGTTGGGATGCAGGACTGGGAGAAGCGAGGTATGCGTGACGAGGTGCAGCTTCACAGGAGTTGTCAGGGCACAGGGAAACATTTGCGATACAACTGCACGTTGAGGTGGCACGACACGCATTGGGTTATAAAGTTGTCCGGAACACAAGTCGGAGCCTCTGATTAGGTCTGCACCAGCGGCGGCAGTGACTTTGTCTGCTGCAGCGGCCAGTGGGTCCTTACCGGTGGTGGCTGGGTCGGACCGGCCGCTGCAGCAGATGAGTTTTGCTGGGTTGAAGAAGCGCACTGTCGAGGCAACACAGGAGACCACTGGGATGCAAGTCGCAGAGGATTGTGGGTGTTTTGCTGAATTGCTTGAGAGCGATGGCGCAGCAATCTGATGTGCTGTGGGGGATGATCAAATCGCTTCCTTTGGTTGATTCGAAGCCACTTGATGTGCGCTGCTTGAGCAATATTGAATTAGACTGCGATGCAGAAACGAAACGAGTTGATGCGGGCGTCAGAAGCAGCGTTGGAGCTTGGGGTGGATTTGCCGGAGTCTGTGAATTATGCATCTCTGACTTTGATTGCAACGGCGACGCAGCAGCGTCGAGATATTCAAGAAGCCTTTGGTGGCTTGTGCGGCCAGGGATGCATGTGGGTGAAGGAAGTGGTTTGTCCTTCATTTTGCAATCTTTTGAGAGATGATATGGGGTTTAGGAAATTGCGACTGACGCATCAACAATTGCAGGACTTGTTGGAGTCACCAAATCTGGAACTGATCAAACAAGAGAAGATGTTAGCATTTCATTTGAAGCAGGGTGGCGTGAGGGTGTTGCCGCTGGAAGTGACGTCTGCAAAAAGAGATCTTCACCGTGCTAAGCAAAAGTTCAAGGAGGATTTGGGCACGGAGATGTATGATTTGTCATACGGGTACAATTTGTATATCAGAGGGTTTGACATGGATTTCTGCACAGAGATTGAAACAGATCAAGACAGTGCGAGACGAATTCTTTTGCAGCCGGGATTCTTTTCGAAAGTGGCTGAAAAGAAGGGTGTGGAAACAATGGTGGCCGACGTGAAGCGTGGCATCTTAAAGTGCTTGCAACACTTGCGCACCATGGACGCAGACAGGCGATTTGTAAATCGCAACAGTGGGAGATGGGTGTCTGAAAACTATAATGTCTGGGTGTGGGCACAAGCTGATGCCAGTTCTTGAAGCATTTTGGCCTTGGGACCTCACCGGTGTTGGCTGGGTCAGTCTGGCGGATGCATTCAGAACGGGTGTCGGGCTGGCGCGTGCAAAGAGAAAACAGTGGCATGACTCGGGGAAGGGTCATTTTGGAAGTCATTGGCATGTTCATGGATGTGTTAAATTGCAGCATTGGTACAGATCATACGTGCAAATGTTACAGTGATGTGCAGAGTTTGTTTGAGAAAATGGTTGGATATAGTTGAAACAAATACGACAGACGGTTTATGATAGAGGCTGGTGACTTTGTTGTTGCAAATGTTTGACAAGAATGTGAGTACATCCTATGCCATGGCTGATGCATTTTGGAAGCGTGGCGGCAGATGTGAAATGATGTCATGCTGGTTCAAAAGGTTGCGAAATGAAGAGCGCGACTATGAGACAAGCAAGATGGTATGAGGACATCAGGCTGAGAAGCAGTTTGTCGGCAATGTGAATAACTGTAGTGTTGTCGATAGAATAATGATTGCAATTTAGGTTCTAGAAAGATGAAGTATGTATATCTTCAGATGGTCTTCTACGAGAAATAATGATTGCAATGTGTTTGTTTTAAACATATATAATATATATATATATATAGTTTTTTGATTGTGTTTCTGTGCAACTGACGTCAGGGATACCTTGGGACCTTACCGGTGTTGTCTGGGTCGGTCTGGTTGATCTGATGGCGAAGCATTCGTGGCCAATAGCTGTTACAAGCTGGGAAGATATTGTGAAATTTGCACAGCTTCTATTTGGAACGGGTGTGAGAGTGGAAAATTATGCGGATCGTTTGCCGCATCATAGCAGGGAATCCTTTTTGCTGTTTGCCAAAGGGGCGTGCAAAGAGCCAAAAGCGTTCAGCGAGATATTGCGAGGATGATTCCTGATCAATTGTGTGAGAGTGAAAACTTTACCATCAATGTGCGTGGCAACACGCAGAATCTTTTGAAAACGCAGCAGATCGGGAAAGTGCAGGTGTATTATTACAGTTGCCAAGTGACTCGTGATCCTTGCAGTTGCGGGACCAATTTTTGAGCGGATGCGAATCAAAAGTGCTTAAAGTGCCCAACATGACGCTTGATGGAGGCGTGGTTCTTGATTTGCGCCGCGCAGGAGGATTGGAGGATTCGGACTGGTGGCTCGCAATTTATGTTATATGCTCACGCGTGCCAGAAAGCTTGAGAACCTCATCCTGTTGGGATTCACCGATCAAGTGGAAGACCTTTTGCGCAGAGGTCCTCCCCCGTATCTGCGAGAACTATCGAGAACTCACTGACAAATTGGAAGCCAAAGCTGCTTCGACCTTGCAGCAACTCCAGTCTTGGCCTGCTTACGATGCCTTGCGGCGACAGTAAGCTGGAGCATGTTGGTGGCACTGTGGGACCTCACCGGTTTTGGCCGGGTCGGTTTGGTGCTGTCAACACGCGTAGGTCAAGTGCTGCTCATGGAAGTCGATGAGGGGTGATGTTGCCACGCGCTGGTCCAGCTGCCACAGCCTTGACGTAAGTCAATGAGGGGTGATGTTAAATACTGAGGGCGCAAGGTGAGAAGAGAAAAGATGTGTGAAATTGTTTGGGAGTAGGATTTTGGAACAGCAGTGAAAAACTAATGTCAGAACTTTGCGCAGGCTCTATCACAGAAGAAGTGTTTGCTTGTTCTGCAGCTCAAAGAGCAGTTTGCGTAATGATGGCCAACACATATATGCGTATCGACTGCAACATATCAGACCTGTTTGAGTAAAGATCTTTTCCCAAGCTACATGTCCTATACATGTTAACTTGGTTTGAAAACTTTTGACAGCAGGTGGCATTGCATTGCATTTCTTTTTGCATTCATTGGTTGAAGTTGTTTGAATCAAGCGCAGCCATGGCCATGCCCACATGGTGCGAAGACTACCTGGAGTTTGCTTTATCGAACTTTCAGAGAGATGTCAATTTGGTTCCTCGCGCAAATCAGGCTTGCTACGCATTGGAAATAGTTTCTCATGTTGTGGGTCAGGACTGGAGGATCTGGAACAGGTATGGAAAGTGTTGCGGTTGGCATTGCTGTGCCAAGGTCCAGGGGCTGCTGCTGTAGCACAGATAATGTCGCCGCTTCTTTGGCCATACTCTACTGCAGCTCTGGATGGCGACACGCGAAATAGCTATGTCGCCTTAAGAGGGTTTCCTCACAGACGTGCACTTGGTGACGATTTGCAAACCTGTTTCAGCTTGTCAGTTGGGAGAGCTGGATCCTGCAGAACACTTGCATGTGTGGCCACACCTGGCAGAAGCCATGCTTGGTGTTGAAGATATACTGGCTGCTGTCGAACCTCCTGCCCTTTTCTGATGGATCAAGCAATGACAGTATGAGGTGACCTCTCTCGGTTTGTCCAGGTCGGTCTGGTTGTTGGCATATGAAATCCGGCAGCTCACTGCGACACATGGGACTGGAGTTGGCAGTTCCTCACTTGTCACTGCGACAGAAAATCATGCCTTGACATACGCGTTGACATACGTGAGTTTTGTCGGGTTCACTTTCATGCTGTGTTTCTGTCACGTGTTATCGAATTGAACCGCTGAATATGATACTGAAAAGAAATTCGTAGCTCGCCTCGAGATATCCTCATGATACTGCCATTTTTGAAGTACTGCATGTGAGTTGACATATTCCATGTTGTCAGGTGGCTTCCAGCTTTCTTATCTGAAAAACAAATCGACGCCATGGCTGATCGGCGTGCAAGAAGCAGATCACGTGATTCTCTTCAAACAGATCAACGTCCTCAATGTCGTGATGTGTTTCTCATTGTTGATATGATGCCTTTGATGAACTACCATGCGGATGCCAGGGATCGCTTCCAACCTATTAGGACTCTAGTTTCCAGTATTCGCGCAGATGACACAATTGCAGCATTTTCTTATTTCGAATTGATTCCTTTTCGTCGTTTGGGCGATTTCCTGGTTGAAGACCTCGCAAAGAAAGTGTGTGAACGATTCGAAGCTCATACCAGCATCACGCTGAGTCCAAATGAAATTGGATGTTCAGACACCAGAATCAGAAGGCCATTCATCTCAGTGGCTTTGTTTCCTCATTGGCAATTTCCAGCCAACTACGATCCACAGCCAGCGCGTCCACCGGTGTTTGTAGTGCGTGGTGCGTGTTATGGCAGTGGCGCTGAGTTCGGATGGCGCTGCCATGCACATGAGCTGAGAGCCCCGGGCCTGATACTGTCATCTGAATTCGGGTCATGATAGAGCCGTTGATTTTTTGATTTTCAGATTGGCAAGTTGGAGACTGCGATCCACGCCACCCACCAGCTTTTGTAGTGCGCATGACATGTTTTCGCATGAGATGAGTTGCGGTGGCGGCACTGTTGGACCTCACCGGTTTTGGCCGGGTTGGTCTGGTGCTGCCAACATTTGCGTTTCATGTGCTGCTCATGGATGTCAATGAGGGGCGATGTTACAGAGAAAAGATTTGAGAATGTTTGGAAGTAGAATGTTGCAATGTCAAACACAGTGTCGCATGTGCATCATTCGGAACGAATGCAGAACTGTGAAATCATTTTGCTGGCTCCGCAGCTCAAAGAGCGGTTTGAGTGATCATGTTCAGTGCACATATGCGTATTGGCTGCAACATTAGCTGCTGGACTTGCACGCTTTTTGACAGCATCTTCTGGCATGTTTATTTTTCAGCTATATCTGCCAGGTAAGCGCTACTGTTTGGATATGTTTTGGCATGTTCATTTTTCAGTGATATCTGCCAGGCATGTGCTGTCCTTTGGACATGTTCTGGCATGTTTATTTCTTCAGCCGCACCTGTCAGGCATGTGCTGCTCTTTGGAAATGGTGTGGCATGTTTATTTTTCAGCTATATCTGCCAGGCATTTGCTGCCCTTTGGACATGTTTTGGCATGTTTATTTCTTCAGCCGCACCTGCCTGGCATGTGCTGCTCTTTGGACATGATTTGGCATGTTTATTTTCCAGTTTTATCTGCCAGGCATTTGCTGCCCTTTGGACATGTTTTGGCATGTTTGTTTTTCGCCCGTACCAGCCAGGCATGTGCTGCTCTTTGGACATGATTTGGCATGTTTATTTTTCAGTTTTATCTGCCAGGCATTTGCTGCCCTTTGGGCATGTTTTGGCATGTTTATTTCTTCAGCCGCACCTGCCAGGCATGTGCTGCTCTTTGGACATGATTTGGCATGTTTATTTTTCAGTTTTATCTGCCAGGCATTTGCTGCCCTTTGGACATGTTTTGGCATGTTGGTTTTTCGCCCGTACCAGCCAGGCATGTGCTGCTCTTTGGACATGATTTGGCATGTTTATTTTTCAGTTTTATCTGCCAGGCATTTGCTGCCCTTTGGGCATGTTTTGGCATGTTTATTTCTTCAGCCGCACCTGCCAGGCATGTGCTGCTCTTTGGACATGATTTGGCATGTTTATTTTTCAGTTTTATCTGCCAGGCATTTGCTGCCCTTTGGGCATGTTTTGGCATGTTTGTTTTTCGCCCGTACCAGCCAGGCATGTGCTACTCTTTGGACGGGTTTTGGTATGTTTGGTTGGCAAAGCTGCCAAGCTTAGTGGATTCGATGACAGTGTGCTGACATATCTGTTTGCAAGTTGTTTGTTCAATTCACTGACTGATGACATTTCATTCAATTGAAACAAATTGTTTTCATGTCTGTTTACAGCGCATCGATGTACCGTTCTTTGTGCTGCCAGGTGCAATGACGCAGCGCTGAAACGACTTGGCTATCACGGAATAGAAAAAATGGGAGTGCTGTTCGATGCGTGGTCTAGTGCAATGTAAATGATCACAAAAATGATTTCAACTTAAAATGTCAGTATATGTTTGTATATGCCATGGTGTGGATCACTCGAAGTAAAGTAATTTTGATTGTGTTTTTAAAATTCTTATAGAAGGGGCATAGGCTTTCATTTTAAGCAACATACCTTTGTCAATTTGGGTTGCAAAAAATCGTCATAGGCCTTTATTTTACACAGAGAGTTGGTGAAACAATCGTTTCGAAAAAGGGTCATAGGCCTTCGTTAATCTTTTTGGGGGTGCGGCAGGACGACCCAAGAAAAATAAGCCGTAGATATATAGTTGTTCCTTTTATTGCGTGTTTCCAGATGATAGATTTCGAGGGCTCCTGCTGCTCCGTGAGCGGAGGCTCCCATATCTGCCCAGGCTGCTGTACAAAATGGTGGCTTTTGGACAGTGCTGGCAGAGGGCTCCTGCTGCTTCCAGAGCATTCCAAGATCTTCTACTAGTAGCTTCTGTCATCCAGGTGTCTCCTCGCCACAAGCCAGCTACAAGAAAAGGGAAGTGTTGGGTGTTGGGGTGGCTTCCAGCCAATTTACAAGTATATATATTTTATTCACAGCCACATATGTAGGCAGTTCATTCTGCAGTTCGTGTTGACAAGATTGGCAGCAAGATGCAGGCCCCATAGAAGACATGTCCTCCAACTCCCGACATATTGAGTATATATAGCTACAGTATCCGGCTGGAGGCTTGAAAAAATCAAAGGTTTTAGCGCAAGACCGCTGGCATATGGGTTTATCAACTCAGAAACGGTGCAGCAGTCCTTCGCTGGGTGTTTCTCATTCTTCTCAGGGCGCCACGGACCCTCAGAGCCATGGGAGTGACACCATATCGCAAGACTAATGAATTTCAATTTCAATTTTCTCCTGAGCGCTTGATTTTTTCCCGACAAATTGGAAGTGCTACAAGTAAAACCCGCACGAGGCGGGCGGCGGAAGTTTCCACAAGAAAAGAGCTTGAAACCATAGGATCGAAACACAAGTTTTGCCTTGGTATTTCCCACTAATCCCATTTCAATAGATTAATTCTTCTTTAATTCCATTAGGCCTCATGAAGCCAATGAATTTCCATTAAGTCCGTTTACAGAGCGCAAACAGAGCAAGGTTTTACACAAAGAAACTTTTACACAGAGAAAACCCCCTTAGTTTTTTCAAAACCTTGACAACAGGTGGGTATGTCTCAAAATGAGGTGCCCTTTCTGGTACAAAAGCACCCTAGATTTAAGGGTACTGTTGTATCAAAAAGGGCACCTCATTTTGAGACATACCCAGGTGATTCTACACCTCCTTCGATTTTGTAGGAAATCTTGCACTGGGAAAATTTGGCATAATGAAGTTCTTACAAAGGGACACAAAGAGAAACTTGCACAGAGAAGCTGTTGCACAGAGAAGCTTCTACACAGAGCAAGTTTTCTTACATAGCAAACCTTAACACAGAGCAAGTTTTTCACCGGGCAGGCTTTTTCACAGAGAAGCTTTTACACAGAGAAAGTTTTACAAAGAGCAAACTTTGACAAAGAAAAGCTTTTACACAGGCTAAGTTTTTTACACAGAGAAGCCTTTACACAGAAGCCTTTGCACAGAGAAGTTTTTACAAAGAGGGAGACGCTTTTACACAGAGCAAACTTTTACACAGAGCAAGTTTTTACAAAGAGAAGGTTTTATGCAGAGAAGCTCTTACACAGATTGAGAAGCTTTTACACACAGCAATCTTTTTCACAGAGCAAGCTTTTAGACAGAGAAGCTTTTACACACAGCCATCTTTTTCACAGAGCAAGCTTTTAAACAGAGAAGCTTTTACACAGAGAAACTTTTACACAGAGAAACTTTTACACAGAGACACTTTTACATAGATACTTTGACACAGAGAAGCTAGGCACACAGAAGGTTTTTTACAGAACAAACTCTCACACAAACCAAGCTTTAACACATGGCAATCGTTTACACAGAGAAGATTTTACAGAGAGCAAGCTTTTTCACAGAGCAAGCTTTTACACAGAGAAACTTTTACAAAGAGAACCTTATACACAGAAAACCTTTTGCACAGAGAAGAGTTTACTAAGAGAAAGTTTTTTAAAGAGAAGCTTTTTCGCTGCTACACACAGAGCAAGCTTTCACACAGACAAGCTTTCACACAAACAAGCTTTTACACAGAGAAGTGCTCACACAGAGCCAAGTTTTTACACAGATGATTGATTCACTGCCTCTTGGTTTCATTTATGCAATTGAATTGTGAGCCATTGGTTCAAATCATTCGTTGGTTCCCTGATTGGTTGCTTCATGAGAATCGCTGAATCATTGAATCGTTGCCTGATACAGTTGATTCATCACAACCTTGAATCGCTAGATCATCACCGAGAAGCCTTTCCACAAAGAAGCTAGAACACAAAGAAGCTGTTACACAGGGAAGCTTTTACACAGAGCCAGCTTTTACACAGAGAAGCTCATATACACAGAGAAGATTTTTCTACACAGAGAAGCTTTTATAAGCTTTTACACAGAGCAAACTTTTACACAGAAAAACTTTTACACAGAGGGGTTTTTACACGGAGAAATTTTACACAGAGCATTCTTTTACACAGAGCATTTTTTTACACAGAGATTTTTTACACAGATCAAGGTTTTACACAGGAGCTTTTGCACAGAGAAGCTTTTACACAGAGAAACTTTCACACAGAGAAGCTTTTACACAAAGAAGCCTTTTACACAGAGAAGCTTTTACACAGAGAAACTTTTAGATCACAATGGACAAGTCCAGCTACATTTGCTGTGCTTCATGTTTCCTGGAAGGTATCAAAAAGGACATATTTTTTTTGAACAATGTGTGTGAAAAAAGTTCCACATTAGTTCAAATTTACTTAAAAAAACCACCTTAATTAAGGTAGTTTTGCTTACAACATGAAACCACCTTGATTAAGGAAATACTCCTTAAATAAGGAAACCTTCCTTAAATTTAAGGTGGGTTCCACCTTAAATAAGGTGGATCCACTTTATTTAAGGAAATCTTCTCTAAATAAGGTGGTTCTAAACCTTATTTAGAGAAGATTCCCTTAAATAAGGTGGGTTTTCTTAAATAAGGGAAAAGGGAAGCTTTGTGAGCACAGCGTCAACAGAGAAACAAAAAAGTCACCTTGAGAGCCTTACTCCCATTGCCAGCGCCGTTCGAGGCAGATTCGACGGCAAGGCGACGATGCACGCAACCGTCGCGCACACGAACCAACTTTTCTTCGCTGAAACCTCCGTTTACCCAAATAAACACAATGTTTCGTGCAAATCCTAACATTAAAATCTCATCCTTGATGCAGCAGTTCCAATGCAAACTGCAAACACTGGCGTGCAAAACACACTGGAATCGCAACGCAATGCTACACAAGAATTTGCCTTGATGCAGCAGTTCCAATGCACAAAGCACTACAACATATGCAAAACACAATAGCACAGCGTCAACAGAGAAACACTAGACGACAGTGTGGCCCGAAAGGAAAGCGGGAGGGAGTAGACGAAAGAGTTGGGAAGGAGAAGATAGCAAGAAATCGTAGGATGATTGTTGTTGATGAATGACGATGAATGAGAATGAATGACTGAGAATGAACGATAAATGTTGCGATGAAAAGTCATGCATGAACGTGTCATGAATGAGAATTAGGTTACTAAAATTTATAGTGCTTGTGCATTTGCAAGCGATCACGTTATGAGAGAATTCTTTATACACACAAGCTTTAACACACAGAAGCTTTTACACAGACGAGCGTTTACACCAAGAAAACTTTTACACACAGGAGCTTTCACACAGAGAAGCGTTTACACAGAGCCGCGTTTACACACAGGAGCTTTCACACAGAAGAGCGTTTACACCAAGACACGTTTACGCACAGAAGCGCTTTTACACACAGACGCGTTTACACACAGGAGCTTTCACACAGAAGAGCGTTTACACACAGGAGCTTTTACACAGAAAAGCGTTTACACACAGGAGCTTTNTACACACAGACGCGTTTACACACAGGAGCTTTCACACAGAAGAGCGTTTACACACAGGAGCTTTTACACAGAAAAGCGTTTACACACAGGAGCTTTCACGCAGAAGAGCGTTTACACCAAGACACGTTTACGCCCAGAAGCGCTTTTACACACAGACGCGTTTACACACAGGAGATTTTACACAGAAAAGCGTTTACACACAGGAGCGTTCACACAGAAGAGCGTTTACACCAAGACACGTTTACACACACAGGAGCTTTTACACAGAAAAGCCTTTACACACAGGAGCTTTCACGCAGAAGAGCGTTTACACGCAGAAGGTTTTACGCAGAAGAGCTTTTACACACAGACGCGTTTACACACAGGAGCTTTTACACAGAAGAGCGTTCACACACAGGAGCTTTTACACAGAAAAGCCTTTACACACAGGAGCTTTCACGCAGAAGAGCGTTTACACCAAGACACGTTTACGCGCAGAAGCTTTTACACAGAAGAGCGTTTACACACAGGAGCTTTTACACAGAAAAGCGTTTACACAAAGGAGCTGTCACACAGAAGAGCGTTTACACCAAGGCACGTTTACACACAGGAACATTTACACAGCTGGGCGTTTAGACACATGCACGTTTACACAGAGAACTCTTTTTACACAGAAGCTTTTACACAAAGATGGGAGACGCGTTTTCTCACAGGAGCTTTCACACAGAAGAGCTTTTACACACATACGCGTTTACTCACAGGAGCTTTCATACAGAAGAGCATTTACACCAAGACACGTTTACGCACAGAAGCGTTTTTACACACAGACGCGTTTACACACAGGAGCTTTCACACAGAAGAGCGTTTACACACAGGAGCTTTTACACAGAAAAGCGTTTACACACAGGAGCTTTNTACACACAGACGCGTTTACACACAGGAGCTTTCACACAGAAGAGCGTTTACACACAGGAGCTTTTACACAGAAAAGCGTTTACACACAGGAGCTTTCACACAGAAGGGCGTTTACACACATACACGTTTACACAGAGAACTTTTGTCACACAGAAGAGCTTTTACACACAGACACGTTTACACAGAGGAGCTTTCACGCAAAAAATGCGTTTTCACCAAGACACGTTTACACACAGAGCTTTTACACAGAAGAGCGTTTACACACAGACGTCGTTACACAGAGGAGCTTGTACACAGAAGAGCGTTTACACACAGAATCTTTTACAGAGAGAAGTCCAAATCGCAATTTTACATCACCCACCCCTAAAAAGTATATAACAGGGGGGGGCACGGTCCCAAACGTATACTTTTTACGTGCGTAGCCCTAGGGTTCCCGAGGGAAGAGTTTTATACACTCACTACGTGGGGGGGGGGGTTGTAAAAGTGAGAACCCTCCTCCCCCCCATGTGGGTACATTTTCCAATGTGTTGGAATTTCCTGGAAACTACAAGACCCCGTTAGTTTCATACTTTTTACATACGTGTTGGCTATAACCATTCCGCAGGCATCCCCAGGAATGCCCAGTGTCGAACAGACCCCTCCTTATACTTTTTACGTACGTGGGTGTTTTTTTGACATTCATCGGTCAGATAAAAAAATTGACCCCCTAGTTTTACATTATGTTTTCTAGACATTGAAGTTGTTGGACCCCCAAAATTCAACTTTCATTTAATCTGTCGCCGTGAAATGTTTTAATGCGGAGAAAAAAGGAAAACATAAAACGCAATTTTAATCTCTCGCCGTCGTTCCGCAAGCCTATTTTGGCCACAAACGACTCCCCTCGCATCCCGCCGCCAGAGATGCCGCCAAAAAGTACAAGAGAATGACACAGAATTTTTTGGCACGACATGGAATTCTTTGGAAAAACCTGGAATTACAATAAATTTGTTGGAATGTTCCATGAGTGTCTTTATCATGAGTTTCCGCCTGTGTAGACAAGGTTCTATTGGATTTTGTGTGTATCTAATCATTCTTGACTTTATCTAATCATTTCTAACCCAGAAATGTATTGTAACGAGGGGTGAACCTGTTCCCCCCCTCACTCATACATTTTGACTTTTTCCCTTTTGTTTCAA
>BGPT01000750.1:196557-220825 GCA_003297045.1 Symbiodinium sp. clade C Y103
GTATTCTTACCAGGGGTCAGCCTGTCCCCCCACTCATTCATACACTTGATCTTTTCAGTATACAAGGACATAGAAGGATTCTACCATTAAAGAGGCCTGGGTTACTCTTAAAAGGTTTACTCTGAAACTGTCAAAAAGTCAAAAAATTATTACAGGATTAGAAAATATACTTTATATGCAGCTCAATATCTTTCAAAAAATCAACACTTCGCACAAAAAATGAAGCCATCCGAAACAAATCAATCCAAGAACTCAAAAAAAACAAAAGAAAAAAACACACAAAAAACACATAAAGAAACCCAAATCCCACACAAATTCAACAAAAACACATAAAACATGAAAACAACTTGAAAACAAGGAAACAAATCAAAAACACAAGACAAGTAAAAAGAATGACGCAAATTTACTTGGAACGACATGGAATTCTTTGGAACGACGTGGAATTACAATGAATTTGTTGGAATGTTCCATGAGTGTCTCTAGCATGAGTTTCTGCCTCCGTAGACAAGGTTCTATTGAATTTTGTGTGTATCTAATCATTCTTGGCTTTATCTAATCATTTCTAACCCAGAAATGTATTGTAACGAGGGGTGAACCTGTTCCCCCCCTCACTCATACATTTTGACTTTTTCCCTTTTGTTTCAANCTTTATCTAATCATTTCTAACCCAGAAATGTATTGTAACGAGGGGTGAACCTGTTCCCCCCCTCACTCATACATTTTGACTTTTTCCCTTTTGTTTCAAAAATCAATGGAAGGTGGTTTTTTGATTCTCTTTGTATCCAAGGAAATAAAAGGATTCTGTTGGTTTTTGTGTGTATCCAGCCATATCTAACCATATCTAATCATATTCAGCCCAGAAATGTATTCTTAAGAGGGGTGAGCCCGTCGCCCCCCCTCATTCATACATTTTGACCCTTCGTGTCCTTCTGATCCAAAAACTATTGTCAGTTTTTTTTGGTCCTCTTTGTATACAAAGACATACAAGGATCCTACTGGATTTTGTTTGTATCCAGCCATACCTAAGCATATCTAATCATATTTAATCCAGAAATGTATTCTTACCAGGGGTCAGCCTGTCCCCCCACTCATTCATACACTTGATCTTTTCAGTATACAAGGACATAGAAGGATTCTACCATTAAAGAGGCCTGNGTATTCTTACCAGGGGTCAGCCTGTCCCCCCACTCATTCATACACTTGATCTTTTCAGTATACAAGGACATAGAAGGATTCTACCATTAAAGAGGCCTGTGTTACTCTTAAAAGGTTTACTCTTAAACTGTCAAAAAAATATTTCAGATTTGTAAACAATATATTTTAAAAACAGTGCAATATCTTTCAAAAAATCAACACTTCGCACAAAAAATGAAGCCATCCGAAAAAAAATGAATCCAAGAACCAAAAAACAAGCAGCAAAATCAAAAGTCCAAAAAATAAAAACACAAAAAAACAAGTAAAGAAACAAACCCCCCACACAAATTCAACAAAAAAACCTAAAACATGAAAACAACTTGAAAACAATGAAACAAATCAAAAACACAAGAAAAAGGTAAAAACAAAAAAGTAAAAAGAATGACACAGTATTAGCAGAGTTTGATGGGATTTGTCAGGTCTGAAAAAGTGGTTCCCATAATTTTGTCCTGAAGAAAAACAACGTGGTCCCCCCTATGTTTCATACACTTTAAGATGTTAGCCCCTAGAACAAAACAACATGGTCCCCCCCTATTTGACCCCCTATTTGATACATTATGGAAAATGTATGGTATGGTAGCTCATACATTTTGAGCTTAATAATCCTTATATAATGTATGGATGGGATGGGGGATTGCTGTACCCCATGGGCTTCATACTTTTTACATATTTGGTGTCAAAGCCCTGAAAATCAACAACGTGGTCCCCTCCTATTTCATACATTGAAAAAATGTATGAAGGGGAGGGGGGGTGTACAAAACCCCTGGGGAGGGTGATAATTTGACCACGGTTTTTACACTTCGACCTTCATTTTGTGCAAAAGGGTTACATCTGAGATCTCAAAAGCGCAATTTTACCTCAATTTTTGCACTTCGACCCTCAGTGTGTGCGTAAGGGTTTCGTCTGAAATCTTAAAATCGCAATTTTACCGCAGTTTTGCACATCGAACCTCATTTCGTGCGAAAGGGGCTTGCCGGCCCGCAATCGGCCGGATCAAAATCGCTTTTTTTTTCTACAGTTTTTGCACATCGAACCTCATTTCGCGCGAAAGGTTTGCCGCCCCGCAGTCGGCCTGCAATGGAAATCGCAATTTTATTTCAGTTTTTGTGCATCGAGCTTCATGTCGTGCGAAAGGGTTGCCGGGACAAAGTGGAAATCGCAATTTTATTGCAGTTTTTGCACATCGACCCTCATTTCGTGCGAAAAGGTTGCGTTTCGCAAACCCGCATTTGACTGCCCTGCCGCCTAAAGAGAGAATTTAGAAGAACTTGAGAAGTAGGAGTTTTTGGTAGGAGTTTTAACTCCTCAGTACTAACTTCCGAGTATTTACTCCTGCATACTTACTCCTGACTCTTAACTCCTGAGTAATAACTCCTGAGTAATTACTCCTGAGTGAGTCATGACTCCTGAGTAATGACTCCTGAGTATTAACTCCTGAGTATTATATAACTCCTAAACAGATGATGTAAATGTTGATGATATAGATGATGTATACATGATGTGTATGAAGTAGATTTGTGATTATGATGTGAGGGGGGATGTTCTGTGATGTAGACATGATGTAGATGATGTAGATGGTGTAGGTGATGTAGATGTAGATGTAGATGATGTAGATGTGTATGTAAGAATGATGTGAGTAGGAGATGTTATGTAGATGAATCTGGTAGTTGTGTTCTTTGGGAAAAACCCTTTGCAGGAGCTGTCGGGAAAAAAAGTGAGCCTTCGACGGCAAGGCGACGATGCCCGCAACCGCCTCGCACACGAACCATTTCTCCGCTGAAACCTCCGTTTACCCGAAAAACACAATGTTTCGTGCAAATCCTAACGTTAAAATCTCATCCTTGATGCAGCAGTTCCAATGCAAACTGCAAACACTGGCGTGCAAAACACAGTGGAATCGCAAGACAATGCTACACAAGAATTTGCCTTGATGCAGCAGTTCCAATGCACGAAGCACAACAACACATGCGAAACACAATAGCACAGCGTCAACAGAGAAACAAAAAAGTCACCTTGAGAGCCTTACTCCCATTGCCAGCGCCGTTCGAGGCAGATTCCACGGCAAGGCGACGATGCCCGCAACCGTCGTGCGCACGAACTAACTTTTTCTCCGCAACCAACCTCGGTTTACCCGAAAAAACACAATGTTTCGTGCAAATCCTAACATTCAAATTTCATCCTTGATGTAGCAGTTCCAATGCAAACTGCAAACACTGGCTTGCAAAACACAGTGGAATCGCAAGACAATGCTGCACAAAAACTTGCCTTGATGCAGTTCCAATGCACAAAGCACAAAAACACATGCAAAACACAATAGCACAGCGTCAACCGAAAAAACAAAAAAGTCACCTTGAGAGCCTTACTTCCATTGCCAGCGTCGTTCGAGGCAGATTCCACGGCAAGGCGGCGATGACGATGCCCGCAACCGTCGCGCGCACGAAGTTTTCCGCAGCGAAACTTCCGCTTACACGAAAAAAACAATGTTTCGTTCAAATCCGAACATTCAAAAGTCATCCTTGCTGTAACAATTCCAATGCAATCTGCAGCAACTAAGCCTCCAACTCTACTTCAGGCACATGCCAACCTGACACACTGACCTTTGGACTACTAGCTATTGAGCTCGAACTCTACTTCAGGGACATGCCCACCTGACACAATGACCTTTGGACCTGACACAATGACCTTTGGACTACTAGCTATTGAGCTCCAACTCTATACTTCAGGCACATGCCAACCTGACACAATGACCTTTGGGCTAGTGAGAATAAAACCATCCGTAACTCGGAGTTTCTCTACGAAACTTCCTTTGATCACATCTATCACACCTACACATATCACCTCTACATATATCACATCTCAAATATCACACCTACAAATACCACCTCTACATATATCACATCTGCAAATATCAGCTCCACACAATACATATATCACATCTGCAAATATCACCCCCCACATATATCGCATCTGCAAATATCATCTCTACATATATCACATCTACAGAAATCACATCTACATAAATCACGCCTACAAAAGTAATATGCGCATATATCACATCTACTTGAATCACACCTACATCTATCACATCTAGTTCTATCACAGCTCTCGCTCTCGCTTTCTCTCTCTCTCTCTCGCACTCTCTCTCTCTCTCTCTCTCCCCTTCTTTCCTTCTTTTTAACTTCTCTTTCTATGTCCCCCAAATTCCTTAGAAAAATTGTTGGCAAAAGGGTGCTCATCGAAAATCGCAACGATAGACCCAATGATCAAAACAAGTTGGGCCAATGTGAATCGCACTTAGCCCTTGGTTATATTGGGTCAGCAAAGCAATTGACATGGCGCGCAACAAGCGTTGAGATTCGAAATGTGGCTTCAACCAGGGTACAGTACACGTGTGACGGGGTGTAGCACGTGATGTTAAAGGAGCTGCGAGCTGTCCACAGAAACGCATGCGTGGGAACCATTCTACATGCTCTTTATTGTGTCCCTACTGCGCTTTATCATCGATTTGTGTTCTCGGCAAAGGAAGGGCGCTGTTTACGAGGAAGTTCACCCCTCAATTTCATTTGCCATATTTGGTTCCCTGCAACCCTGCAGATTTTTCAGCTCAAACTGGTAGATATGGTCTCCGCAGTCATGGCTGACCACACTGAGCCCATGGCAGAGCCCAGGGCTCAGCCCATGCAAGATGGAAAAATGCCGGATGGCAAAATTGTTTTTTCGACTTCTTTGTGGGACACGTCGATGGACATGCCTTCGTTTCAGGATGCATCCGAGGTTGATGCACGTGATACGAATACTCCGGACAACTGGATCAAGAGGCACCCAGCCATGCTGCGCAACACTGGGGCACATCCCTTTAATTCAGAGCCTCCGTTGAAGNTCCGTTGGGTGAACTGCCTCGAGGCAAGACAGGTTCCTACGGAACTTCAATTGATTTAGGCTGGGCCCTTGACAGAGAGCGAGATGTGCTGCTTGCTTTTAAGCAAAATGGAGAGCCCTTAACCCCGGACCATGGCTTTCCGTTGCGCACGCTTCTGCCCGGTTGCATTGGCGGCCGCATGGTAAAATGGCTCAGCAGCATGTGGGTTTCTTGTCAGCAATGCGACCGGCGCAACTTAATTACTTTGTTTGCAGATGTGCACACATGTGCTGCGCAGATGCGTGGTAAATGCATCTCGATGTGCTGTACTGTGGCAAGTAAAGCTAATTACCAGTAATAGTCATGGTTGTAATCGAAGGAAGTTTAGAAGCTAAACTTTCCCACGATATGGACAGATAGAAAAGCACTGCCATGAAAGAGGTCAGAAGATGAAGACAGTCAGAAGAGAGAAGATCGGAGATCAGAAAGTCAGAAGAGAGAAGATGCAGGTGCGCGAAAAGGTAGGAAAGTCGGGTGCGGAGACATGTCGGCAGATGAGGGATGAAAAATTGCACGCCGTTGTGGCGCGAAGCACATTTGCAAGTCGGTCTCGGACCACTTTTGGAAGTTGCGATGTGGAAAAAGTGCACGGGGTTGTGGCGCGAAGCGCATTTGGAAGTAAAGAGTGTTAAAAACTGTCACGTTCGGAGCACTTTTGGAAGTTGAGATGTGGAAAAAGTGCACGGCGTTGTGGCGCGAAGCGCATTTGGAAGTGAAAAAAAGTGTTAAACATTGTCAGCTCCGGAGCATTTTTGGAAGTTGAGATCTCGAAAAAGTGCACGGCGCTGTGGCGCGAAGCGCCTTTGGAAGTCAAAATGTACAAAGCACCACATTCTCGGACCACTTTTGGACGTTGAGATGTGGAAAAAGTGCACGACGCTGTGGCGCGAAGCACATTTGGAAGTGAAAATCGTAAAAATCTGAGGGTCTGGGAGCACTTTTTGACGATTCGATGACGATTCGATGTCGAAAAAGTGCACGCCGTTGTGGCGCGAAGCACACTTCCATATCAAAAGTGTGAAAAACTGAAGGTTTCGGGTCGATTTTTGAAGTTTGGATGTGACTACACCACAACTACAAGTACAAGCACAAGCACAATCACAACCGCAACTACAACTACAACTACAACACCTACAACACCTACCACTACAACTACATTACCACTACATTACCACTACAACTACCACTACAACTACAACAACTACTACAACAACAACTTTAACTACATGACAGCTACAACTACAACTACAACTTCAACTACATGACAACTACAACTTCAACTACAACAACTACAACAACTACAACAACAACAACAACAACAACAACAACAACAACAACAACAACAACAACAACAACTACAACTTCAACCACAACTTCAACTACATGACAACTTCAACTACATGACAACTACAACAACAACAACAGCAGCAGCAACAACAACAACAACAACAAACAACCAACAACCAACAACCAACAACCAACAACCAACAACAACCAACAACAAACAACAACAACTACAACAACAACAACAACAACTACTACTACTACAACTACAACTATAACTACAACTTCAGTTCCTTGACAACTACAACTACAACAACTACAGCAACTACAACAACTACAACTACAACCACACTAACCACTACAACTACACTACACAACACTGCACTACAAATACAACTACAACTACATTACAACTACAACTACCACCACAACTACATCTACAACTGCAACCACAACTACACTACATCACAACAACACTGCGCTGCCTCCAACCACTTGTCGGTCCATCAGTGGGTTCGCTCTGCCGTCCATCAGTCACAGCAACCAACCTCTCCTATAGGTTTTCCATGTTTGAAACTTCCGCCACCGCCTTGTGCGGTACTACTGGTATAATACTCCAGTAGATGAGTAATGCTGCAATAATACTACCAAAATGGTGCATAGATTTCAACGGCAAATGCCTTTTTACTTTGTAACTCAGGGGCTGCTATTTTAGGTGTCTGGTAGGAAAATCAAAGTCAGTGTTTTTGTTCGCTTTTTTTTAACAAAACATCAACAAATTGGTGTTACAGATGCATGTTTGCTCCAGAGCCAACTGCGGAATCCTTACTTCAGAATACTTCAGATAGGAAGAGTTGGTTGCATGTGTTTTCTTGCCTCTGTCACACCTGTGGCAATGTGGTCAATGCCCTGCCAGAGTGATGATGTGAGTCTGGTGGTCGTGGTGGTGGTGGTGCTGGTGCTGGTGAGTCTGCCAGCGTGACTACGGGTTGTGACATAGCAGGGATTTGCTGGATTCGTGTGATGTGAGTTATGTGAGTGTGGTGATGGTGGTGGTTGTTGAAGAACGGTGCGAGTATGACTGTGCATGTGTGGCAATCAGCTCTGGTGGACGGGGTTCTCCAAGAGTGATGATGTGAGTCTGGTGGCTGAAGAATGATGCGAGTGTGACTGAGGAGAGGGTGCCATAAGAAGGCATTCATGGATGGGGTCCCAGAGTCACGATGTGAGTCTGGTGATGGTGGCTGTTGAAGAATGATGCGAGCATGTCTAAGAAGGGGGTGACATAACATAGGGATGGACGGATGGGGTTCTGCCAGAGTGATGATGTGAGTTTGGTGTTTGTGGTGGTTGTTGAAGAATGATGCGAGCGCGGGGGGGTTAACCCTTGACTGCAAACATTCTGCCAGTCGAAATGTTTGCCTGCGAATCATGGCGCTGTTTGACTCTTTGGCTGTTTGGCGGCTGTTTTCTTTGGACCCCTTAACTGACCTGGGCAATAGTTTGCTGAGTGATGCATATGCAACCTATACCGACATGCTGACATGCATCTAACTATTGTTTTTGCGTTAGTTTGTGGCTCAGTGTTTGATTAAACCCCGAGGGGATGATTGGTGACAAGGGTTTTTTGCATCAATTAAACTCTCAAACCAACAGCGGGGAAACACAAATCCTTGAGGGATCACTGTTGGTGTTGGAATGGGTTGTTGTCAAAAGGGCATGCGTCATGTTTGGTTTTTTATTTGCCACCTTGTCCCTCGTTCTCAATGAGAAAATCACGGGAGCCGGACAGTCATGGTGTGACAATGCAAATGGAACATCGCGTCGATGTGCAAATTTGTCACTAAACCACTATTTGTTCACGTGCCGCAGTTGGTTCGAAAAGGGGGCCCAGGTTTTTGGCTAATGATCACATGGCGCATTTTTGGCCCATCAAGAATTACTGCTGGAATGTCTTCCTCGGCTGAAAGCTCCGGGCCTGAATCCGAATCTGATTCAGAACCATCCAAGAGAAGCACTGTTGTAATAATTAGTACAAATTTTGAAGCACTATTGAAACTACAGGCAAGTCAATATATATATATATGTATATATATATATATATGTATATATATATATATATGTATATATATATATACGTATATATATATATGTATATATGTATATATCTAAGTTGTGAATCATGAATCATAGCTGCCACGTATTCTAGTTATTTGTCTATGCCTCAGGTCATGTCAGTCATGTCTATGTAGTGTCCAAGGTTGGGAATTCCGCGAAAACTATGACGTCGACATGGCCTTTCCTGAGCCGTCTCAGGCGGGTATTCTTCCAGATCACATTCCCACATCAAGAAACAATTCGTTTGAAACAGGTCGGGTGTCGCTTTTGCGATGGGACACGCAGGAAAACGCGCACATACATTCTCACTCATTCATTCCGTGCACAGACGCATTGCACACTCATATGGTGAGACACACACAAGATTCAATATAGAGGACAGTGCCCAAAATGGACACAGTCCCGAACTATCCCGAACTGAAAAAGATACTTCCGAACGATTCAGAACGGTTTAGGCGTCATGTTATATTCCCCTTTGCTGCCTCTGCTACACTGCGAACGCTTCATGCTCGCATCCAGAATGGGCCTTCGCGATTCAATGAACACGCGCGCGCGCGCCAAACTTGTGGCCCTTAATTGGGAACTTGGCTTGCCCCGCAAAGGGTTGGGGGATTTCTCAAAGAGTTTGACAGAGGGTGAAAGTTTTGCCAGGATGAAGGCAGGGCTGGGTGGGGCTTTCCTTTGTCCAGCATTTCAGAGTACTTGTCAGAATTCTTTTACCGCTTTATTGAACCTTTTTTCCATTTCCAACCTGTGGGAAAGCATTGTTAATATTTTTCAAAGCTTGGCTCAGCTTGACGCGTTTGGACTAACTTACAACTTAAACCTTACAACTTTTAACAAGAGGTGTAGCCATTGGAAACTTTTGACCACTTATACCTTATCATGCACTCAAAAACTTTTAACTTTCAACTTCATCAACTTTCAAAACTGTAAATTCACTTACAACTTTTAGATTCTAAGTTAGAAATAGTTAGAAATTCAAAGGAAAAACCTGATACGCCTGAACCGTGCTGAACCGTTCGGAGGTAGCAGAAATTTTGCCTGTTTGAAAGGATGGTTTTTTAGATAAGTTCATGACAAGTTCATAACAAGTTATTAAGAAGGTTTGTCATACATTATGTTCACCATAAGTATCATATTTTTCTAACATATTTTTTTAGTTGTCGTCAACAACTACTGTATTTTACCATGAATCTTTGAGTCATGCTAGGTATCAGCTACGACTACTATATGAAATAATATGATCTCCTTGATCTTCAAACAACTTGACAAGGACAATGGCAATAACTTGACTAACTTTAACTTAAAAACCTGAATCAGTGAAAATGTATGTGCGCGTTTTCCTGCGTGTCCCATCGCGAAAGCTCCACCCGACCTGTTTCAAACGAATTGTTTCTTGATGTGGGAATGTGATCTGGAAGAATACCCGCCTGAGACGGCTCAAAGGTCATGTCGACGTCATAGTTTCGCGGAATTCCCAACCTTGGACATTACATAGACATGATTGACATGACCTGAGGCATAGACAAATAACTAGACGACGGGACAGCTATGATTCATGATTCACATTTTCGATATATATATATATATATATACACAGATATATTGACTTGCCTATAGTTTTAATATTGCTTTACAATTCATGACTCAGCGGAAGTCCCGGAAGTTGTGAAGATTTTTCCTTTTTTCGACAATCTCCAAGCTGTGGTATGGTAATTTTTGTTTTTTGTTCTTGCAAGTCAGATTACAGCGCGGTGCGGTTTGAGCTGAAGATTGCCCAGTTAGCATTCAGAATTTGTCATTCAGGATTTAGGACCCATAGCACAGCAGTTCAGCTACTGACTTGGTTCAGAGGTTCATGTGTTGTTTCTTTTGCACGCAATGACCCCAATGAGGTCAATGAGAGAGCCCCATTTGATGTGTGATCATATGTCGTCAATGCTGCATGCTGCATGCTTGGTATTTGTTGACCGCGGACTGATGAATTAATCGTGAACCCTGCCCGGCCCTGCCCTGCCTTATCTACTGTATTATATTTTACACTTTTATCATATAACGTAAGGATAAGGATAATGGATGATGATGATTCATGATATGATACGCCCAAACAAAATCAAGCATCAAGTAATGTGTGTGACCACTCCGATTTAACAAAACCTCCAGCGTGCAGCCGCACAGCCTTAAATGGAAAAATTGGGATAACTTCCATTACGTGCTCCCGTCCCAGTTTACACACCCGGTTTGGACAAATGAAAACCAATGGCCTTGTTTGGGCACAGCAAACTTTATATGGCCGCACTGAGCAGCCACAACATTAGATAAGGTGACAATTGAATAGCAACAACACTTTCCAAATGGCCACGCGCAGCAGGAATTCCCAGCATCCAGCCACCACAATGCGACTAGACAACATCAATTTTGACATTGCCCAGGCTTACAAAACAAAAAGTTACATCAATGAGTCCATGAAAAAAGACGCCAAACTTACAATCTCAATTTATATCAAAGAAAAAAACACCAAATTTACAACAACAAATTTACATGACAGAAAAAACGCCAAATTTACATGACAGAGAAGAACGCCAAATCTACAACATCAAAAAAATTACATGACCGGGGAAAACGCCAAATTTACAACATCGAAATCTACATGGTCAAAAAAACGCCAAAATTACAACATCAAAATTTACATGAGGGAAAAACGCCAAATTTACAACATCAAAATTTAAATGAGTGAAAAAAAGACGCTAAATTTACAACATCAAAATTTACGTGAGGAAAAAACACCAAATTTACAACATCAAAGTTTACGTGAGAAAAAAACGCCAAATTTATAGCATCACTTACAACATCAAGGACAACATGGGACGTATGCCAAAACACTGATAAAGGCAGGTATTTGAACCAAGTGATGCATGGCATGTGTTTGGGCATGGGTATCACACAAATCTTCTTAGGATATCTTAGGACCAATAGTTTTCCTTTTAGGATCAAAAACAATCATTGTTGGGACCAACCAAAAAAACATCTATGATGATTCGATTTGCAGCTGGGCAATAAGGAGCAGCTGAGCATAGAAAGAATGGAAGGAAGTCAGAAAGATAGAAAGGAAGAAAGGAATGACAAAATGAAGCAAGCAAGACGCAAACATGGAGCAGCAGCAGCAACAACAAGAAGGAATTCATGTGATATTCCGGCTGTCAAAGAACACCCTGATTACATCTGATTACTGCATCAACAACATAGATGAACGGCGTGAATACCAGTAGTTCCCGCACGAGTCGGGGCGGAAGTTGCCTTAGGGAAATACTACAAGACCTCTTTCATCTATAGAACTTGCCTGCGCCGTGCATGAGCCAAGCCAGTGCGTGCGTGCGTTGCGCACATGTGCTGCGCTTCACAATGCACACTTCACACTCCACATTTCAAACTTCACACTGCGTTCTGCACAATCCACATTTCACACTTCACACTGCACTTTTCACACTGCCGTCTTTGCACTTCACACTGCGCACTTCACACTCCAGACTTGCACACTTGCGCACTGAACTCTTCACACTCCACACTTCACACTGCACTCGTCACACTCCACACTTCACACTTCACTCTTGACACTCCACCTCACGGTGCGCTCTTCACATTCCACACTGCGCCTCTCACACTTCACACTCCCCACTTCACAGTCCACACTTCACGCTTCACACTGCACTCTTGACACATTACCATGTGCTCTTCACGATCCACACTTCACACTGAACCCTTGACACTCCACACTTCAGGGTGCAAGCTTCCCATTCCACACTGCGCCTCTCACACTTCACACTCCCCACTTCACGCTTCACACTTTACCCTTCATGCAATTCCATCTAATTTCATCTAAAACGTTAATTATTTTTTATTTGACATCTAAGCTTGCAAAAACCGTTACTCAGTACCATTTGCGCTCTCCAAATTCTGTCAATCATAGAATTTAATCGTGAAGTTTGCTTCTATTTTTTATTTAGAATGTACAGTCACAGACTAGAACCACTGGCGGTGTGTGTCCGCAGCCGCAACTGTTTTTCCTCATCGCTGCAGAATCTGTTGGAGTTGGCACAGGCCATTCGACCCGCACTGGTGCGAAGGGCTGTGCCATTGTGATGCATTCATGCGTACACATGTGCTTTTGTAAAGCATAGAACCTGCAAGTGTGACTTGCATTGAGGCATTCATGCATAGACAATGTCTTGAACGTGTCTCGTCGCTTGTCATGGCGTGTGTCGAAGAGACTCAGGTACGAAGTTATCAGGGTCTGCAATGATATTACGGACCCAAGTTGCATCTGCTTGTGAAAGCCGCAACTCTGATCCTGCTCGGGACACGCTCAACAATGAAAGCCGCTGCGTAGACACCGTCATCGGTCAGTGCCACGCAGTGGTCTTCTGCCAAGGGTGTCTCTATCTCTGACAAGAGTAGTCTATGCATGGAAACAAGGTGCGCAAAGCGCGTACTTGTAGTATCCCAAGCCAATGTTCATGCGATCTTCGGCCGTGATCATGCGTTGACATGCAAAACAACGTGAGTTTTGCAATGCGTCATAGACGCGCAAGGCTATTTTCAGGCTGTGTTTGAGAGCTGCAATCTCTTCAAGGCCAATGTCAACCATCAAGTTTTCTGATGCCAAGTTTCCCTCTTCCTCGACCTTCCGCTGAAGCAAGGTTTGCAGGGTACTGCTCTGCCGCACGTGGGCATTCTTCTGACAAATCACCACGGCAACGTGGGCGCAGCCATTCCAATACGATTTACCATGTCCAGCTGCAAAACACGATAGTATTACGCACGCAGCCGTGGCACCCAGGAACCTTGACGCAGCCATTACAATGCAATTTGCAGACACTGCGTTGTAAAACACAATGGAACTACGCACAACAGCGCAAGAAATTGCAGCTCCAAAACCGGATGGATTTCGACGCCCAAGCCGAAAAAAGCACGATTTTGGCGACTTCTTTTAATAGGAAAATCTCCAGCGCCAAAATGGAGAAAACCTGCTGCCAAATCACCATCGCAACCTGGGTGCGGCCATTCCAATACGATTTACGATGTTCAGCTGCAAAACACAGGAGCAAAAACACAACACTATTACGCACACAGCCGTGGCACCCAGGAACCTTGACGCAGCCATTTACAATGCGATTTGCAGACACTGCGTTGTAAAGCACAATGGAACTACGCACAGCAGCGCAAGAAATTGCAGCTCCGAAACCGGATGGATCTCGACGCCACAGCCGAAAAAAGCACGATTTTGAAGATTTTTTCATAAGACTTTTAATAGGAAAACCACCAGCGCCAAAATGGAGAAAACCTGCTGACAAATCACCATCGCAACCTGGGTGCAGCCATTCCAATACGATTTACGATGTTCAGCTGCAAAACACAATAGTATTACGCACGCATCCACGCCACTCGGGCACCTTGCTTGATGCAGCTATGACAATGCGTTTTGCAACATCACATGACTAAACCGAATGTCTCTGCCCACATGGCAACACAACATGGCAACAATCACGAAGCAATTCCATTGCGATCTACAACCACAGATTCCAAAACATCTTATAACTGCGCACGCACGAATCTACCCACAGCACCTTGAAGCCACAGCAACCGTGCGGGGCAAAAAACGTTCCAAAACGATCGTACCCGCAACCGCCTCGCCTGGCTAGGGCTTAGGCAACTTAATTTAAATCCTTGGATTTTTTTTTTAAATCCTTAGACTTTTTTGGGGATGGAATCTGGGGCAATTTCTAGGCCCGGCTTCATTGTCATTGACCCTTTGGGCTCAAGTGGAGTTTGNTAGACTTTTTTGGGGATGGAATCTGGGGCAATTTCTAGGCCCGGCTTCATTGTCATTGACCCTTTGGGCTCAAGTGGAGTTTGGGGGAGAGCTCCATTCTCAGTGGTTTGCCTTGATGTGTTTTCAAACACCTCCTGTTCCGCCACCGAAGACTCAGAATGAGGCGTCTAAGGAAAGACCCATGCCAACTCCAGCAGAGGTCCAACGCATGTTGCTGCGGCGCTTGCCTTTAGAGACCCTCCAGAAAAAACTTTCCTACTTGCAGAACNAAGGAAAGACCCATGCCAACTCCAGCAGAGGTCCAACGCATGTTGCTGCGGCGCTTGCCTTTAGAGACCCTCCAGAAAAAACTTTCCTACTTGCAGAACAACTCAGACCCTTGGATTAAATGTGTGTGTGTGTGCAGTTTGAATGCAGGACAGTGAGTGATATATTTTATAATATTATAGATATATTATTATTACTGACTATGATTATTGTTATTATTATATATACAAATATATACATATATTCCCATTCAGCTTTCACTCTGGCCCGACTAAGAAAACATTGGGCACTTGGGATCTGGAGACAGCCTTGAAGAGAGCGATTAGGCGCCGCAGAGGATTGCCTTCCTCGTCTTCTGAGCAAGCAACCACTGAGCCAGTACTTTAGTAGATCAACAATGACAAACAAAAAAACCAACGGCGGTCTATTCCACCGTCAGTCGTTCTGCGAGTCTGACCATTTAATTTTTGGGTATCATAATTACATGTCTGTTGTCTTCCAACAGCAGATTATTGATTTAGTTTTATTACTACTCTAAACTACTGACTGACCACTACTGCTCCTNTTACATGTCTGTTGTCTTCCAACAGCAGATTATTGATTTAGTTTTATTACTACTCTAAACTACTGACTGACCACTACTGCTCCTACTCCTACCAATGGTGTTTAAAATCCATCCCCCTGAACATCACCAAGCAACGTCCTGCAATTATTTATTTTTCCCTGGCTTTTTGAGTTAGTGATGGGCTGGGTATGAAAGACTTGCCTCGCAACAGGATGCCCTGCTCATGGGCTCCTATAAATTACTAAATTTATCATTTTACTTCATGAATTCCTTTTTTTTCAATCGACTGACAAATTACCACGCATGGTGCCAACATTCAAAAAATAAAAAGTATGTGAATTGTTTTTTATTTCAATTCAGTCAATTCTGGTTATATCAGACCGCCGCAGTACGCTTCTGGACAGGATGCTTCAGAGAGTGGCTCCTAATTATTATAGTTTAGTTCAGCTCAACCTCACTGATCCAGGTGCGTTTTAGGATGCCAATTTGGCTCCTACACTGACTGACTGAGACTGTCAGACTCAGAGGATGGCGTGATTGCTGGCATTCATCTGTCTAACGGAGACGCTGTTTGGACGGTTTGAGTTGATTAACTGTCGGTCCTGCACTGGCTGGCCTGAGGATGCCATGCTTGGCTCCTGATGTCTGTCTCATCGTCGCCGTCGTCGCTGTTGCGTCACAAGTGAGTCTGACTGTCACTGTCGTCGTCGTCGTTGTCGTTGTCGATGACGAGAATGGCAGGCTACTAGCCAGCAGGATGCCATTTGGCTCCTATTTTAAAATATGTAATAGGTTCTGTAACAGGACAGGATGCCATTTGGCTCCTAAAATATGTAATCAGTTCTGTCTGAGTCTGATTGGCAGTGTCAATGAGTCTGACTTATCAGAATTTGACATTGACAACGACAATGTCCAGCAGGTTTTTTTTCAGTCAAGGCGGCAATGGGGAACCACGTCCCAGCTAACATGGCGCCTCCAGACTCAGTGCTGCCGGAAGAAACTGGCCTTGCTTCGCCGCCGACTCCTGCTGCCACTCCTGGCACTGGGCATGCGGAGGGATTGCCTGAGGCAGCGACGACGACGAGTGTGCCGCCGGTGACTGAGCCTGTGCCGCTTGCCGAGGCGGCATTGCCTGAAGCGGCGACGACGCCGGTGGAGGCTGAGACTGTGCCTTTGCCTGAGGCGACGGCGACTGTGCCGCCGGCGACTGAGCCGAATGCGGCGGCTAGCCGCCCTGAGCCGCCGACTGTGCCGCCGGCGCCTGAGCCGACGAATGTGGCGCCTGGTGCGGTGCCTGGTGCGGTGCCTTCCAATGATGCGGCGGCGCCTGCCAATGCGGTGCCTGGTGCGGTGCCTGCGCCTGCGGCGCCTGAGGGTGTCACCGCCGCCGAAGCCAGTGACCAAGTCGACCCTGGCGCATTTTTGAGGCGATGCGAGAACTGTGGCTTGTTGTCCTATGCCAGGAATGGTATCTGCTTCAATGTCCACTGTGAACCTTGGCGGCAATTCATTAAGATTTTTATGTCGTCAACTTGTGTTGTTATTGTGATCGTCGTCGTCTAAGTCTAGGTTGCCAGCCAGGCTGGCTCCTTCATGATCGACGCTATATGGGCTAGGTTGCCACCCCATGGCTCCTTCAATCCAATTAGCAGTAAATACAACACAATAATAATATAATAATGACAATGACCCCATGATGGCTCCTTTTAATAATAATTCATCCACATTTAAAATAACAAATAAAATGATAATGGAATCAATCATTCCCCGAATTTCAGCTGTTAATAGCCACCTGCTCCTCATTCATTGTTTAAAACCTAAATTATATATTATATATAATTTTCAGGCAGCCTGACTTGGCTCCTGGTCCAGGTCCAGTCCTGGCTAAAATATCGGCCTGTCGACCTCGGTCAAAGACTGCAATCTTGGGGACCATTAGAGGCCCAAGTAAAGGCAACCGCAGAGCAGATGGAGGCCAGGCGGCAAAGCCGCCGCCGCGGCTCCAAGGGCGCTAAGCGCTCTCAATGGTGGCAAAAAAACAATCCGGAAGCCAAACGGCGCCGCCGCAGTGGCAACAGGCAACAAGCAGAAGAGTCTCAGTGGACGGCCGAGGAATGGGNCTCAATGGTGGCAAAAAAACAATCCGGAAGCCAAACGGCGCCGCCGCAGTGGCAACAGGCAACAAGCAGAAGAGTCTCAGTGGACGGCCGAGGAATGGGCTGAGTGGCGTCGACAGAGACAGTCGTCATCTGTGACGCCTGGCACGGCTGTGCCGAAGGCTGTGACGGCTGTGACGCCTGAGGATAAGAGAGCCAAAGCAGCCGGGCCAATGCCAAGTAGCACTGCTGAGCCGGCGTCGGGTGCCACTGGCGCCACTGATGTTGCCGTGCTGCCAAGGCCCGGGCCGACAGGGCCTAGGACCAGGGCTGAGTCGGTGGCTGGTGTCTTAGTTGTCAGGCCTGGCGCTCGACCGACTTCTGCTACGACGACTGGTGACAATGCGGCAAGGGCTGCCTTAGAGGCTGCAGAGAGAGCCCACCGTGAAGCTGAATCAGGTGCACCGCCGCCGGCAGCAGCTCCACCGGCCGGAGGGCCGGCGCTGCCGATTCCGCCGCCACCGCCACTGCCGATGCTAGACTCAGCCGATTTGGCGACATTGGTTCATGCGGTGGCCCAGTCGCTGAGGGATTCAATTCTGAGGGACTATGGCACACCAGTGAAAGCCCGGCCGGCAATGCCGCCAATGCCGACACTGACGATCACCACGCCGGCGCGGGCATTGCCTCCCATGCCAACTGAGCCGACTGAGCCGACTGAGCCGACTGAGCCGACTGAGGGGCGCCCTGGCCCTGGCAGTGGCGACGAGTCAAGTGACGAAGGTCAAGGTTTTGTCGCTCCTGGTTCGGCAGGCGGCAGTTGAATTCAGTGTCACACTGACTCTTGAATAATAGCATTTGTCCGTCGCCAGTGGCAGGAGACCGNCGCCGACCGGTGGAAGCTGCCAATTTTTCTACGGACTGTCTTAGATTCATGTTGCCGAGTCAGTGAGTCTCTGAGTGCCCTGCATGTCTTCCTGAAAAAAAAAGGTTGCGGCGGCGCTGCGTTGCTGGTGCTTCAGCAGGACGCCTAACGGCTCCTAATTATTTACTAAGGATGCCAAATTGGCTCCTTTCTGAATTTCTGCCAATCCGCCAAGGACTCAGTGATCAGCAGGATGCATCATTTGCTCCTTAATGCCACNTATTTACTAAGGATGCCAAATTGGCTCCTTTCTGAATTTCTGCCAATCCGCCAAGGACTCAGTGATCAGCAGGATGCATCATTTGCTCCTTAATGCCACCTGGAAATGGGACTAAATAAGATGGCCAGGATGCCTCTCACTGAGGCTCCTGAAAGCAATTCAATTCTGTACATTCACCACCTGGAATTGGGGTATTTAGGTATATGACATTAAATGANAGATGGCCAGGATGCCTCTCACTGAGGCTCCTGAAAGCAATTCAATTCTGTACATTCACCACCTGGAATTGGGGTATTTAGGTATATGACATTAAATGAATAATATATCCTCATGCCTGGAAATGGGATGGGCACCCCCATACCGCCGAAGAGGGGATTCACTACTATTTTTTTTATCAATTTGGACCTCGAAGTTTGGAATTTTCAATGTGGGTTTTTGCAGGGAAACACATCTGACGACCTGGTTGCCCCCCATTTTTCAAAACCCAGTCATTTTANGAAGTTTGGAATTTTCAATGTGGGTTTTTGCAGGGAAACACATCTGACGACCTGGTTGCCCCCCATTTTTCAAAACCCAGTCATTTTATTTTTGGCAGGAACTTACCATTTTTGGCATTGCCGGCGGGGTCCGGCTGTTTCACTTGGCACTGGAGGATGCCTGCCCGACAGGCTCCTGGAAGAANTTATTTTTGGCAGGAACTTACCATTTTTGGCATTGCCGGCGGGGTCCGGCTGTTTCACTTGGCACTGGAGGATGCCTGCCCGACAGGCTCCTGGAAGAACATTGTTGACAGTCAGTCGAGGATGCCGCGCAGGCTCCTGGTCATGGGGGATTTCAATTCTAATTCTTCCAGATTCTGACTGATGCGGCGCTGTTCTTTTGCTTTTATTCAGTCAGTGAGTGTCAATTTGACTGACGACCGGCCTGACAATTCGTCGGCAGCCTTGCTCAGCAGTGCTCAATGACATTATAGTATCAGAGCATTGCAAAAGAGTAAGCTGATATGACAATGACAATGATTAATGATGGTTTTCCCCAATTATTATCATTCATAGTCATTAGCATCGAGATATTTATGGTTGCATTTTTATGGGGTCATTGGTCTTCTTCACACCAGGGTTTATCGGTAAATGTCCGGGACACCAAGCAAAAATAATCATCTATTTAAGGAACATATTTAAATGGAATTGCATCACATTGCCGTTGCCATGTCCACCAGACCAGTAATGCCATTGTCACAGGCACACAAANAATAATCATCTATTTAAGGAACATATTTAAATGGAATTGCATCACATTGCCGTTGCCATGTCCACCAGACCAGTAATGCCATTGTCACAGGCACACAAATTTCATTTCGACAGCGTTCAGCGAGTAATAAATACCAATAATCATTGATTTTTTATATATAAGAGTNAGACCAGTAATGCCATTGTCACAGGCACACAAATTTCATTTCGACAGCGTTCAGCGAGTAATAAATACCAATAATCATTGATTTTTTATATATAAGAGTTAAATCAAAATTTCAGTGTATTCAACACTTTCCAAGCCTACTAAACTACAGACATCATGGTTCTTTAAAACTTATTAGTACATAATCCAGTTTCCAATGATAATGAGACTCTGTCACTGACAACGAACCAGCAAGTCTGGCGACCAGTCAGTCTGTCAGACTGGTTGGGCTTGCCATGGAGCCTGNCCAGTTTCCAATGATAATGAGACTCTGTCACTGACAACGAACCAGCAAGTCTGGCGACCAGTCAGTCTGTCAGACTGGTTGGGCTTGCCATGGAGCCTGATGCCAAAGAGCATTGCACTGTCGCTGCCAAATGGAAAAAGCTAGGGCAGCAATGGCGGCTGCGGTTCCCTTGGCTGGTACTGCGTGAAGATGGCGCAGCCTTAGGTTGCTCTGTTTGCAATGAAAGATTTCTAGCTGTCGGGGAGTTGAGTTTGAAAGCAGCGTCGTCGTATGAGGCCNCAGCCTTAGGTTGCTCTGTTTGCAATGAAAGATTTCTAGCTGTCGGGGAGTTGAGTTTGAAAGCAGCGTCGTCGTATGAGGCCAGATTTGCAAGGCTGGAAGTTTGTTCCCCTAGCAGCTTGCAGCCGTCAACCTTTGCCAAGCATGCTGAATCAAAATGGCACCAAAGCTGCGCAGCAGGTCATGACATCCCAGATGCGTTGGCACCTTCTGAGCAGGAATACTTGGACGTTGTCAAGAAATTCAAAGCAGGAAGCACTGCCACCGATGACGTGCAAGGAAAGAAATTCAGGAAGATGATGTTCTGCTTGGCTGAGGCCCAGCGGCAATATCTCCGGGAAAGGATCGCCACTGCTGAGACTTTGTCACTGCAACAAGATGCGCGCAAAGACTTTCTCATGATACGTTTTTTTGCTGCGAACTCTTCACTTGATCAGGTGTCAGGTGTCTTAGGGTGTGCATTTTTGCCCGACTTCGGCTTCAGCAGCAAAGCCCTGATGCAAGCCACATCATTTGCGTGTCATTTGTTTGCATGTCCTTTTGCGCAAGCGCCTGAGACGTCAGTAGATTTGCCACAGGAAATCGACACTGGCATGTTGGAACATTTCAGACAAATAACAGAGCTATTCACAGCAGATGCCGCGCCTGATGAGCAGGCTGCAGGCAGGGAGCTCCGTTCTGGCCATGGAGGCGCTCCAGCTTTCCTTCCCAATTTGAAATGTCCCCAGAAAGACAAATGCCATGGGCTGAAGAGGGTTTTGCAGAGAGGTTGGGGAGCAGATTCAGTGCTGGACAGCATCGCTTCTGATTTGGTCCTGGGACAACATGCCATTGTCCAACTGGTTAGATATTCCCCGGTCTTCAAGAACAAATTCAATCACTTAGTCAGCCAACTTTCTGCGGGTTCCTGCGCCCGTATCAAAGACTTAGCAAGTGCCAAGCATAGATTTTGTAGCCACACAAAACCGTTTGGACGGGCAGTTCTCTGGTTCGTTCCACTACTACAGACAGCCCAAGGAATTCTGGATGAAAGGAAGAAGTCGTCATCAGAAGGTAGCATTGCATTTGAATGGATGTCTAGTCTCACCGTGGAGCGGTGCCTTCTCATTGCAATGATGGCAGACACAGGTGAAGAAGTCCAAGTTCTCAATTTGTTTCTGGATAGTGACGACTATGACAAGAGCATCTTGCCAATGGAGGTCGGCCGGTTTCTGCAACGGCTGTCTTTTTTGGGCACGGTGGGCTGGAGACGACTGGCTACACAAAGCACATGATTCAAATTTTGGAGAGTGGGCAAATGATGATACTGGACAAGCCGCAGATGCTGGGAGGACCAGGCTCAGTTACAAGGGCCATTCTGCAAATGTGCTACCAACGTCTTGGGAATTGGTTTGAACTGACCAAGCACACCATCAGGGCAGAGTTGCCAGAATTCGAAATGCTTCAAAAGTTTGTATGCTTCAATCTGGACGAGACAATGCCGCAGCAAGCTCAGGAAACTCAGTTTACGGACATTCGTCCCATTGCCCACCAGCTCAAGCTCCAGAAGGGGTTGCAGTGTGGAGCTGCGTGGAAGGAGGCATTGTCTGCCATCAGCCGTTCGCCCAAAGTGGCCCGGTTGCACCCCAGCGAAGTTCTGAGGAAGGCATTGGCCCGTTTCATTGGTTGGAACTTTAGCACCAGCCATGTTGAGAGGAGCTTTTCCAAACAACTCGTTTTCAGCCGCTTTCCCCAACGAGGTGATGTTTCAAAGGAACGCATCAATGACGAAGCCCAAGTCCTGGACATAGCAACCTTTCCGCTGGAAGAGCAAAAGCGTGTTGTGCTTGCAGCCAGGCGTGTGTGGGCCAGGTTATATGGGATGCCCAGGAAACACACCAACAACAGAAATGATATCGGCAAGAGAGCTGTCAACCGTGACTTGTCCCAATCAGAGGCTGCTTGGAAAAGACAACGGCGCGCAGAAGTCGACGAGAAACTGCAGCAGCATGACTTGTCTAAAGCTGCCAGCCTCGAGGCGAGGACAGTTGGCCAAGGTGGGTGGGAAGATAGCCATGAAAAAGAAAAAAAATTTCAGCTCGCCAAAAGGCACGCCAGGCTCCTAGAAGCAATTGAGGACAAAAGTTTAGATCCTGCTTCGCTTGACAAAGACACTCTGACTTCATTTGCAAAATACTTGGAAACAGAGGAAGCCAAGGCTGCCAAGAAACCGGCACCTAAGGCTCCTAAGGCAGATGTTTGGCAGAGGCCGGCCATGCCCAATTTGGCAAACAAAAAGGTTTACACTGGCAACATGAAGTCAGCAGAGTTGGCTGCTGCTCTTAGCAAACTGAAAATGCTGTCTGTGGAAAGCATTTTGGAAGCAGACGTCCTCGTCACGAAAGATGTTTGCGCTCCTGAAGTCCAGCACCTTTTTCCCATCATGCTTGCAGGAAAGCTTGTTTGCAATGTCATCTATTTGACAACTGGTGGGAAACAAGGGGACAGTCTGCAGTATGTGAAGCAGGTGAAAACCAAAAGGTTTATCTACGTCTCCCCCGCATTCGCCCGAGACCACCAACAGTTGGCCCTACACATTTTGTACCATTGCAAATGTGGCCGCAGCACCAGTTTCCAGGGACGCAGTGGAGACACATAGAAACGCGACAGGAGCTGAACGACCGCTGGGATGCCTGCGTGAGACTTCAAAAGCAAACTGAAGTTTTTGTTTTCCGCACTGAGAATGAGACGGCAGAATTTCACCACATCAAGAAGACATTCTCTGCTGCTGATGCTTTTTCTGAGTTAGGCGTTGTGGATAGGAGATCGTCTGCAGCTGGGCCAAGTGTGACCAACGCACCAGTTTGGCTTGTGTCANTTCTCTGCTGCTGATGCTTTTTCTGAGTTAGGCGTTGTGGATAGGAGATCGTCTGCAGCTGGGCCAAGTGTGACCAACGCACCAGTTTGGCTTGTGTCAAGGTAGATCCATCAGATTCTTTTTTTTCAGGCATCGGCTTCAGAGAAAAACATTTCATGGCAGCTTGCTTGCACCATTTGCGTGCGCTGTCAGCGTATGACCCGCCATGTTTCAGTACCTGTGTTTTTCGCATACTGCGGCAGTTAGTTTAAGATAAGATAATAAGTTTAGTTAATAACGTCAAAACGATTTATTTAAAACCACACGAGTCAGAAGAAAATAGCCAATAAAACAAAAAAAACAAAGGCTGACCAAACCACACGACGTCGAGTCAGAAAGCAATAGCCAATAAAAGAAACAACAGATAGAGCAAACAACAAAATACTGCGCGCTGCATTTAACAACACCAAATAATAGATTTATTCATTATAATAAGTATCATGTTTANAAAGAAACAACAGATAGAGCAAACAACAAAATACTGCGCGCTGCATTTAACAACACCAAATAATAGATTTATTCATTATAATAAGTATCATGTTTAATACTAAAGATAATGATAGCACCGCGCGTTTTTCTTACAACAACGCGCAAGAACCAAATTCACGCTCTAACGTTTTCTTTGGCATGAAGACTAACAGCAAGCAACTTGTACATCGTATTTAATCGCGTTTAATTTCTTTAAGATATCATGTTTTTTCCGAATAAAGATACAAACCGATTCTAAGTCTAAGTTTTACACTTCATACTGAACCACTTTAAACAGAAATCCTAAACCCTAAACTCTAAGGTTTTTCCAAACAAACGGCGAGCACTGCNGATTCTAAGTCTAAGTTTTACACTTCATACTGAACCACTTTAAACAGAAATCCTAAACCCTAAACTCTAAGGTTTTTCCAAACAAACGGCGAGCACTGCGACTATGCATTTTTCAATTTTGGGCTACTAAAAACCTCCTGGGCGCCCAGGG
>BGPT01000750.1:227810-244778 GCA_003297045.1 Symbiodinium sp. clade C Y103
GTAAAAGTTTAGGTGCTCTGTGTAAAGGCTCCTCTGTGTAAGAATTTCTCTATGAGTAAAGTGTTTTGTGGCAAGGATTCTCTGTGTAAAAGCTTTTGCCTGTAAAAGTTTCTGTGCACGGCGTAAAAACTTCAGACGGTAAAAATTCTTGTGTATCAAAGCCTCTGCATGTAAAAACATCTGTGTGTAAAAGCGTCTGTGTGCAAAGGCTGCTCTGTGTAAAAGTTTTGTGTGTNGCCTCTGCATGTAAAAACATCTGTGTGTAAAAGCGTCTGTGTGCAAAGGCTGCTCTGTGTAAAAGTTTTGTGTGTAAGGCTTCTCCGTGTAGAGGCCTTCGCGTTTCAAATTTTCTCTGTAAAACCTCCAGCATCTCGTGTCATTCTGACTTTCGTTCAGGTACCAACCCTGTAGCAAATTTCTTGCGGGGACAAAAAGCCTCAAATTGCGCAAATATTTTTATTTGGACGTTTGACCTGCGTCAGACCGTCAGACCTCATTCATTTTTCATTTTTCATCTTTTCATCTTTTCCTCTTCTCATTTTCTCATCTTCTCATCTTCTCATATTCATCATCATCATCATCATCATACTCATATTCATCATCATCATCATCATCATCATCTTCATCATCATCATCTTCATCATCATCATGATTATCATCATATTTTATCACCATCCCTTATCAATATATTTTCGGGTGTTTTATCTTCTCGTCTCCTCCCTACTTCCTTTCTGGCCACATTGTCGTCTACTTTCATAGAGAGTTGGGCCACCGGCGTAGACTCTGTCCGCACATGAAAAAATGCCGTAAAGCTTGCAAACGCGAGCCTTCATGATCTCCCATGTTCAAAAGTTGGTCAACCAATCATCATAATCCGACTTGCTTGCTGTCGTTTTGCTTTTGGGTTNCGCGAGCCTTCATGATCTCCCATGTTCAAAAGTTGGTCAACCAATCATCATAATCCGACTTGCTTGCTGTCGTTTTGCTTTTGGGTTCTCAGGCCCCCCTTGTGTGTTTTTTGGATTTAGAATGTGGTTTTTTCCCAAAAGCATCTTGGATGCTTGGGTTCTCGTTTAATTTCCTTAACCGCATGGGGAGCGGGCTGATTTGAACGGTGGTGTGCGGACGGTGTGGCTGCAAGGGAGAGGAAGGGAAAGGAAGGGAAAGGAACGGAAAGGAAGGGCAAGGAACGGACAGGAAGGGAAAGGAAGGGAAAGGAAGGGAAAGGAAGGGAAAGGAAGGGAAAGGAACGGGAAGGGAAGGGAAAGGAAGGGAGAAAGGGAAAGGAAGGGAAAGGAACGGGAAGGGAAGGGAAAGGAAGGGAGAAAGGGAAAGGAAGGGAAAGGGAGTGGGTGGAAATGGGTAGGGAGAAGGAGGCTGGGGCTGAGCGAGCTTGGATGCGCGGACGGCTGCGGACGTGGTGGGTGCAAGGGACTGCAAGGGAGTGGGTGGAAATGGGTAGGGAGGAGGAGCCGCTGGGGCTGAGCGAGCTTGGATGCGCGGACGGCTGCGGATGGCGTGGGTGCAAGGGAGCGTGGAAATGGGTAGTGACAAGGAGCCGCTGGAGATGAGCGAGGTTGGGCGCGCGAACGGCTGCGGACGGCTAGGTGCAAGGGAGTGGGTGAAATGGGTGGGGAGAAGGAGCCGCTGGGGCTGAGCGAGCTTGGATGCGCGGACGGCTGCGGACGGCATGGGTGGAAATGGGTAGGGAGAAGGAGCCGCTGGGGATGGATGCGCGGACGGCTGCGGACGGAAATAGGTAGTGAGAAGGAGCCGCTGGGGATAAGCGAGCTTGGATGCGCGGACGGCTGCGGACGGCGTGGGTGCAAGGGAGTGGGTGGAAATGGGTAGGGAGAAGGAGCCGCCGGGGCCGGAGCGAGCTTGGATGCGCGGACGGCTGCGGACGGCGTGCGTGCAAGGGAATGGGTGGAAATGGGTAGGGAGAAGGAGGCGCCGGGGGATGAGCGAGGCGGACGGCTGCGGACGGCGGGGATTCAAGGGAGTGGGTGGACATGGGTAGGGAAAAGGAGCCGCTGGGGATGAGCGAGCTTAGATGGGCGGACGGCAGCGGACGGTGTGGGTGCACGGGAATAGGGGGAAATGGGTAGGGAGAAGGAGCCGCTGGGGATGAGCGAACTTGGATGCGCGGGCCGCTGAATGGGTGGGGCGAAGGAGGCGCTAGAGATGAGCGAGCTTGGATGCGGACGGCTGCGGACGTGGTGGGTGCAAAGGACTGCAAGGGAGTGGGTGGAAATGTGTAGGGAGAAGGAGCCGCTGGGGCTGAGCTAGCTTGGATGCGCGGACGGCTGCGTACGGCATGGGTGGAAAAGGGTAGAGAGAAGTCGGGAGAAGGAGCCTGGATGCGCGGACGGCTGCGGACGGCGTGGGTGCAAGGAAGTGGGTGGAAATGGGTAGGGAGAAGGAGCCGCTGGGGATGAGCAAGCTTGGATGCGCGGACGGCTGCGGACGGCGTGGGTGCAAGGGAGTGGGTGGAAATGGGTAGGGAGAAGGAGCCGCTGGGGGATGAGCGAGCTTGGATGCGCGGACGGCTGAGGGTGGAAATGGGCGGGGAAAAGAAGCCGCTGAGCGAGCTCGGATGCGCGGACGGCTGCGGACGGCGTGTGGAAAGGAGTGGGCGGAAATGGGCATAGGGAGAAGGAGCCGCTTGCGCTGAGCGAGCTTGCATTCGCGGACAGCTGCGGACGGCATGGGTGCAAGGGAATGGGTGGAAATGGGTAGGGAGAAGGAAGCGCGGGGGGATGCGGACGGCATGCATGGGTGGAAATGGGTAGGGAGAAGGAGCCGCCGGGGCCGGAGCGAGTTTGGATGCGCGGACGGCTGCGCACGGTGTGGGTGCAAGGGAGTGGGTGGAAATGGGTAGTGAGAAGGAACTGCTGGGGGAGCGAGCTTGGATGCGCGGACGGCTGCGGACGGCGTGTGTGCAAGGGAGTGCGTGGAAATTCGTGGGGGGAAGGAGCCGCTGGAGATGAGCGAGGTTGGATGCGCGGACGGCTGCGGACGGGGTGGGTGCAAGGGAGTGGGCGGAAATGGGTAGGGAGAAGGAGCCGCTGGGGCTGAGCGAGCTCGGATGCGCGGACGGCTGCGGACGGCATGGGTGCAAGGGAGTGGGTGGAAATACGTTGGGAAAAGGAGCCGCTGGGGATGAGCGAGCTTGGATGGGCGGACGGCAGCGGATGGTGTGGGTGCACGGGAATGGGTGCAAGGGAGTGGGTGGAAATGGGTGGGGAGAAGGAGCCGCTGGGGATGAGCGAGCTCGGATGCGCGGGCGTCTGCGGACGGTGTGGGTGCAAGGGAGTGGGTGGAAATGGGTGGGAAGAAAGAGCTGGTGGAGATGAGCGAGCGCGGATGCGCGGACGGCTGCGGACGGTGTGGGTGCAAAGGAGTGGGTGGAAATCGGTGGGGAGAACAGAAGGAGCTGCTGGGGATGAGCGAGCTTGGATGCGCGGAGGCTGCGGACGGTGTGGGTGCAAGGGTGTGGGTGGAAGAAGGAGCCGCTGGGGATGAGCGAGCTTGACGGCGTGGATGTAAGGGAGTGGGTGGAAATGGGTAGGAAGAAGAGCCGCTGGGGATGAGCGAGCTTGGTTGGAAATGGGTGGGGAGAAGGAGCGCTATGTCAAATGACCAGAGTGGTCATACTACCTAGCTACAACCCCATGATTTGGGGATTACAATTACGGGGTTCTCATAATCCAGGAGCTAGGAATATGAATACCCAGGCATTGAACAACCATTACAATGAGATTTTCCAAGACGTTTTAGTTCCACTGCTCAGCCATATTTCGCCATCAAGAACTTCGGTACGTTTACAAAATTTTATCATACCTACATCTTCCTTGGGGATGAGCGAGCTTGGATGCGCGGACGGCTGCGGACGGCGTGGGTGCACGGGAATGGGTGCAAGGGAGTGGGTGGAAATGGGTGAAGGGAAGGAGCCGCTAGCGGCTGCGGACGGGGTGGGTGCAAGGGAATGGGTGGAAATGGGTGGGGAAAAGGAGCCGCTGGGGATGAGCGGGCTTGGAACGGCGTGATGGAAGGAAGTGGGTGGAAAGTAGGGCGAGGAGCGGCTGGGGCTGAGCGAGCTTGGATGCGCGGACGGCTGAGAGTGGAAATGGGCGGGGAGAAGGAGCCGCGGAGCGAGCTCGGATGCGCAAGTGAGTGCGGAGGGCGTGGGTGCAAGGGAGTAGATGGAAATGGGTGGGGAGAAGGAGCCACTGGGGATGAGCGAGCGTGGATGCGCGGACACCTGCGGACGGCGTGCGTGCAAGGGAGTGGGTGGAAATGGGTAGGGAGAACGAGCCGCTGGGGATGAGTGAGTTTGTATGCGCGGACAGCTGCGGATGGCGTGGGTGCAAGGGGGTGGGTGGAAATGGGTGGGAAGAAGGAGCCACTGGGGATGAGCGAGCTCGGATGCGCGGACGGGCGCCGATGGCGTCGGCGCAAGGAGCGGGTGAATGGGTGGGGAGAAGGAGCCGCTGGGGATGAGCGAGCTTGGATGCGCGGACGGCTGCGGACAGCGTGGGTGCAAGAGAGCAAGTGGAAAGCTGGAGATGAGCGAGCTTCAATGCGCGGACAGGTGCGGACGGTGTGCTGCGGACGGTGTGGATGCAAGGGAGAAGGAGCTGGTGGAGATGAGCGAGCGCGTATGCGCGGACGGGTGGATGGCGTCGGCGCAAGGGTGGAAATGGGAGCCGCTGGGGATGAGCGAGCTTGGATGCACGGACGGCTGCGGACAGCGTGGGTGCAAGCGAGGGTGGGGAGAAGGAGCCGCTGGGGATGAGCGAGCTTAGATGCGTGGACGGCTGCACGTGGGTGCAAGGAAGTGGGTGGAAATGGGTTGGGAAAGGGAGTCGGCGGACGAGCGAGCTTGGATGCGTGGACGGCTGTGGACGGCGTGGGTGCAAGGGAGTGGGTGGAAATGGGTGGGAAGAACGGGCCGCTGGGGATGAGCGAGCTCGGATGCGCGGAGGGCTGCAGACGGCGGGGGTGAAAGGGAGTGGGTGAAAATGGGTGGGGAGAAGGGCCCGCTGGGGATGAGCGAGTTTGGATCGCCAACGGCTGCCGATTGCATGGGTGCAAGGGAGTCGCTAGAGATGAGCGAGCTTGGATGCGGACGGGTGCGGACGGCGTGGGTGCAAGGGAGTGGGTGGAGATGAGCGAGCTTGGCTGCGCGGACTGAAGCGGACGGGGTGGGGGCAAGGGAGTGGGTGGAAATGGGTGGGGGGAAGGAGCTGCTGAGGATGCAAGGGGGCGGGTGGAAATAAATGTGAGGGGAAGGAGCCACTGGGGATGAGCGAGCTTGGATGCGCCGGGTTGCGGAGGGAGTGGGTGGAAATGGGTGGGGAGAAGGAGCCGCTGGGGATGAGCGAGCTTGGATGCGCGGACGGCTGCGGACGGCGGGGGTGCAAGGGAGTGGGTGGAAATGGGTGGGGAAAACGAGGTGCTGGGGATCAGGGATCTTGGATGCAGCGAGCTTGAATGCGGGAACGGCTGTGGACTGCGTGAGTGCAAGGGCCGGCTCGGGGATAATGAGAGGCTGACGACGGCGTGTNAATGCGGGAACGGCTGTGGACTGCGTGAGTGCAAGGGCCGGCTCGGGGATAATGAGAGGCTGACGACGGCGTGTGTGCATGGAATGGATGGAAATGGGTCAAGAGAAGAAGCCGGTGGGGATGAGCGAGCTTGGGTGCGGGGATGGGCGGAAGGCGTGGACTGGGTGGATATACGGGTAGGCAGAAGGAGCCGGGGATGAGCGAGCTTGATGCGCGGACGGCTCCGAGCGGCATGGGTGCAAGGGACTGGATGGAAAGGACAGGAGGCAGTAGGGGTTGAGCAAGCTTGGATGCGGACGGCGCGGGCACAAGAGAATGGATAAGCCGGTAGGGATGGGCTTGGATGCGGACGGCGTGGGTGCAAGAGAAGGATGGAAATGGGTGGGGAGAACAAGGCGGTGGAAATGAGCGAACAAGACCATGGATGGAGATGGGGTTGGGGAATAGGGCCTGGTGAAGACGCGTGAGCTTGGATGCGCAGGCGGCTGCGGACGCGTGGGCGCTAGGGGGGGTGGGTGGAAACGGGTGGGGAGGGAAGCCGGTGGGGATGCGTGGGTGCAAGGGAATGGGGTGGATATGGATCGGAAAGAAGAAGTTGGTGGGGATGAGCGAGGGACTGTTGCGGACGGTGCGGGCACAAGGGAATGGACGGAAGTCCGAATGGGTGGGGAGAAGGAGCGAGGTTGGATGCGCGGACGGCTGCGAAGGAATTGGATGGAAATGGGGCGGGAAGGGGCAGGTGAGCATGAGCGATATATGATGCGCGGACAGCTGACGGCGCCACGGCGCAGGTGCAAGGAAAAGCAAGCTTGGACGCGAATGCATTCAGCGTCGTGTGGCAAGGGAATGGATGGAAATGACTGGGGAGAAGGGCTCGGTAGGGATGCGCGAGGTCGAATGCGAGGACAGCTCCGACAGCGCGGGCGCAAGGGCATGGATGGAGATGTGTTGGGTTGGGGAGAAGGGTTTGGTGAGGATGAGCGAGCTTGGATGCGCGGAAGGTTGCGGACGGTGTGTGGGCGCAAGGGACTGCATGGAAATGGATGGGGAAAAGAAGCCAGGCGGGGATGAGCGAGCTTGGATGCGCGGAAGGCCGTGGACGGCGGGGGCGCAAGGGCAAGGCGAAGGAAATGGATTGAAAGAGGGGAGAAGAATCCGGTGCATGAGCAAGCTATGATGTGCGGACGGCTGCCGACGGCGTGGGCGCAAGGGAAGGGGATGAGCGAGCTTGGCTGCGCGGCGGCGTGGCTGCGCGGACGGCTTTGGACGGTGCGGGCGCAAGGGAATGGATTGAAATGGGTTGGGGGATGAGCGAGCTTCGCTGCGCGGACGGCTGCGGACGGCGCGAGCGCAAGGGAATGGATGGAAACGGGGGGAGAAGAAGCCGGTGGAGATGAGCAAGCCTGCGCCGTAAAAGCTTATGTGCTAAAGCCTCTGTGTGCAGAAGATTCTGTGTGTAAAAGTTTCTTTGTGTAAAAAATTCGGTGTGTAAAAGTTTAGGTATTCTGCATAAAGGTTCCTCTGTGTAAGACTTTCTCTATGGGTAAAGTGTTTTGTGGCAAGGATTCTCTGTGTAAAAGCTTTTGTGTGTAAAAGTTTCTGTGCACGGCGTAAAANCCTCTGTGTAAGACTTTCTCTATGGGTAAAGTGTTTTGTGGCAAGGATTCTCTGTGTAAAAGCTTTTGTGTGTAAAAGTTTCTGTGCACGGCGTAAAAAGTTTAGTCGGGGAAAAGTCGTGTGTATCAAAGTCTCTGCATGTAAAAAATATCTGTGTGGAAAAGCGTCTGTGTGCAAAGGCTGCTCTGTGTAAAAGTTTTGTGTGTGAGGCTTCTCCGTGTAGAGGCTTCTGCGTTTCAAATTTTCTCTGTAAAACTTCCAGCATCTCGTGTTATTCTGACTTTCACTCAGGTACCAACCCTGGAGCAAAGTTCCTGCGGCGACAAAAAAACCACAAATTATGCAAATATTATTATGTTGATATTTGACCTGCGTTAGACCTCATTCATTTTCATCTTTTCATCTTTTCATCTTTTCATCTTTTCATCTTTCATCTTCTCATTTTCTCATCTTTTCATCTTCTCATCTTCATCATGATATTCATCATGATCATCATCATCATCATCATCTTCATTATCATCATCATCTTCATCATCTTCGTTATTACTATCATCATTATATTTTATCACCATCCCTTATTAATATATTTTTGGGTATTTTATTTTCTCGTCTTTTCCTTTCTGCTTCCTTTCTGCTTCCTTCCTTTTTGCTTCCTTTCTGGCCATATTGTCGTTTATTTTCATAGAGAGTTGGGCTACCGGCGTAGATTCTGTCCGCACATGAAAAAATGCCGTAAAGCTTGTAAACGCAAGCCTTTATGATCTCCCATGTCTAAAAAGTTGGTGACAATGGGAGGAAAAAAGGTGCCAGCAACCAATTATTAAGCCGATTTGCTTGCTGTCGTTTTGCTTTTGGGTTCTCAGGCCCCCCTTATTTTTTTTAGTATAATTGGGAAATACAACTAAGAAATTACGGATAATTTATTAAATTAATTAATTTATCGAAGTAAATTTAGAAGTAAAACTTCCGATAATATGGATAGTTGAAAAGCAGAGGTGAGAAAAGGCAGAAGTGAGAAGATTAGAAATGAGAAAGTTAGAAGAGAGAAGATAAGAGAGAGAAGAGATGTAAGTGCACGAAAAGGTAGGAAAATCGCGAAATAGTATATTTTTCCAATATTTTGAGGATTCTAAACGGTTCAAAAGGAGGCTCGCTTAAGCGGCGGGCGCGGAGCCATCTGGAGAATTGAGAAATTAAAAAGTATACGCCGTTGTGGCGCTAAGCTTATTTGGAAGTAAAAAGTTTGAAAAATTTGATGGTTTCGGATTATTTTTGGAAGTTAAGATCTCGGAAAAGTGGACGGCGTTGTGACGCGAATTATATTTGCAAATAAAAAGTATTAAAAGAATTATTACGGCCGGATAGCTTTTGGAAGTAAACATGTCGAAAAAGTGTACGGTATTATGGCTTGGAAGTGAAAAGTCTTAAAAATTATAAGGTCCAGAGTATTTTTGGAAATTGACATATCGAAAAAATGTACGGCGTTGTGGCGCGAAGCAGATTTGGAAGTGAAAATCGGGTTTCCGAGTACTTTTGCAAATTGAGATATCGAAAAAGTGCACGGTATTGTGGTGTGAAGCTTATTTGGAATTATAAATTATAAAAATATGACGATTTCGGACCACTTTTTAACGATTTAATGATGATTCGATGTGGAAAAAGTGCACGTTGTTATGGCGCGAAGCACTATTTTATTCCTAAGTATTAAAAATTTAGGGTTTTCGGACGATTTTTGAAACTTGGATCACTCGATTACTGTAACTATAGAAAAATTATTATTATACCTACTATTCCAACTACAAATATATTACCACAATAACTATAATTACATTACCACTACAACTACCATTACGACTATAACTGCAACTACACATACAACCTTAAAAACAGCAACTACACAACAACTACAGCTATAACTTCAACTATATGATAGCTACAATCACCACTAAAATTATAATTATTTAACCACTACAACTACCACTACGACTACAACTACAACTACAACTGCAGCCACAACAAAAAACTACAACTTTAATAGCTATAACAACAACAATTACATAAACTACAAGAACGACAATAATTGTAACAACTACAATTACAACTTGAACTACAACAGCTACAATTACACCCACAACAACCATTTCAACCACAACTAAACTTACGTTGCTACTACTACTACAACTATCATTACGATTTAACAAGCACTATAACTACAAAAACCACAATTACAACAACTAAATCTTTAACAACTACAATAATTATGATTACAGCTACAACTTCAACTACAACAATTACAATTACAATCACAACAACCACAACAACAACAACAACCACTACAACCACTACAACCACTACAACCACTACAACCACTACAACCAATACAAGCACTACAACCACTACAACCACCACAACCACTACAACCACTACACCACTTACAACCACTACAACCACTACATTTTTAACTACCTGACAATTACAGCTACAACGGCTACAACTACAACCACGATAATCACCACAATAGCACTACATTTCATCGCACCACATTTATAACTTTAATTATAGCAATTACAACTCCAACCCAACCACAACTATATCTATAACTACAACTACAAACAACTTACAACTACAATCGCAACAACACTGCGCTGCCTCCAGCCATATGTCGGTCCATGAGTGGGTTTGCTTTGCCATTGAATTCATTTTCGAAACGTCCGTCATCGTTTTGTGCGGTATTACTGATAAATATATATTAAATCAAAAAAATCAGGAATATTCTCTTATTTGAAGGAATATTAGAAATTAAAATTTCCGATAATATAAATAAATAGAAAAATACTGCCGTGAAAGCGGTTAGAAGATGGAGATTATTGAGAAATGAAGAAAGTTCGGAGATGAGAACATTAGAAGAGAAGAAATGTTTGTTATATGCAAAAATTCCCAAAAATCGCGAATAACGGGATTATTTGAATTTTTTGTGGTTCCAGAGGGTCGAAAATTTGTTAAAGATGTATGTCCGCAGATGAGAGATAAAATATTTTTTTTGTCGTTATGTAAAAGGATATCTGGAAAGAAAAAGTATTGCGATTTTGGAGTGTTTTTTGGGAATTTTTGACATATGTGGAAAATGTTTGGAAGTAAAGATTATTGCAATAGACCATTTTCAGCATATTCTTGGCACGAAATACTTGGGAATTTTGTGTTGAACTATTTTTTTTCTTGGAGGCGGTAAAAATTTAAAAGTCCTTCGAATTAGTTTTGAAATTGGATTTTGATTTTTTATGAATAATAAATTTCTTTTACAATGTCGAAAATGATTTAGAATTTTGGAAAAAGAAATCCAGATTATTTTTTTTCCATTGGAGGTTTCTTTTTTTAATCGCCTTTATTAACGGAAAATTATTTTTTTAGGTGTATATTTTTACAAAGAAATCAGTGATTTTTTTCAATCATCAAAAAATTATTCTGTCAGGTGGGTACTTGTGTGAAAAAAAATTATTTATGTTCTCAAAAGCCCATAGATCATTGTGTCAGAACAGTATCTGTGTGGAGAGATTATGCACTTCTTGTGCCAGTAGCCCAAAAATCATTTTGTCAGGTGGCCAACTGCGTGCAAGGATCACGGAGTTACCTTCAAGGATATATCTTTAATGGTCAGAGTTGTACGAAATATTGTGTTTTTTTTCAGGTGAACCGAAAGTGCGTTGTTGTGAAAATTGGCACGCGCGCGCAATCGTCCTTGTCAGCGCCGTTTCGTTTCGGTTTAGCTCGAACAGCGCTGCCAATGGGAGCAAATCTCTCAAGGTCACTTTCGTTCTGTCGCTAATAACCCTGCGCTATTGTAAATTGCTTGTCATATTACTCTTGGCTATTGGAATTTTTGTATTGACGGAGCTTGTTGTGTAGCACTGTGTTGGAATTGCTTGTCTTTTGAACGCCTGTGTGCAATTTGCATGGGATTTGAATCACGAAATAATTTTTTTTTTTCAGGTAAATGGAAGTTGCATTGCAATGAAAAGTTCGCTCGCGCGCCACAGTCTCAGGTGTGGCCGATGAGTCCTGGATCTGGGTCGTCGGCGCTCACAATTCGAGTGGGCCTCTGGACGTCCCTTTGTTGTGTCGCTGTTGGCGCTGCGCGATTTTTTGCATGTCATGTCACCCTTCGGGCACTTGAATAGGGTATGAAGGCAAATTCTTTGCAGTATTGTTTTCCGATGAGCGTGTGTAATGGCCGTTGATATTTTTTCTTTGCAAAAAATCCTTTTTCATATTTCATCAAACTTTTGTTTGTTTTTGTTTTGGTATTTTAGAGCGGCAATTTCTGGCTGCGATGTGCGAAATTCCATCGTCTTTTCCGACTCCGTGTTTGCATTGCGTAATGCAATCCTTGCGTCAAGGTTCCTTGGTGCCACAGGTGCAAATAGAATCCTTTTCTTTTTGCAGCTTGCCATTGCGTACACAAGGCTGAAATGGTTTTTGACTTGTGGGGTGTTTGAATTTTCGCTAGTGATGGTGACTTGTGAGCTCATTTTTTGGGGGTCAGTCACGCTTCAATGACGATAAATTCTGTCAAGATTCCACGCTGTATGCCATGTCTCAAAAAGTTATGAAATTCACGACAGTGGGTCAAAGCCTGTGGAAACCTGTCCACATCTTGCACAGATCATCCAAGGGAAAGCAAAACATGCAAGATGGCAAAGCCATGCCAAGAATGAATGCGACAACATCATTGGAACAGGCAAAACCCTGTAAAAAACTGACAGCAAACAATCCAACAAGGGCTCAAAGTCTTGAAAAAAATCCTTCACATTTCTTTGCACTTGCATCCTGGCCAGGTAACAGAGCGAAGAAATTCCTTTTTGGGCTGGCGTCACTTGCTCCTACATTGGATGCAAAGCAAACACGTAAAAGAAATGCCATTTAAAAAAAAAAGACATTTTTGCCTTCAAGCCACAACCTTGAAGTCCTGAACAACCCCAAACAAGGGCAATGTTACCCTGCATGCAGTGGCCAAGTATTCTTGAATTCAAAGGTCACGACAAGACAAGAAATTTGCAACCTTTGTGCAGCTTGTCAACTCGCCATCCACCACAAGAAATGAAACCTCCCAATTCTGCTGGCGTGCGCCCGGTGTTTTGTTTCTGATTGTTTGTGTTGAGCGAAATGCAGTCCATAGCTCAGGCCCAGCGGGCAACACCTCAGCAATGTTGGAATTAACTGCCTTGTTTGTGGGGAATAAAAGTTGATTCCAAGAACATCGCTTCGAAGCCACAGGCAACAATAAGTTCCAAATGGAGGTGGTATCTTGCCAGTCAATCAGAGAAGGGGGAAAAAAATATTAAACCGCTGCTGCTGTGGCAGTGTCGTTAACATTGGTGGTGCACATTTGGGACCTGAAACAAAGCGATGATTGCGCTGTTTCTGGCCAATGTGCTCTGGGCAGCCGACCCGGAAGGGAGAAAAAATCGTACGCAGGAAATGACAGTATGAAATGAAATTTATTTTCACGGAGATCAAAGAGGCTAAAGAGGTAAATGGTGTTTTTTGAACGAACAAATCTCTATTCTGATCGCATTCAGCGATTTCTGCCGCCGCCCTTGAATATCAGCACGACCCTTGCATGTTCCAGCGGTCCGGAGCACAAGCGGAAAGGAAGCAGTTTGATCTATTCAAGGAGGAGGCGGCGCAACAGAAAAAAAAATTCAACGTCAATGCTAACTCGGTCACGGCCAATTCCACCATCGTGAAAGGCGCAAAGGAAAAATGAAGACACGGGATCAATGGGGCAAGAGAAAGGGGCAGACACGAACATGGCTTCCAGACTGTATCTTGCAAATGTTGAGCCATCAATTCCGGCTATTTTGCGGCTGTATTGGGCCCCCTGATGGCCAACGAACTGAATGACTGCGGCGTCGATATTTCGAGCAGAAAACGTGATTGTCATCATCTTTCAGCAGGGGAGAAGCTATGGTTCATGTCCAGCTGGCGCAATGTCCAGCGCTGTTTGCCTCTGGTGAATGGGACAACACAGAAGATCCCTATTGTGTCCAATAGTCAGCTGCTACTGTTGTTTGAATTTCTGCTTCACCCGCTTGTGTGCTGCAACCCACAATGTTGGAAAATTGCACGAATGCTCGTCACAAGCAAGTTTGTTGCGGCCACCATTTCTGATTCTGCAAGGCTCGCTGTGCAATAAATGGCAAAATTCGACCCCATTGGAATTGTGTGAAGTTGACAGCTCAACACAAATTGTATTTTACAAAACAACACCAGGTGTTTGTTTTTCGTCACTTTTGTGTGTATTGTGCGCTGCAGACGATTGACCACCACATCAGTGACACCATTCTGCAAATTCTTTTTCTTTTTTCTGAACCTGGTGCATTTCCACGTGCTGCATTGGATCTCAAGCAAGGAGTGAGCAGGAAAAAATAAGCTGGCCTTCCATGCTACGCGATGTCGAAAAAAACATTCTCTTTGTTTCCAGGTCATATCATCCCTATCATTCTTTTAAAATTGAAGGAATCTTCAACTTTGTATTGTCAAATGAAAGGCGCGGACTTGAGGCGTTGCAGGAAGTTTTTTCTTTTCTAAAAATAAATTTTCGCTTAAAAATGATACGCGAGTAATATTCTGTTTTCTTTCCGGCCCTTCGAATATAACTTATAAGGTCAGGAATTTTGCTCGTGTGCAAGCACGAAAAAATGGTTCAGCCGACAAAGGTTATGAAATGACAAGGTCGACTCTGATCAGCATCTTGGCTAAACAGGGGCAACGCAAAGAGATGCTGATGTCGAAGAAAAATGCAAGCCATTGCAGGAAAAAAGCCAATTCCGTGGGTCAACATATCAAAAGCCAGGGTGGTATGCCCTAACTTCTCTTGACCTGTGGGCAAAAGGTTAGTTGGGCGTGGAGGAGTCACCCGACCTTTGCTTTTGATTTTTTTCTGCTTTATTTCCTGTTGCTTTTTTCGACTTGTTCGCAATCTGTGTCTGGTCTTCGAGCTCCGTTGCGATGGTTTGAGGCCAAGTAATGATTGCTGGACTCGAACGTAATCTCCGGGTAAGACGTTCTCAACCTCGACTATTCGGGACATGGATTTGATCTTTCGTTGCGAAGACAGCAAGGGGTTCAATTAATACACCCATCTCACGGAATAATTTGTCAGCTAAACGCGCAATATTCGTGACCACTTACCTAGGTTCATCCTCCAGCGACCAGCCCCTTCAGCACGAGGGGGTGCTAAAGGACGACCATCCAGGCATACAATTCTATGATTCTCCCTGAGGTCACGGTACCCCCAGGCAACGGATTTTCAGCATCGCAAAAGCTTTCATTGATTAAATCATCCATGATTGTATTCCATGCATACCCAGACCAAAATGTTCCCAGCCACACGGCCGCCAACAGGCAGCCCTATCTGGATACGGACAGCAGTTGCATGCTGACGGGCAGCCATCATCAGCGCTTGAAACCGCTGGAATCTCACTGCAAGGAAATAAAAAATCTGATTGGGGTTGATTCTCCAGCGGGCAAAGGGACACCAATACCACCAACTCAAGGGAATAATTGAACGACATTAAAAATCATATTATCAAGCTCCTCCTCAAAAAAATCATAATCAGAGATTATCATACCAATGAACGTGTGCATTTAGTCATTCACTGTATAATTTGTATTTCAAATTTTGCCCTTGGACATGGTGTCTAGCCAGTAGAGGATAAAAGCTTCCGTAGATTCCACGCTTATGTTCGTGCTCGACTAAGATAGGAGATTCCTGTGACGATGCCCAAAAACGAATTACAACTGGCAACGTATGACCAAGGAAAATGCCCAAAAGCAGAACCAACACCAGCTTTTTCCACGAGTTGGAACCCCAAGCCACAGCCTTATCCCCTGTATACTGGCAATGACCCAACACCGGATTCGTCTTGACCTCTGACCCTCTCGTGAAGGCTGACAGACCTACGCCCAAACCAGCAATAAACAAGCGACACAGGATCATGGGATCCATGACAGGCACTACACAACCCTAAAGATCTTGGGAATGAAATTAAGTCCCACAATATTGAATCTTCAGATCATTGACGCCCTTTCATGCTTACAGGGCTAATCATTTAATGAGTTTTCCAAATCAATGCTATTCCGGTCTTTTGCTGAGAAGTTTTTTGTTCATTTTTGGCTGATATTTGAATATATCACTGCCGCGGCATGGGGCTTTGATCAAACAAAGCCACCGAGGTGCTCAAGAATGGGTTCAAGATCCTGCTAGGCTGGGAACTTTCTATTTCCCTGTGGCTACAAGCCCGCCAACATAAATTGGATTCGAAAATGGAAAATCTAACAACGGGACATAAAAATTACTTTCTTCAATTATTTTTCACGACAATTCTGACAATTTTTTATTGTTATTCTTTAAAATCGTCGGAAACAGTACCAACCAGAAATCAATTCATTCATTCAGGTTGGAATCCAGTTAGGTCCCTTCTAAAAGCCGTTTTGATAAATAACAATGGAATTGTTGTTATACAAGTGATTTATAACGAGTTGAACCGACCGTTTTTTCGAAAATCTATTTCATATAGTTGCTTAAATTAAGGACATTTTTCTTTTGCAAATCCATTGTGAATTTACCATCAATAAGAAAAATTTTTCCCACAAGTCGAATCAAATATTTCATGAATATTTACAATTAAAAAATCTACCATGGGTTCATGCCAATCGAATAACTCACTTCAGCGAAAACTTCGGGCCAGAAACCACCAAAACACACAATTTAAGCAGTAACATTTTTCCTTAAAATAAATTATAAACATATCAAATTTATACCAAGTAATTATTCCAACCAAATAACATCATTTTTTTAATTTTTATTTTTAATATTTAACCAAACCTACTAGGAAAAAAATGTGTTCCTACGATTCTTTAAAAATTGTATTAAATGCTAACTTCGATTTCTTTATTTGATATTCTTTACCCACTTCAAATAAAATTGCATATTATCACAAATACACAATCATAGCAACTCCCTACCAATTACTAATATTACACCCACGATATCAAGCAATACAACGTCAAAAAAACCCAACTATATGAAAAACTAAATGTGATGTAATTATAAAACCTGATAACCCCACATGTCAACTTGTTGCAAACCGCAGCAGATGAAAGAATTGCGTGTGAAAGAGCTGTGTGTGACACAGAGGTGTGTGAAAGGGATGCTTGTGAAAGGGTTTTTGTGTGAGAAAAAGTTGTGTGTGAGAGAGTTGTGTGTGAAGAGTTGTGTGTGAAACAGTTGTGTGTGTTTGTGTGAGAAAAATATGAGTGGAAGGTTTGTGTCCAAGTAAGTGTGTGTAAGTAAGTGTGTGTGTGTGTGTGTGTGTGTACAAGGTGTGTGAGTAAGTTGTGTGTGAGCGGTGTGTGAAAAGCTGTGTGTGGAATAGTTGTGTGTGACAAAGTTGTGTGTTAAAGAGATGTGTGTGAGAGAGTTGTGAATAAGCGTGTGTCAATGGACCGAACCCAGTGCCATGATGCCACGCCTGCCACACAAAACGACGCTCCGTGCCACCAAGTGCCACGCCTGCCACACAGAATGAGGCAACGTTCGCGCCAACCAAGCGCGTCACCAGACTCAGCTGAGTGCCGTAAGTGCCACGCCTGCCACACAAAGCAAGGGTCCATGTCGCCTAGTGCCACGCCTGCCACACAAAACGAAGCTCCGTGCCACCAAGTGCCACGCCTGCCACACAGAATGAGGCGGCGTCCGCGCCAACCAAGCGCGTCACCA
>BGPT01000751.1:1359-14579 GCA_003297045.1 Symbiodinium sp. clade C Y103
ATACATACCATACATACCATACATACCATACATACCATACATACCATACATACCATACATACCATACATACATACATACATACATACATACATACATACCTACCTACCTACCTACCTACCTACCTACCTACCTACCTACCTACATACATACATACATACATACATACATACATATATATTATCATATATATATTATCATATATATATATATATTATCATATATATATATATATGTATATGTTTATGTATATATAAGTGTGTCATATATATATATATATATGTATATATATATATACATGACATACAAAAATACATATACTATTTATATACAATATATAAATATAAGATATATGTAATGTATACGATGTATATATATTTCGTGTATATATATATATATCATATATATATATGATATATATATATATACTTATATATGATATATATATATATATATACTTATATATGATATATATATACTTATATATGATATATATATACTTATATATGATATATATATATATACATATTTGTATCTATATATATATGCAAGCCCCCCAAAAAAAAAAACTTTTGCTATCTTGTAGCCAGTAGCTTGCACTCGAAACATGATGCCTTGTGAAAACCTGTATCTTTTCAGCAGATATGGTAGAGACAACTCGACATGTAAATCCACTTTGCAGCATGATTCTTAGCAAGTTTCAGCATCCCATGAATTTCTATATAGAAATTGCAATGAAAAAACATGGAAATCACGCAGGAATTCCATGGAAATCCCTTAGAAATGTAGAAATACCATGGACATCCCTTGGAAATATCACATACATCCCAGAGAAATTCTTTCGACATCCTATAGAAATCCCATAGAAACAACACTTTTAAAAAAATGTAGAAATCCTATAGAAAGTGCATAGAAATCTCTTTGAAATCCCATAGAATTTCTATAGAAATTGCAAAGGAATACCATAGAAATCACACAGAAATTCCATGAAAATCCCTTAGACATATCAGAAAACTACCATGGGCATCCCTAAGAAACATCACAGCCATCCCATAGAAATTCCATGGACATTTATAGAATTCCCTTGGAAATATCATAGAAGTCTATAGAGATTCTTTTGCACTCCTACAGAAATGACAGAAATCCTAGTAAGAAGTTTTCTGAGAGCCTTCCTTTCTTACTTCTTACTTCTTAGTTCCCAGGGCCTGGGAACCAAGAAGTTTCTGAGAGCCTTACTCCTTACTTCTTAGTTCCAAGTGCCCGGGAACCAAGTTTTTTCTGAGAGCCTTACTCCTTACTTCTTAGTTCCAAGTGCCTGGGAACCAAGTTTTTTTTGAGAGCCTTACTTCTTACTTCTTTCTTCTTACTTCTTGGTTCCGGTCGTTTGCAACCGTTTGCAAACGCTTCATACTTCAAAATTGTCCTAAGGTTATGTAATGTAAACTCAGCTTGTCTATGGTTCTTGGAGGATGGGCAGGTACATAGGGGGGGATGTACTGGATTCAAGCTGTCAAAGTCAATATATATATATATATACACACACATGCTACTCCCCCTCGAAACTATGTCCAAATTTATTCTAGAAAATTTCTAATATATCCCCTCAAAATATGCAAAAAACACTGTAGATACCAGTAAAAAAAATAAAACGGTAGGTTTTGGGGGGTATCACATACGCATATATGTATATATCATAAATATATATACATCCATATTATCTATATATATATGATGTATATATATAATATATATATATATGATATATATATATATATGTATATGTATATATATATTACATGTATATATATATTATATGTATATATATATATTATATGTATATATATATATGTATATATATATATATATTATATGTGTGTCATATATATGATATATATATATGTGTGTCATGTATATTATATATATATCATATATATATCATAAATATATATAATCAATATTCTATATATATATATATATATATTTGTCATATATATATATATATATATCATATATATATGTATATTTATATAAATATCGTGTATATATATACATATATTTATGTATGTGCTCAGCCCCCCCCCCTCCCAGAACCCCTCTTTAATCTTGTAAATACCATTTCATCATTGAATATACCATGAACATACCTTCAATATACCTTTAGCAGTGTACCTTTCATGTATCATCTAATTTACCATTTAATATATCTCAATATACATTTAATGCACCATTTCATCTACCTTTATTTTACCAGTTCATACAGTATATTGTTTAATATCCCATTAATACACACTTAATATACCTTCGATATCGATCTTGTTGACCATGTATATATATATATATATCTTTATACCTTTAGTATACCAGTTGCTTTACCATGAATCTACCCTTACCACCTTTAGTATACCATTTTATATAACATGAGTATACCTTGAGTATCCCTTAATGTACCATTTAATGTACTTTGAATATTCCGTTTCATGTACCTTTAGTATAGCATGTGATATACCATGAACATGCATTTGGTTTACTTTCTTTCAATATATCTTCAGAATATCTTTGGTATACCTTCAATATACCTTTTCAGCAGCATCTAGTACACCTTCAATATACATTTCAAATATACCTTTGATATCCCCTTAACACACGATGTTATTGGTCATGAAAATACATGTCTCCATTGCAATAAAAAGGATACCCAAGATACATGTGAGCTTTACCACAAGCTCAGAGAAACAGATGTATGGTGCCAGTGTATGAATTTACCATGTTGACTCCTTAACCTCGCAATGCACAACATGAAAGAAAACATACTCTCTGAATGCATTTCTACACTTATTATTTTGGGTATTTTTTTCGATGAAGTAGAAGCAACAGAGTGAGAACACTGTTTTGATCAACCATATTTCATATACAATGAATATACCTTCATTCTGGCTTCAATATACCTTCGGTATACCATTTAATTGACCATGAACATATATTTAATAAACCTTTAGTATACATTTGGTGGACCTTCAATATACCTTTTAAATACCATCTAATCCACCTTTAATACATTATCTAATATACCCTTCGGATACCAGGAGATATCCAATTAATGTACCTCTAATATACCATTTAATTGACCTTGCAACTGACCTTGCAAATACCTTAAATATATTTTTAGTATACCGTAGATATATACCTTGAATACATAGATCTTCAATATACCAGTTACATTCCTTTAAACGACCATTTACTGTAGTTTATCTTTAGTATACCATTCAATTTATAGTGAATATACCTTTGGTTTACCCGCAATATACCTTCAAAATATATTATCTTAATCATTTTATTTTTCATGAAAATATCTTTACTATATCCCATCTAAAGCACCTTCAAAATACCATCTAATATACCTCTAGCACAGCCTTAATACATCATTTTATTGACCATAAAAAATCTCTTTAATATACCTTTAGTACACCTCTACACCTCTACATAAAATACCTTTTATTTACTATTCAATTTGCCTTTGATAAACCTTGAAGATAATACACATGTAAAGTTCACCATTTCATATATCATTGATATTCCATTTGATCTACAATTACTATATTATTCAGGTTGCCTCTAGCAAAACCCCAAATCGGAAAAAAAAAACTATTTAGGGAAGGCCTCATGAACAAAAAAAACTTGAAAAAACTAAAAGAACACAATATTTTGGGACTCTTTGGGCAGAGCCCCATGGAGAAAACCAAAAAACAACAAAAATTGAAAAAAAAACTAAAGAACCTAAAAAAACCCTCAAAAAACAATTTTCCACAGGTCTTGGGGATGGGGGGGTAAGCCAAGAGTCCCAAAATATTGGTTGTTTTATTTATGTTTTTTTTGTTTTCTGCATGGGGCCCTCCCCAAAGAGTACCAAAATGTTGCATTGGCAAATGTTTTGCATTGAAGATGACCCAAGAATCGAACATATTTTTGAAGCATTTTATAATGTAAATTTGAAGGTAATGTATGCTTGGGGGGGTCCGGGGGGCGGTGACCATATATATATATATATATACATACATACATTTCATTACATTATATTACATTACAGTTACATTACATTACATTGCTTGCATTGGATGGCATTACATTACATTACATTACATTACATTACATTACATTACATTACATTACATTACATTACATTACATTGCATTACATTACATTACACTACATTACATTACATTACATTACATTACATTACACAACGTAACATGACATAACATATATAACATAACATACAGTAGTATAATATATATGTGTGTGTGTTTGTTTTCATATGAAAATGGCCGTGCTTCACAATTGGGCGGCTGGGCTCCGCATTTAAACCTATTCATCTCCAAGGCACATTGAAAACTTAATGGAAACGCATATGGTGATTCACTTTGGTTTCAAATCTCTGTATCTGCCACTCGCGCTACTTGAGCTGCTAGAACTGCCGGAGGTACTGTCATGATTGTCTCTTGGAGACGCATACTTCTTCTTTGTCTGTATCTCTCTTCATCTTTTTGAGCTACCAGTTCAGAAATAGAACCATCGAAACGGAGCATGGTCTCTCCTCTGAAGGCTTTGCTAGGGCGGATCTAGCGCGGATCTAGCTCGGATCTTCTGCCAGAGCTACGTTTTTCGCGTCCCCAATTTTGCAAAATTGTCGTGGACAAGTGACTGAAATGAGTGTTTGGAAACATGTAAACATGTATGGGCATTGGAGCCTGTGTGCCTTTTCTCCGTGCATCTTAAAATGCAAACACAGGACGTGCTGGATTCATACAGTTGGCCAGCACATTGCATTGACCAAAACCTATCTGGTAGCGACCGCATGTCTACCGATCAACAGCGCTTAAGATTTGCAACCAAATGGGTACTGGTATGGTGCAAAAACACAAGTGAACATGACACAAAAGAGCAAATTCTTATCATCATATTGCTCTCGGAGGAAGACAGTCAGACTGAATACTTTGAAACATCTGTGCTCATCAAGGAATGGAGTCCGTACGCAACTAGCACACAAAGCACAAGTAAGTGTAGGATCGTTATGCAAGAGAGAAGAGGCCTGAGGGAGAATTTTAAGACAGCTATAAATGGGTGTTTGATGTGATGTGCCATTGTGTGTGCCTAATTCATGTCTCAACACATCCCACATAGTGAGGATGTGAGACTTTTTGGAACATCCCAGATCTAGCGCTGATGCTGTTGCCAATCAAGCATAAGCAAATGGATTCACAAGAAAACTCAAGCCGACAATTGACTAGTGAAGTACATAGAGAGAAAGAAGTACATAGCCGATGTAAATGAATGAACGCAAATTGACAGCTTGGTTTGTAAGCATCACTGTGTTTTCACTGCTAGGCAAAGTTCAAACACTCTGTCACGCCCGTATACGATAAAAAATGCGAAATGCAATGCCAAAGGCCCTGCTATGCCCCGCAATGTGCTACGCCCGGCTACTCAGGAGGCCTGGGCACGGATTAATTCCTCCTCAATTTCTTGTGACTCTTCCTGACGTTCGCGAGGGTGGACGAACCAGCATCCCGAACCATCACAGGTTCCAGTACATGCCTGGAATTGCCTGGATACCATGCAATACCGACAATCATAAAGTGATTGCTGAGGTGCGGATAATGTGGTGGGTCTGGGTCTAAAATCATCTTTGACCTCTTCTCCCCTTCCTGGGAGGTGCTGCCCAAAAGGAGTGCCCAGATTGAATCTGAAACTGAAAATACAAGAAACTGCAGAAAATGATACTCCCGTAGTGATTCTGACAGAAAATCATGGTTCATAGATGTTCATAGTTCATAGCCTGTCATAGTCTCTGGGCTGCAAAGATCTCAGGTCCTCCGAGATCTCTCCACTTGTCACACGCTCTGCTATTCTTTCTGCCTGGACCAAGAGCTGAGCAGCCCGGCGATGAGCTCACATGTTATGCATGTTAGATTCTCCCCATTCAACGCGCAATCTTTCCCAACGTTTCCAGGGTTTACATTTCACACCATGTCAGCGAGAGCATGCAAGAGAGATAGAGAGAGAGAGAGGAAAAAAGAGAGGGAGAGAGAGAGAGAGAGAAAGAAAAAAACAGAGAGAGAGAGAGAGGGAAAGCAAAGAGGAAGAGAGGACGGAGGAATAGAGTGAGACAAATAGATTGAATGACATTGAGCAGACTTGTTGAAAGAGGATTGTGCCATATTGCGCCAATACTCGCCCATGGCCGAACTGTGGATCCAAACTCCCAGCAGAGCAGTTTAAACCAAAGTCAGCTACAGAAAGCGGTGCTTGGCATGGCCTGCTGGTCCAAAGTTGCAAGCATTGACGTAGCATCAAGCGTGGCCTGCATATGCGGCCACAGAACAACTCGTCCTCAGACGAGAATGATATCATATTCCTTGATCTTTAATATGTGTTGACGTCTCCTGTGTGATAACCTTAGATTTTCTCTGTGTGTGTGTGTGCGATGAGGACTTTCTTGAAGTCAGGGCATATATCCCCTGGAGCACACGGTGCAAAGTTCGCAAATTTGGTCAAAGCCCAAGAATTGGCAAGTCTATATAAATGTCTAAGGGTTCCCGGTCCATCCTAGTTCCCAATGGTCGCACCCCCAAGCCGTAAGATCAACAATCAGGACCATCATTTTGAGGGTATGCTTCAGGAATCTTCAGGGTTAGCTTCCCGATCTCTTTCCCAATGGTTCCACGATGTTCCACGTCTACCACATATTGAATATTTCAACAATGGAAAAAAAGTGCATGTAGTACGTATGTAGACACTGCGTAAACACAGAGAAACAGTGCAGTGAGAAACACACCAGCCCTGGTTCCGATTCTGTCCTGTTGGGCATCGGCCAACTGTTGCTCCATCTCCTCTGCCCTTCCTTTCAATTTCAAAAGCTTAGCCTCTAGATCCTGCCTGACGAAGTGAAGAGAATGCCCAGAGAGATCACAAGAGAATCTGAACTCTCTATATAAAAATAAAGAGTTCATAAAGGTTCACTGTCACTATCTGTCACTGAACAGCCGAGTATGTTTGGAAAAGTTGTTACTCTATCTTCCTGAGTCTTGGTGCTTTCTTTTACTGCGGATTAGTTCTGCTGGTTGATGGATTTGACGAGCAACCCTGGTAGAAGTCCTCTTTGTATCTCTTTGTATCTCTTTGCTAATGAGTTTTGCACTGTGGCAGAGGCTGTCGGCCGAGCGGCGCACCTTCTTTCATTTTCCACCTGCAAAGTGGCATCTTTCTCTTCCAGCTTCGTCTCGGTGCTCTCAAGTTCCTTCCGGGCTCTGGCAAGAGCCAAAAATGGCTAAAACATACCAAAAAAATACAAAAACACTTCTATATACTGCTTTATAGTTTTATCAAATCTTCTCGATCTTCTCATAGCCTGCTCTTTTTCTTCGCAGTTCAATTTGCTTGTGGGAACTTGATTGAAAGTCTGATGGAAGCATGTTCTCGAAAAAATCATCACCATGTCTTCAGGCACCTGTCCCAATGCAGCACTCATCCAACAGCAGAATGGATGGTCTCAACTATTATATAAATCCATGTAGATTTACTATTGCTTAAAAGTTAAACATGTTAAATCCAGAAAGACTCGCTTCAAAAGCGTTTTACTAGTGCTTTCTGGGTCCCCTTGATTGCCGGCGCCTGTTCTAGCTCCTCTATGTACCTGGGAGCTTTTTGTGAGGCCGCAGCATTGTGGGCAACTTTCAGTTTGGCTCGGTTCTTCGGTCAAACAGTGCAGTGCAGTCCATGGCAAGACCACTCTTCGAGTTAACCAAGGCATACTCTTTCTTTCTTATATATTCATGATCATTCATTCATCTCTTACACCCGCTGATACTAAGCTGGCAGGCTGTGGTCGCTTCTTCTCATGCTCAATGCCAGCACATCCCAAAATCATCCAAAATCTTGATTGAAGCATCTTTGCTCATATTTATCAGTTTCTCATGCCTGCCTGCCTGCCTGCCTGCCTGCTAGCGAATGCAAATCATCTGTGTCACCATCAATAATTTCATGATTCCCAACCCATGAAACTGCTTGGGATGCTGGACTCCAAAGTTGGTCCTTGTCTTCTTCATGCCATATATTAATATATAGGTAATATATATATATATACGATATAATATAATCATATATATATACCATACCTACATACTATATTCAATATTCATGCTCATGCTTGAGCATGCTTCTGCACGTCTGCGTGACGTTGTTCATCCCAGTTGCAGTTGGAGTCTGAGATCCTGACTTTTCGAAGCCCTTGATGACAGCAGTATATTGCTCCACCTTTGAGTTGACTATGGATTGCAGCTGTTGGCTGGTGACGATGTACTCGTTGGCACCTGAACAGAAGCTCAGATCCTACCCTCCACAGTGACTCTACAGCCCAGCGGCCCAGCAACACAGAGTGACCAGATTCACTAGATCAACGATCAGCTTAGATTCCGCGATGTGTTGACAGTACTGTTCATTTTCCGTTCGACAGGCTCACTTGGACGGTCAAAGTTCTTCTAAGTTCCTGTATCCGTCGAGGAGCTGCCAGGCATTCTTCGCAGGTGAGAGACATCCAAGCAGGAGATCGCCTGAGCTGCCTTGGTCCCACAGGTCGGCAACATCTCTATAAACATATATATATATATATGTGACATATGACTATATGTATAACATAGTATATTCATATTTACAAACATACGCATTTCATCACATTTCGAGACCTTTCGATACAGGATGACACAGGTATGATGGGATCATGATGGGTGGCTTTCATCCGGGCAGATGATGCTCATGAAGTGCTTTTCGTGCAACATGTTTCTGACATTTCTGGCTGTCCTCTAGAGAAATCGCAACATTTCTGTTGGCACCTGCCACTTTCTTCAACTATGGTATAATTAGAAAAAGCCAGGAAAAGCACAAGGAAAGCACAATGGTCTCCCAAGTCTTCCATATGCCTCCGTATCAACTGTAACGAGGGCTGCCTGATCGCTTGTCTCCGGGCTGGCCTACCGCTACAACAAAACAGAATGCGCAGAGAACAGGATTTAGATGGACAAGGTTGCTAGCGTGCACAAAGAAAACATGACAAAACACTGAAGCGACTTCGCAAAACTGTATCTTCAAAATATTGAAGCCTTGAAGTCCTCAAATCTTGTGACGCAATTTCAAAAGCATCGCTGAGAAATCCATACTGGCAAAGGTTCGAACATATAACATCCGGGTGGTTCAGAAGGCGCTGCTTTAGGCAGGCTTTCATGGTTCTGATGGACTCTTCAAGCATGGATCGTATACCATGACCATGACCCAGCACTGTCTTTCCCATATATGACAAGATAAGCCCCAACAAATCCAATAATCATCCAAGCGAAGGACATAGACTGATTAATCCAAACTTGTTATCTTCGCCGCTAAGTCTTCGTGTGTGTGTGTGTGTTTGTTTCCTGAGTGTCTGTCAACGTCACCAAGTCTTGTTGGTGACTGCGAAGTACACCAGGGCAAAAGGCTGCCTCTGTGTCATCTACATCCCCATCCACCATGTCCACATCGGAATCTTCACTGGAATCCTCTCCTTCTGTCTTTCCTGCCCCAACAAGGACGGAAAGAGGGAAGGTTCCAAGAAGTGTTTGCCCAATGGATTCTGCAAGAACTACAGTAAGAGAAACTTGTTGGGACATTCGGCTGCCTTGCTTGACTGATTTTGAAAGTCGGCAAGAGAAGGTCTGAGAGTGCTACAAATCCAGTGGTTAGAAATCCATCCTCGCCAAAGGCATGTGTGGGTGTTTTTGGCAACAGGGCGACGTTGCTCTGGGGGCAACAGGCGACTCAGCAATACTTATGCGCACTCTCTGGGATTTTCGGAGGATCGGCATGGATCGGCTATATAAATTGAAAGGTCAACCCTGTCAAACTAGAAGGCCGTGGGCCGAAACCACTTGGGACATGTTGGTCCGGGGGTGCAGAGCTGTGGGATCTGCGCTATATTTTACCATAAGAGAGAAATGTGAATTGAAATATGCAGTACATGTGCAAAAATTGTCCAAAAACAATCAAAAATCTATAAAATTTATAGAATTTGCGTCACGGCAATGGCCTTCTTGTAGCATTCGCATCAGCTCATCCATGTCGTCGGCTAGCTGGTCCATTAGCTCCTGAGACTCTTCTCTTCCACCATCACCTGCCCGTGGAGTTTGCCAAACGGGCTGTCTCTCAAATATAGTCCAATACATGGTCAGATTGCAGGTCCGATATGCTCAATTATTCTGAGATCTTGAAATCTGTCCGAGTCGAATGGTTTCACCAAAATCATCATGACTTGACACGACTTGAGTCAATGTAGGATCTTTTGGGATTTTTTCGGACTGTCTTCGGCCTCTTGCTACACTCTCTCGACTCCGTAACCGTGCCGCAGAGATTCGTCCAGGAACCCATGCCTGCTTGCCGAAAATGAAAACTGACTCTCCAATATACTCCAATCATCTCCAATCCCTCCATGCAATCTTTGTTTCATCCTCATCGTAGCCAAATGACATGCAAACTCCGTGCAGCCTTTCAGTTTGCTGAATCTACGCACTTCAGACACCCTTTTTTTGGTGGGCATCCAAGCTTTCCAATCTTTGTGTGGAACCTGATTTCTTGACTGAAGAACAATCCACATGGAAGAGTCTGAGACCTATTGACAGCAGCAAGTGCCGCCCCCTGGTTTTAGCGACCAACATGTTGACAGCCAGCTGTAAGCATACCCACGAACAAAGCTGGTGCAGGGATCACGGTCCTCATTGAGTGCCGACGTTGCCCCAAACAAGAAAGCGAAGCCCATGACAGCCCTTGCAGCCCGGAAAATCCCGCGACAAAATCGCTGCGAAGCAAAGGTCGCCATGGCTGGAGGGTACGTCTCCAACAGGCAGCAGATACTGTGCTACAGACTGCTGTCACATGCTGTCACTCACGAGTTTCATGCTCTTCTCCGGTTCTCTAGACTCTACCTTCTGAAGAGTTAAACTGTTAGATTTAAGATCCTTGCATCAGTACAAAGTATTCCAACATGGCCAAATGCATGCCATGTCGGGGCTGAAGGTTTAGGCGTTCTTTGGTGGCAAGCTCTTTACGCATAGATTGGCTTTGCACAGGTATTGTTTTCCGAATCTTTGGCAGGTTTGTGCCGTAGCAAATCGAAGACTCTGCAAGTATAGAATCATGGCGAACCAATTCAGGGGCAGTGTATACATATCAATATCTAGGTAAGTCTGCCTATAATATGATGTGTGTGTGTGTATAGATGCATGCATACTTACATAATCACAAATAAAGTCGGTTGTGAATGCGTGTACCCATATATATCATATTGCCTTCCCATTTGTCATGTGTTTTCATATGCAATGTAAGCTAAATCTAAACGCTTCAAATGGCACGAAGTGTATGAGACAACATTCGGCTGGAAAAGCTGAGAAAAGAAACACCGCAATAGGTTGACTGGCCTGGGACTGCCTTGGCTGGGGGAGAGTATGGCATGGTACAAGCGTACACTAGTTTATGATCGTTTATGCACAGTTCAGTCAATGTGCATCACAGCATCACAGGTGTGGCATTGTATGGTTTGAAAATCACCGTCAATGGGCCACTGCTTACAAGTGATCCAAGGCAGGGTCATGAGGAGACTGTTTGCATCTGATTGCTTTATTGCTTCTATTTTTCTTTTTTGCGCCACAGCAGCTGAAGGTCTTCAATCGAGATGACATGGTGCAGCTGGACAGTTGGTAAGTGCATTCTTGGATTGGAGTGATTGGAACCGATCTGATCGGTTCACAATTCTATGGGGCAGAGTCAAAGGCCACGATTATATAATCAAATGTTCGCTGTGACGTAGCTAGAACAAATCAATGGAATGAACAAACAGTTTTAAGCTGCATGCATATATAGACCATGTAGTGGTGTCTCAAAACAAGCATTCTTCCATGATGTTGTCCTTGTCAAAAGTGCATCTAATGTACCGCCCACCTGCACCAGTGCGTGAAGACAAACGCAGGTCAGTATCATCTGGAATGGATTTCAGAAGATTGGATCTCAAAACACGTGTTCAAACACGAAAGGAGACCAATTGTGAAAGACCATGGCAGAAAGGTTGCCACACGCGTCAATACCAACTGCTAGTCCCTGTCCCATGGATTTCACGCTTTCGGAAGTCCCGCCAGATGACTTGATGCAGCTGCTGTTTGGCACATCTGTCTACGCTGAAAGATGGTCATTGTTGCAAATGTATTCGTGACATGCGGTGCAAAAAGAAACTGTTCAAATGGGTTCGCTATGAAATCTATGAAGCTACACTCCTTATCTGACTCGAACAAGTTGAATGTATCTTAGACATGCCTGGAGGCACGAGCCCGAGCACTTCCAATGTGAAAATTCGACCATCTGAAAGAGCATCTAAATGCGGAACAATATGGATAGAGGTACTGAGGGCGAACATGGCACTAGTGGCTCTCACTAGTGGCTGAAAAAGACTGACACGTCTACAACCTGTTTGTTGCACATGTGAAAGGATGAAACATGGATAAACAAATGACAAGGATGGATAAGAATTAATAGTAACTAAGAAGAACTACATATAAGATCATACCAGTAGTACCGCACAAGGCGGTGGCGGAAGTTTCAAAGAGCGTCGGCCTATCTATCTGTCTATCTATCTGCCTGCCTAACTAACTGACTAACTGACGAACTGACTGACTGACTAAGTAACGAACTAACAAACTAACTATATAACAAAGTAACTAACTGACTCACGGACTAACTGACTAACTGACTAACAGACTAAGTGACTAAGTGACTAACTGACTAATTGACTAACTGATTAACTGACTAACAAACTAACTAACTGACTAACTGACTAACTAACTTGTTAATTTGTTAAGTGGTTAAGTTGTTAAGTTGTTCAACTGTTAAGTGGTTAAGTTGTTAAGTTGTTAGTTCACTTAGTTAACTGACATCTCAAAATTTGTTTAAAACCCTGAGTTTCCGCGCATCTGCATCTTCTCTCTTCTGACTTTCTCATCTCTCTATCTATCTATCTATCTATCTATCTATCTATCTATCTAGCTGTTGTAGCTGTTGCAGCTGTTGTAGTTGTAGTGGTTGTTGTGGCTGTAGTTGTAGTTGTCGTCGTAGTTGTAGTCGTAGTGGTAGTTGTAGTAGTAATGTTGTTGTTGTTGTT
>BGPT01000751.1:17271-56749 GCA_003297045.1 Symbiodinium sp. clade C Y103
TGTCACATGATGTCACCATTCTTGCAACTTTCAAACACGCAAAGAAATCTTCCGGCTGTAAAATGCTGTAAACGGATAAACCGTGCTAAACAACTGTACCACGCTGTACCATGCTTTACCCAGTACCCGCTGAGCTTTTGACGGGCGAGGACCTTTCACTGTCTCCTGAAAGACATGGACTTGAAGGTCACTTGTTGTGTTGCTCTCGAAGGGACGTCCAAGTTGGGAAGTTCTTTGAGACGAGCAGGGATAAGCACGACACACAGAAATAAGGAAAAAAAGGATGAGCATCGTACACAAAAGATCGGAAATGTTGATAGATGATGTGCCAAGTGCTGTGCACGCCGGTAGACAAACGTGTGTTCTACTTGGATTCAAAGAGCTTTTGGCGTAAACCGAAGATTGCACAGGCAACAAAGTGACACGTCCATCTGCTCCTCCTGCATCTGTTCCAGAGCTGTAGCTGGTTTTCCTCATGGCCTGCATCATGAAGACTTCCCCAGGAGCCAAGAACTGAAAGCGTCAAAACATCACTAAATGATCTACTAGTAGATCTCGGATCCAAAGGTTGAAGTCGGTTGAAGAGAGTTTCATGATTGAGAGCCTGTCTTCGGAAAAATGTTGGCATTTTCAGGCAAATAAAATACCTTAACATGTTGTCGTCTTTGGACCCAATCGCTGCTGAACAACACAACCTTGTCCTCATCCCAAGGCATTTGCAGCTCCCAGTGTAGTTACGTGAGGTGGACGTAGGTCCGCTTTGATCAAGTTTCCTCCTTGAATCTGGATGTTGCTCTTCTCAAAGGCTTCAGCGTTCTTTGAAACTTCAGCAAGTGACAGAACTGTTCTAAGGTGAACTCCAAAGATCCTACTAGTAATAAACAAAGTTGTGAACCTGAGGACTTTCATGGATGGCTTTACAAGCTTCCGATGTCTCAATCAGAAAGTGCAGAGAGAGATTGCTCTCAGTCTTTCAGTAGTGTCCCAAACTTGACCCTGCACCGAATACCATGAAATATGCAGAAAGATGTCCAAACTGCCTGCATCTCCCAAGGCATGCGCGGCAAACGACCTGCCCAAATCTGCGTCTGGGATTGGAAAACCAAGGGATCGAAGGCAGAACATGGCAGAACAAACGCACAAGCAAGAAGCGGAAACAACATGAAACAACAAACATACCAAAGTACCGAAGCGGATGACTTGTGGCCCTGGTGACTTAGGCCACAGGAAACCCTGCACCAGCTGTGAAGCTGATGAAACAGGTTTCACGAAAAGCGCATGTGAGAAGCGCATGGTGCTTTGACATGCTTTGACGGGGGTTTCCATGGCTTGCCACTGCGCAAATACGAGCAATTTTGTCCATTGATAGTAATTTATCTGTGCGATCCACATAAAAGATAAGTTTATGAAAGTCTGCTTCCGGTTGATGATGATGTAGGGGATGTAATGTGAGGTGCATTTCAAGCACCAACTATCATAAGTGACAGAACTGACAAAGGGCACCTGCAGTCGTGCGTCGCACAGGGGCATCGTCCACCTTAAGCAACAAAACGCTCAGAGGACCAATGCGGTAAACATCGGTAAACTATAAGACCAAGCAATTGGGACATACTAGAACAACACCGCCGAAAAAGTACGGTAAAGACCAGGCTTTCCTTGAACCTGGAACCCAAGTATTACAGGATGTTTATACATGTTCATACATAAAACCAAGCTGAAGCTGTTGTTGATGTTGTTGCCGGAGTGTATCTGGGACGAACGCTCTGACTTTGGAACTTGGACAATCCTCTGTGTAATCACACAGACTCTTCACACAATTGCAATGCCAGGTTTAGATTCAGATGCATTCGACCAAGAGATTTTTTCGATTTTATTCGTCGAGTTTGCTCAGGTCCGTTTGCTTCCTTGTCCATGCTTGTGGAAAAAGAAAGAAAATTATGTATAGTATAGTATAGATGATAGTATAGTTTGTTGGAGTTGTTAGCAATCCAGCACATCGCGCCTTGGAGGAAGAAGCTGCTGTGCTGCGGGTCACTGCCTTCGATTTGATTTGTATTAGGCACAATGACGCCAACAAATGCCATAATCAGTTGAAGAAGTACGAGTAGTAAGTAGTTAAAGCGTTGCTGTCTTCATTTCCGGAATTGATTTCAAGCCATCGTCTCGGTAGTCCTGGCAACTGCACAGCAACCTAGTACAGTCAGTCCTAGGAAGAGATGTAGAAGTGACAGCTTATAGAAGTGACAGCCAATCCGAACAACTGCAATGCCTCCGTCTCGGTCAAAGGCACCACAGAACCCGAGATGCTGGCCTTGAATTCACGGGTTTGGTGATGAGGCAGACATTGGAATAAGAACTTTGATCTTAAAGGAGGTTTGGCCAAAAGTATTTTGGCCTAACTAATTGAAGCGAACGAGCTAAAGAAGGAAGGGTTGCGGACCGTTGCAGATTACGATGAAATTTGGTGGCTTGCTTGAATCTACACATTTGCTTGTGTCCTTGTGTGTGTGTGTGCATGGTCTTCTTTGACAGGTTCGATCTTGTGCAAAGCTTTGGGTGCCGAGCTCGCAGACCTCTCAAAAGCCTCTCACAGATCAAAGTTGACAGGTGAGACGCGAGACTAGAAGTTTGAGATCTCTAGATAACAAGTTGTTATAATTCTAATCTATATACATGTGTAAATGTATATATATAATTATATATATATATTTAGAGAGAATTATATAGATAGATAGATATAGTACATTGTACAGCCCATGCATAGCACATTCCTTTGGCAAGAGCTTGCCATTGTTCGAAAACCTTTGCTGTTCCTTGTGAAAATTATACTTATAATTATACTTATCCTGTTTTTTAAGGACATGTCCCAGCAGCGAGCTTCGGTGCAGACCAATCCAACTTTTGTGAAATCACGGGCGAGGCACGGTTCAAATCTGTTCTACTTTGTTCCAGCCTGGCCGGACTCCCAACAGCACGAGGGAGCATCGCCTCCCATGGAAACGAGTTGCAAAGTGCGGTAGAAATCTTGTTTGCAAAATTTGGTACGTACATATGTTTCTCCTTGTGTAGATCTCCAGAATATGAATAGTTTGCCACTAGAAACCTCCTGCTGTCATTCCGGTAATTTTAGATTTCATTCATTCATCAAAAATTTGGCAGCGCTTCGCTGGTCCCTTCGCTCTGGGGTACATGTAGCATCTTGCCTCACTCCACAGACTCCTCTCCAAAGACAATGGGAAGGTCGTGAAGGCCTTCCAAATGCCGTCACACACCAGTGACACACTTTCTGCACGTCCATCACAACATTAACATGTCAAGTCTGTCAAGTCGTGTCACAAGATTTCTGCCCATTAGTCAATGGTCCCTTGAAATTCACCATGCCCACCTTCTTGCTCTCTGCTAGTGAATGCGGTCTGGCTGTCATCGGCTCTGTGTAGCGCCTGACTCCAGAGCGGCATCAAGGACCCACGTGAGTTTCCATTGGTTTCAAGCACCATGAACCGAACTACCATGAACTATCTACTGCACTTCTTTGTTGAATTCAGAAAAATTAAGTTATGTAAGTTATGTGTTGAAGTTTACGTACTGAAGTCATTGACGTATTGATGTATTATTAGTGTATTGTGGAAAATACAGGCTCCAGCAATTTAGAGGCCCATTCCCAACTGCTATTAGTCCCAAGGTCTTGAATCGTCGGGTTTTTGTTTGATCCAGTGTTTGCTGCTACAGCGCTGCCGTTGTGGTTGCGGTGCCGGTGCTGTGTGGCAAATTGTCTTCTGCCATGGGTGTCAAATTGTCTTCTCAAACCTTGATTTACAGCAAGATGTGATCAGAAAGCCTGACCAAATCTAGTTTTTGTCGCTTTTGGGCTTTTGGGTGTTTGTTGGTGATCTTTATGTGGGTTTCATATGGTCTTGCACTATCTCAAGACTCAAGATCTGTTCAAACAGTCCCTTACTTTACATCTTCAATAGGGTACCTCCTATACATCTTCAATAGTACCTCTTCGGTTGCTTCAGTCTTCGTGGAAAGAAGAACCTGAGAATTAAAAAGACGGTTGGAATCTTGTCGGATTCTCAAAATCCTCTGAGACTCCAGGTCAAAACCAAACAGAAATCAATCATTGAATGTTGAAATCCAGACCACTTGAAGACTGCATGTTGCTGGAATTCTGGTTGGAACTTTACTAGATTTTGAACTTTGTTTGACATTTTCCCTGAAATTGTTGGACATGTCATGGAAATTGTAGGCATTGTCGACAACACGACGGCGCTTGTCAAGCTAAGAAATATGGATTCAGACTGAGCTACGTGGTTCCACTTGACTCCACAGTCATCTCTATCCAAATAGTACGTGTATTGCACAGGGCTTTACGATCTTTGGCATTCATAAAGGATGACTGGTGAGAACGCGAAGAGACGTCGCCTGTTTCCTGGGAAAAGCCCGTCAGTATCAATACTCGCAATACACTCATGAAGATCAGCAAGAAACGGTGAAAGCAAATGAAAGCTGCAGTTGTCCCTGAAGCAGTTCGTGTCGTCCATGTTTGACGATCAAGGCTGCAGATACTTCAGAACTTCAGAGCCATTCAGAGCTATGGCAAGCTGTGCCCAGTTCACATCGCACCCCGCCTTCCGGGCGTAGGAGCAGTTGAAGGAGGCCTTCAGAGTGTTGCCCCGCAGCAGTTGAAGGTGCAGCTCTCATGTTCTCTCATTCTATTGCCTCTATTGCCCAAATATGATCAAATATGGGCATTTGAAGATAGAGTGAGTGCTTGGAGCAGCTTGGGATCTGTACAATTGTTCGAGATTTTGCGTGTGTCTGTGTGTGTGTGCGCATTATACACAGTGTATATGTCTGTCATGTCTGTCTATCTTTCCGTGTGTGTGTGTGTGTTTGTTTGTATCTCTTATTCAAGCTTGTTCGTCAAGATGGTGCTAGAGTCTGCTCAACTTGTCCACTTTGCATCACGTGTCAAATCCAATCACCTGAATCACTGAAGCGTTTTGTTGAGATCAAGGCATTGGTTTGGCCACCGGAGCTGGCAAAGTGGAGACAAGGACCTGGCAGGTGAAAATGACCCAGATTAGAGCCACAGTGACAGGGCTTTCCTGAAAGCCAGAGAATAAGTGAGAATTACAGAGATATGAAGTGTTGGCTACCCGATGTAATGCCTTGAACTTCAGGCAGAACATGGCAGAGCTACGTGTACAGCCATATGTACTACTCATGGCTTGACCTCTCCTCGAGCGTTTCTCATCTTCTCAACTTTTCTTTATGTGTTCTGCAAAGCTCACCTCTTCTGGATGTTGCCGCGGTCGCTTGACTGTACGACGAGTCACCTGGCAATGCTCAGAGAATGTCCCGTGCAGTGTAGAGCTGGTACAGTCACCCCAGATGGCACAAAGCGCCTGCAGACTCATTGCAGACTATTTTTGCAGTTTGCTGCAGTTTGAAGCTTGATTTTGGAATAGCAGAGCCGCAGGGGCAAGAAGATCTATCCTCCAACCCTGTCCAACCTGGCCTCAAGGTCATCCTGCAGGGACACTGAATGTGCAGCTTCAAAACAGAGAATGTATTGAAATGGCAATTCCAAGGAGTATCAATCATTTCCGACCAGGGTTTCCTTGAAAACCCCAAGGCCATAGGGTACAGTACAAAGATTTGTCTTGGAAGGATATTCCGGTGGACCATCTAAACAGAAACATAAAGTATAATAAGAAATCCTTTGCTCACTGAGTACCATTCTAGGCCAAGTCTAGGCGACAATGTGATTGAGAATACATTACATATCTCCAGAGCCAACGCCAGAAACGTCGTCAAGTCAGTCAAAGATTTCGTAAGAAGTTCGTCGTCAGAAATGCGGACGAAATTTGTAAGACGCTGTGATATTCTTCGCATTTCAAAGCCCGCGAGACTCCACAGCATCTAATACCGACCTCCTTGGCCAACTGCAGTTGCCCTGCCTGTGAATGTACGCTGGTGGCTGAAAAGAGAGTACTCTGTGCCCTCTGACATAATCTGATAGTCTTTGCTAACTGCAACTGCATGAAATATCGTGACATCATATTGTATAAAAGTTATATAATGAATATAAATCACTGTATCATCATATATTCATATACCAACATGTGCATACTAACATGTGTGTGTATAATGTCATACATATATATATATATATATGTGTTTATATTTTATGTATATATATATATATAAATATACGCATTCATTGGCATGTGTTAACATGTATTAACGTGTTAATACCATGTCTATCCACGATTCCCCAGGGAGGCAGCACATGACACTGGACTCACTAAGGATACACTGACAGTGGCCACCGTCCATCGCCATGAGGCATGGCGCAGTGGACAAGTCCCAGAAGTTTCATCGCTTACCTTGCCTTCAGCAAGCGATCAAAGTCCTCCTCTGGAATTTCATAGACATCTTCCACCTGACGTCAGAGGTCATCTGAGGTCATCTGAGGTCATGAAAGCAGACTGTGCACGGATAAAGCCTCTACAGTGCTCTACAGTCCCTGTACTCCCTATCGTGTCAGTTACTTCAGATCTTCCTTGCAGTTCAGATTTATCCTGGCGCCACAAGGCCATCTTGAAGCCAATGATATCGTACATGCAATGCCAGCTTAGCTCCCTCAGTTTTGCATATTTTGCAGACTCCATTCATCTCCATATCATATATCATCTAGGTATTTGAGTATCATATATTTCCATTCAAATCTTTCAGGCCCCAAAGTTGAACCAACCATGGCCGCTGCCGCCATGGCTGCCATGGCTGCCATGGCTGCCATGGCCTCACCAGCAATGGGCGGTGCCACCGCTCCAGAGAGCCAAAGCCTGACCGATCCCGGTGGCAGCGTCTGCCGAGCTGCAATCTTCACCCTCTCGACATCTCTCGACATCTCTCGACATCTCTCGACATCTCTCGACATCTCTCGACATCTCTCGACATCTCTCGACCATCTCCCTCGGATGAATCTTTGATGTTTTTAGAACGTGTTAAATTCAAATATGTGCTATGCAGATGCTACGTTAGATGCTTACTACGCTTACCTTGAAGCTTTCCTTTCTGAGCATTTGCATCTCGAGGCAATTTGTGCATCAGGCAGGTCGAACATTTCTGGGCGGTCTGAAAGATCGAGATATGTCTTGCAAATACAACTGCATTGGATTTCTGTAATTGCAGTATGCACCTACACACTGCTCAATACTTCACTTTACCTTGCAAATGACATACAGAAATTGGCACTTCAAAGATCAAGTAAGCAGTGAAGTAAGCCTGTTGACCTTCCAAAGCTTGATACATCTTGCTACAATTGATACATTGGGGTGCCTTTCAAACTCTTCCTCAGTGACTTCGTAGCAAGGGGTCTTGGCCTCGAGCACGGCGGAAAAGCTGAGGAAGCTGAGGCGAGGAACCCCATCCTCGACATTGAATCGCTATCATGTCTAGTTCAACAATTTGTTCTTATTGTTTGTTATTGTTTGTTATTCAATTTGGACACCGTGTTGTTCATGCGTGTGTGTGTGACATAGCAAGACATCGTGGATCATAGTGAGGCCAGCGGACAGAAGTGCGGGTGAGAAAAGAGTTTAAAAGAAAGACGGAACTGCAAGATACCACTAATAGCTCATCCAGCTCAAAGAAAAAATACTTGATACAGAAAATACAAGGATGATCAGATTATTCATATGCTGTTCTGTGATTCTGCGACCTGCAGAATGGGAGGACTTGCGGACGATTTCACATTTCACGGTTCATTGTGATAGCCTAAATCTATTTGAAAGTATGATGCAGGAGTCGCACCTGAAGGGATGACCACCCATGATGCACAAACATCATAAACATCATAAACACCGACACCCCTCCTCGATGCTTTCAATGCCTTCTGATGTGATGATCAAGGATGATTAAGGATGATTGAAGAAACCCTTTCGGAGCCCACCAAGATTCAATATGTACTTTCCACAGTGTCCACTGTACTGGCTGTGATTGTCCACAAATGTCCACAATACTTTGGAATATTGTTGCACCTGTCGTCCCTTTTTGAACTCGCAGTTGGGGTCCCAGGTCTCCGCAGCCCTGGTAGGACCTCAACATTTGTAGCATAACCTCAACGACCTCAAAAGCCTCAAGGGCCTCAGCTGTTGACTTCACCAACGTGGCAAGAGGCAAGGCTTGACGAGGCTCGGCACTGAAGCCCCTTGGCCATGGAATCCCATGGCATCCCACGGCATTCCATGGCGGAAAGCTTCAGTATCGAGGCAGAGGGAGAGGAGACGTGGAGGAAGAGTTGCTTCAAACAGACTCCTCTCCACATCTCCCGAACGTTCACCAGATAAAGCTTAGCTTTAAGCTTATTTAAGCTTCGAGATTGACTGGTCTTGGTCTTGGAAATGGTCAGCCTTCATCAAATGTTGGATGGGATGAGCTTGAAGAAAACGAGGAACTTGCTGAGCATTTGGAAATGCTGGAGATGTTTTGGGTCGTTGTGCATCTTTTGGGACTTCCGTCTGTATAGAAATTTGGGGAGTGATCAATATGGCAATCAAGCACAGTCTCTCAAAGGGAAACAATCCCGTAACAATGTAGGTTCTGTCATGTTCTGTGAGCACTTCCGCCTTGCTGGCAGAGATCCTCTCAAAGACTCAAAGAATTTCAAAGCTGCAAAAAATCTCACAAGCTTCATCTGGCCTTGGATCCAGCAGATTCAAATTGTAAGGTGGGCAAAAAAATAGCAATTATCAGACACCACAACCTGTATGGAAATGCCAAGAATATGAATGCATATCAAACCTCCCGAACCGCTGAAGACGACAGTAGTTTCTGCTGGGTGGTTGTTGCACTGTGTGGCGTCTCATCCATGAATGCACTTGTAAGCTGTATCGGTCACATGCATGATATAGTTTGGAATGGCTGTTACCGAGGATAGTTCACATGCAGATACCAGCTACAGCCGCAAGAGGAAGAGTTGTACATCTGTGGGTGCATGATGGTGCTTCGTGTAAAGCATAAGGACCATATGACAGAGCAAGCGAACCAGTGGCTTTAAATTGCTGTCTTCACTTCGACTTCACTTCTGTCCAGACTGACTAAGAGCAGTTCAGTCTTGTTCACATGGAATCACTGTTTGCTTTACTCTTGGTGAGCACTTGGGTATGTTGGGAGTACCTGTCCCTTTAGCTTTTTGCAAAAGCGTCCACGTTGAAGTTATGCTGCACTATATATGTAATGGAAGAACTGGAGTCGGAGTCTTATATCATCTTATATCAAGTTCTCACATACACCCCTCGGTTTCCTTGAAGAGAATGAGTACCCATACATTTGGATCGCACATGTCAACGACAGATGCAAGTCTGCCGAATGATTTTCCAAGAAGACTAGAGGGTATAGCAACTCATCCGTTGCCTTTGAGTGCTGCATCCTGCCAACCATCTATATAATATCCCGCTGGGTGCATTCAAGCAGCAGAATATGTGACCTTGGTGTTTGCTGGGAAGTGATGCATCTGCTTGGAAGCGTAGCCGCTTGTTCAACTCCAGTCTACACAAGTGATCCAAAAACCACAAGAAACCACGCGCGAAGAATACAAGGATACTCTATGCGTATGCATCGTATGCTTGCAAAACGCCTGGCCTCTATTCTTCCTGCACACAGAAGTGTGCGTATGCACAAGCCCTGTGGATGTAGAGATGTGGGCATCCGGGCATACATGAGTGTAATGTCATTGAAATTTGAAATGTATTGTAGTGGGATGCAATGAAATGCAATGAAGCTCGTGCCCCATGTCTCCTCTGAGTCAAGTCTTGGTCTTCCTTCCTTGAGATGTGCTTTCTGCACAGATGCCCTGGAGCCAAAGGACAGGTGCTGCAAACTTCGGCAGTAGTCAATCTCCTCAAGCGGAAGCTGGACACCCTTGGAGAGGTAGCCGCTGTTCAACCAAAAGGAGCCGATGACTTCAACCTGGCCAGAGCAAATGTGCTCGAGAAAGCATTTCGACACATAGCGGATGTCTCCTGCTGCAGTTCTCTACTGACGTGGAAGAGGGATGAAGAGACAATGAAGAGACAATGAAGAGGCAATGAAGAGGGTAAAGCCGCATCAGTTTGGGGTGCTTTGAGCCGCTTTGTTAAGAGAACAAATGAAGGGAACAAAAATTCAACCCCCGCACCTGCTCTGCCAGGCCACACCTGGCCGAAGACTGACAACCTTGGGTGTCAAAAACCTCTGAGCGCTGTCTCAGTCTTCTTTTTGATCTCATATTTGTAATGTGAGATTGTACTTGCATGTACTTGCTGTAATGGCTACACGCTCACCAATACATCTTCATACACTAGGCCGAGCCACTTATAACAATTTGGAAGTCGTCTGGACATGTGATGATGTCCGAGGCCATTTCAATCACCTCAGTTTTCTGCGCTCACACCGCAGAGTATTTCCCCATGCCCTGCCAATATTTTTTCTTGAGCGTTTTGAACACGTGTATATTGGATAGTGGCACAGATTTGGCACAGTATGACTCAAATCAAAAAACTTCCTTGTTGCTTACTACTACTGATGCACCTGGAAAGATGTCTTGATTCATCTATGTACAGTATTACGCTGCACACCTGCTTATTCTCAACATTTTGACATGCTATTGACTGCTATTGAGCAAAATTGTCACAGTCGCACTCTGCCAAGTCACCAGGCTATCAGTTTCCTGAAGCTTTGTCTGGCCGCAATGATGCAAATCCTGAGATACGCAGATGTCCACACAAACCACTCAGGCCAGTCCAACCTCCGCCCTGCTTGGGGATCCTTAGTTTACTTGAGTCGCTTCCGAGGCCCAGCAGGGTGTAGGAAAGCTATGGAAAGCCATGGTGCACGCACATATACAGATACTTTCTGAGCCATGCGCCGTGCTACTGAAGAGTTTGTATCGAACACAATGGTTGCAACCGTATGGTAAATCACATGATTGGGCTCAGACTTCAATATACTTAATCCTTCAAGAAAGAACAAACTCAAACTGGGCCTCCCTAGCCTGCCTATACTATACATATAGCAAGTCCTACCTGGTGTATAGCTTCGCAGCTGATGTTTTTTGCTGCCCGTATAGCAGGGTGCAATTAGTTGCAGTGGGCGAAACATCTGGTGTATAAAATACTTATATGTATATTACCAAGCATGCCTCTTGTGCATTTCATCTGACGCTATGGTTTGCCTGCAGCAGCAGACGGTTCAGGAGTGATTCTTGCGATCACAGCACAGCTGGCTGCACTCTTGCAAAAATACTTTACACTCAAGTTCGAAGCCCTGTCAATATTATTCAACATTTACCACAACGCCGACAGCCATGAAATGCTCTGCGAAGACCACATACTCTCCGCCTGGTCCATCCTGGTCCCACTATGTTCCACACTATGTCCCACAAAATATCCCACTCATCTCTCGATCTGGCACCTGCACCGTGGCAGATGACTCGTCCGAATCTTCTTGCGATGAGTCTGACGCATCCTCAAGCGGCTCAAGCGAAGGCTGTGAAAGTCCAATGTGATGACGTGGGAAGGTTGTCAAGCCGGAAAGAAATGTCTGAAAGAGTCCGGAAGAGGTAGCTTTCATCCAATATGAGTAACGACTTGTTTGAGTTGTCTAGCACGAACTGTTCTCTTGGACACTAGCTTGCAACATCATGGAAAATCATCGCTTGGGTGCGGGTATACAACTGCTGCAAGGAGAACCTGACACAAGGTATCTCTCCCATTGTGTTGGTCATGCGAACACATTTGCATACCTGCTTGATTCAAAACGAATCTTTGAAGGGATGATAGCCCAGCTGCATACTGAAACCCTCATCACTACAGTACGTATTGAAAGTACACTTTCGTACACTGATACAATTGGAGTTTTTACCATGCTCCGTATGCTACATAGTTTCATGCATGAATGGTGTGTACAACTTCTGTCCAAAACAATCAAGGACATGCACAATGTCAAAGGAAATTAGAGGAAACACAACCATCTTCTCTGCTCGCTGCACCCTTCGCTCGAGGAAGCAGCTTCCCACTATAGATGGCTTGGTAGAATTTGTTACAAGTGCTTGCTGCAACATTCTGCAAGCTGATCTAAGGGATTAGGCCTCTTTTGGCAAGGTACTGCCTTCAAAGTTCTCATAATTGCACCTACCATATTTTCATGTTTACACTAATTAAATGCAATTAACCGGTATGTGTCAAGCGACGTCAAGCCACTGAGATGTGCCAAGCAGTGTAAGCTTTAGCAAAGAGTCTGTCATTGATGCGGACTGGCCCGAGAATCCTTCTGCAAGGACTGCCTTCTCAGTATCCTTTATCTGCACCTCGGATCACCACGTACATCCATATACCAGTACCACATGGCAGATGGAAGCACACTGCAGTCGCATAGCAGGTCCTTGACATTATAGAAACCTTTCACAAGATGTAGCAATTTCCCATCACACGCCATCACTGCTTTTGTCAAGTTTCTTTGAAGCTGGAAGAGCGATACCCCGGCAGTTTCATGAAGTTTTGAAGGCAAACCTGATTCAATTTGAAGCTGAGGTCCCAAGCTCAGGATCCAGGTCCAGAGTAATTATGAGAACAGTCTCAGACACATAATAAATCTTATGTATTCTTATGTAACTTATGAATCTTGTGGCTACCTGCACAGTAAATACTTTGGCAGAGCACTACAATAACTTAATGTAGAGATGACAGAAATGACAGAAATATCTGCCGCAAGTCGCAGTGTCTCTGCTGTGCCAAGTCTCAAATGAAAATATGTTGGACCTTGACACCCTGGACTGCATGTGAGGTCATGTGGGACAGCACCCTGAACTGGGTTGGCGCCCAAGCTACACAACACTTTTGCCAGAAACTGAAACAGCACCCTAACCAGCAACAATTTCAAGTCATGGATTAGAGTCTGATTAGAGAGGACACCAGACGATGGCCATGTGGCTGTAAGAAACATTAAACGAGAACTGCAAAACTATTGCCATCTGCGGAATCAATAGTACAAGTAGGATTCTTGTGAGGGATTCCGATGGCCACTGGCCACAAGCAAAGCACACAGTATCCACCTGTATCAACCAGTATCCACCTCACAAATAGGCCCTCTTTCAGGTTTCCTCTAAACACAAAGGACATTCACGCACTGTAACCGGTGAATCTGCTACAGTATCTGAATCAGCGACACAACAAATCACAATTCTTTGCAAACCATTCCAGTCACAAAGAAAATTCTCTCCATGTTGCTGAGAAACGCTCTTCAGGCGGACCACTTGTTTCCGAAGAAAGCCATCCTGCAGGAACTGCGAGTAGAGCTTCACATACCTCCATGTCGGCATTTCGAACACTGATTGTATTTGATAATTGGTACCACCCAAAATTGTTACCACCAAAGACTGGATATTAGATCAAAGTCGTGGAATATTAAGAAATTAAGGGCGAATGTAATGCGACAAGTTGCCTAAGCAAGTTGTTGATCCGGACCAGCCCTATGATCCGTACTTGGAGACATGGCCGAGTGTGATCGAGATGCTACTTTTCCTAGACGACTTTCCGGAGTGTCCCACATCACTTTGCTCAAAGCCAAACAAAATACAGTTTGCTTAATCAAGCGACTACCGGTGGAAAATTTACACCAACATACATCACCAATCAGAAACACTGGCCTGATCTGACTCGGAATGGTCACACCCTTGCCGTCATAGGTTCTTTTCTTAGCATACGTCTCCAGTGCCTGCCAGAGAGGTGTAACTGCCAAAGCTACTGCAAAAAGTCCTAAGATCTGTTTCTATGTCAGTGAATGTCTCTTCTTCAAAATTGAGCCTAGAAAGACAGCTCTTGAAAACATTTCAAAACAAGTGTATTTATACATATATATATATATACATATGCTTGCATAAAGATGCATATATAATCTATAATCATATATACACATGTGTGTGTGCTATTTTCTGCCTTGAACTTTATGACTTGAGAGACCAAAAGCAAGCGCGTCCAGGTACTCCGTGCCTTGCAAGCATCGCTCTTGATGCCTGTCAACCAAATCACCAAAGCGCGGTGCAGCTGTTTGACACGTGCAACTTGCACAATGCCGGTCCCTAGACATCGCTCGTACTTACTCAGCGATAGAGGATAACAAGGTCAATACTAGCATGCCAGTACAAGTACATGCTAGAACAAGCTGTTTACCTTTGCAGCTGTCAGCTGTCTCAGAGTGAGTTCCCACTCTGTTCTCTATCAACTAAGCGAAGACCGAGGCTTGCGTTCAATGCATTCAGTCCAAACATGTCCAAACCAAATTCGAGTGATGGAAAAGCCCAATCACGGTTTTAGCACAAATATCGGACCAATCAGACCGGACACTACTGGTCTGGCAAGCCTTCACGCAGAAGAAGACAGGAGCAAACAAGCCCAGTTCGGCCTTTCCCAGCCTGAAAAAAGCACTTCCATGTACATGTATCTTCATATATGATCATACATAGATATACGATTGTATGGATATCGTATACATATACATATCCATCTTGTAATGCTGTATGATATCATATCATATTCTATTCTATTATATCATATCATATTATATCATATCATATCATATTATATCATGTTATATCATGTTATATTTTTATATTATATCATATGATATTGCTATATTATATCATATTATATCATGTATGATATGGTATGATATCATGTATGATATGGTATGATATAATATGATATGACATGACATGATATTATATGAGATGAGATGAGACGGAATGAGATGATATATGACATGAGATGGTATATGATATGATATGTGATAGATGATATGACAATGTGACATGATATTGTATCATATATGTTATGTTGCATTAAAGTGTATCATGTTTTGTTGAGTTGTACTATATTATATTATATCATATTATGTTATATCATATTAGATTTTGTTATATCATATTATATTATATCATATCGTATTTTGTTTTATCATATCAGATTATACTGTATTATATCATATCATATTATATTTTATAATATCATATCATATTACATTATATTATATTTTATTATATTACATTGTATTCTATTGTATTGTATTGTATTATATCATATTATATTATATCATATCATAATATATTATAGTGTATTCTATTGTATTGTATTGTATTATATCATATTAGATATATCATATTATCATATCATATTATATCATACTATACAGTATTGTATTCTATTGTATTGTATTATATCATATTATATTATATCATTTCGTTTTATATTATATTGTATTCTATTGTATTGTATTATATCATATTAGATATATCATATCATGTTATATCATACTATACAGTATTGTATTCTATTGTATTGTATTATATCATATTATATCATATCACATCATATTATACTTTGTTGTATCATACTACATCATATTTAATTGAATTGTATTGTATTGTATCATGTTATGTTTGATTATGTCTATTATATCATATAATATCATATCCTATTATATCATATTACATTAAGTTATATTAAATTATATCATAGTATGTTAGACTATGCATATTATATCATATTATATCAGATTATACTCTATTACATCATGTTACATTATATCATATCATTGTATGTTAGATTATGTCTATTGTATCATATTATATCATATTATATCAAATTATATTGTATTATGTAATATTATGATAGATTATATTATATCATATCATATTATATTTGATATATCATAGCATTGCTATATTCTATCATTTTATATTATGTGTGTGTGTGTGTTTGTCTCGTGTGCGTGTTCAAGTGTGTGTATATGTACATCATCATGCACAGTTTCTTTTGCTTCATTCCAGGCTTGAAAAAGATCGTCTCTTGAATTGCAGCTGTGAGGGGACCCTGTTTTGGGAGAACGTTTGAAGGCTTGCAACATTTCCAAATCAAGCACTGCCGACCTGTGGCGTATTCCTCCAGAACAATGTTCGTTTGAAATTTGCGCAACGCTGTTGTAAAAAGAGTGGAAAAGAAGTAGAAGGAAAGAATGGAAAATGAGTTTGCAGAAGCACCTTGCAGTGGATGACAACGACATTGTTCTTGTCTTCTCCAAGAAACCTGTACTAGGCATGACACGACGAGAAAGTGGCCAAGCTATCAAATTAGATTGCCAGGACTCAAACAAAGTATCATGTTTCTCAGACAAGACTAAGTGCCCGGAGATTTCTCGAGATGTCTCGAGACTGAAATACTCGAGCCTGTGTTGCTCTTCCAGGAGTTCCACCAAACGCTGCAAAGGACAAATGGTGTGGTCGAAGAAAGTTATCCTCCGAAGGACAACAATCTGAATTTGCAGCCTCAAAGGGATTAAGTGCTGTGGAAAATGGCATTCATGATCATTCATGGAGAAGCCAACAAAGGCCTTTGGTTTGACTGCGGTTTCGGTTCCAGACAACTTTAGTGGCTTTGTTTTGAAGTTTTAAAGGAAGGAAGGTCTGACCTGCGTCGAACCTCTCGGAAGCACTCGTCATCGTACCTGTCGTGCACTCATCCGAAGAGCATCTGTTTCTGACAAGCGCAGCTTTGTGAAATGCTGCGAGGGGCGCCCAAGGAGCAAAGGAGGCTGGAAGAACCTTTGCCCTTGCGAAAGTGAGTACTGCTACAAACAGATTTTTTCACTAGACATGGATTGGATGGCGAATGCAACCAATGGAAGCACCTTCGACCCTCTTCCTTGCACAGGTTGTACACCCGGTGCTTAGGGTGGCGGCTTCGGAGAAATCGTTGAACCTGTCATGGGTCACAGCTGCTGCATCCAAGACTGTCTAAGCTGAACCTATGCATATCTAGATACCACACTCAACGGGACAGAGCACTTTTCCAGGTCTCATCAAAGCTGGTGCATCTATACCGACATCAAAAGATTTCTTCAAAGTTCTGATCTATTCAAGTGTCGACTTGAAACTCCTGGAAGTCCATCAATAAAATGTATCTGTTGGATATCTACATGACTTCCTTGATTGTCCGTTGTTTCAAGGCTACTGGATTCAAGGACTCTGCAAGGTCTTTTTGAGCGGGGTCTCTTCAAGATTCTGAGGGGTTTCCTCAAAAATGTTTGGGGATCTGTCTGAATGATCTTAGTACTGTTTGTTCAACTTCTCGGATGAAAAAATGATAAGCTTTCAAGTCGCACACAAATCAAAAAGCGTGCAGCTGAGTAAACAAACACTAGGGTAGTTAGTTAGTGCGAAGCTGGTAAATTCCTTGAAGCCAAGCAACCAAGTGGTAGAGCACTGTCAAATTTAAGGTGTGGAATCGTGAAGGGGTGTGAAACTCGTATACATAATGTATATATATATATATATGTATATATATATATAGCTTAGCGTGAGGCTAAGCAATCAAGTGCTAAAGTAGCACGAAGCTAAACTAAAACGCAACAGAAACAAGCCAAGCGGCCGAGAAGAATTAGTAGTTGCACAGATGTTTTTCTGGGTGTCATGTTGATCCACAGCATGCAGACTTTTGTACAGTAGTGCAATCAGTCATAGCGAATGGTAAACATACCAGATACATCGTCCAAATATGATCAACAGCTCTTTCCAAACATCTCTGGAAGGTCAAATTCCTTGGCAGGTTTTGGGTGCTGCTGCGCAAGCTGGTGATATAACTAGCCTACGTTGCTCCCGTTTGCAAAAGTGGCTGGGACCATGCTTGAAGCATGTTCAGACACCCAATCTCTGGGAGCCTCCGCCATCGGATTCCGGAACTGAGCCTGGCACACTGCAATGTCTTGCTGCAAAAATGTTGAAAGCAGAGACTGGTCAAAGCTCCATTCAGCTGCAATCCAAAGAAAAACTCTTCCTCACAAATCTCACAGATCTCACACAGATCTCCTTGCATACTCCCGTAGACTGTTGGTCATATCTCGGTAACGTATTGAGGTCTGCCATTCCAAGCATCGAACAGGCTGTTCTCATGCCTCCAGGTCTTGTGCTGGGAAACTCATGGCGAGAATGCGCTCCGAGATGTATGCAAGGTCCTGCCAATGTTGTCAACACTTAGACTACTTGAGGACTACTTTGCAAAAAAGCTGATCGTCGGATTTTCTGAGTGTTCCTTAAGTCCAGAACTTCAACTTTTGCGAAAAGCATCATCGCTGGCTAAATTATTAGTGATGGGTCCCTAAGTTTCGTGGCGTCGAAAGGATTCCAATGTTTTCTTGACAGGTTCCGAACACTCACCACAACTATCCGCAACGAGCGTCTTTGTTGAGATTCACTTCTGTGAACATTTGTGAAAACTCACAGCAGGATCCAAATGCAGGCAATCCAGCATCCCTGATACACATCACGCTATTCCACTGAAAACTGATCGTCAGATCCGATCATTATCTACTTGCTGGCAAGACAGATACTAACTGACTGATATGAGCCTGAGAGATAATGCCGGATGAATATGTCTTTTACCAACAATATCTAACAGTGGCCGGATGCCAAGGCAAGATAAGTGAGCTATTCAAAAAAAGAAACACGTTGATTCCATGAGCGTACATGCATTATATTGACATATTGACATATTGACATATTGACATGTATGTATATACGTGCATACATACACATAGATGCATACATAGATTGTGACGATTGTGTGTAAACAATTGTGTATGTGTATATCTATGTCAATCTATGTGTATATATATATATACACAATGTACATACATATTATAGTGTATAAAGTACGTATACAATGTATATATATATATATATAATTATATATAATCATATGTGCACGTGTGTGCGTGTCCCGATATTCGGGGATTGGTCTCCATTGAGAACTGAGAAACTAAAGAATTGTGGACTTGCGACCTCGGGTGACTTTGGGGCTCTCAAGTTCAATCAAGATGGCCGTGTTATATCATTTGTCTGGCCGACAGGCTGGCTTCTTCCCAAACAATTGCCAAATCTGCCAATGGGGGCAACCGGTCTGAGCACAAAAGGCCCCGACTCTTTGCTTGACAAATCGGACCGAACATTCGGGGTCGTAAAGATGTAGTATTGAAATTCATTGAAACCTGACCCAACCATTTGGTCAATTTGGTCATTGCTCCCCAAAATCATCTGAAGGGTGTCATGGAAACTAAAATGGGGCATTTGCAGAATGTTGCTTGCACCCCAACCACGTGTCAAGACTCCACTCGATCATGCCCGGGCTCCAGGAGATATCCATGTCAATCTCTCTATCACTGCACGCGTTCACTCAGTTTCGGTATATCGGAGCGACGAACTTACAGGAACTGGATAGCAAGCCCTTGGTGCCACTTGGCGGGAGTCAACTATCTTTCAACATCACCCAGGACAGAACAAGATCGACCTCGTGGGGGAAAAAAAGCTTCTCAGCCAGTATTATTAAGTTCGGATCTTTTTCATCCCACGACCTGCCCAAGAAATCAGCCTGTCCAGATCAAAGTCACCATCCCTGTACCTCTTCCTGTTCCTCAGGTGCTGCCAATTCTGTTCAAGGCAAATCCAAGCCAAGATCTACCAGTCAGTACCTATCTCAGCAACTGATTCCAATGAAGCAAACAAGCATAAACAAACAAATGAATCTGGGATTGTGGAGTGCTGTTTGTTTAGATTGGCCAAGTGAAGATAAAGGCTTCCAACATGCAACTGACAGAAAGATCAGAAAGGTTTCCAATTGTACGCGTAGTTAGAGTAGTTGGTTGCTTTCTGTTGCTCCAAAGATCTCCAAAGTCCAAGGCTCTTCGAGACTTGCCGTCTTGCGCACTGAGCGCAAGCGAGCCAACCATGAACCACGAACCTGGCACGAAAGGTTCCACCAGGTCCAGGAAGGTCCAGGAAGGTCCAGGATGTCATCATTACAAGCTCGACTGATGATGAGTGGCTGATGTTTGAGTTTTGTTTGGGCTGTTGTGAAGCAAAAGAATCCGAAAAACAGTGATTGGGATTCCGTAAGTAGACATGACCAGGGGAAAGTAAGGTCAAATGTGATTTCGAGACAGGCTGCATAATAATTGCTTCGGCTCAAAGTCGCAACACTAAAGAACCGCCATGGCAACACACGCTGCACATGCCGAGAATATGAGTATGTGACACATCTCGACACTTGCGTTGGCTAACAGAGGCAAAATTCTGGCGACACGCGGCATCCCCTAGCCTCGGCATAATCAACGACAGTACCTGAGCTGAACACTCAAAGCATTTCCCCCCTATCCATCTCTGTCCCCCACTCCATCTCAAGGCTCTCAAGGCTCGTCACACTGCTTGCCGGCGCTTCCGTCGGTGCCGTCCACATTTTAGTTCTATTAACACCGGATTGAAGACGGCAATGAGCATTTGATGGCCGCATGTGTTCGAACCAAATGAACCAACATCATCACTGTAATATCACATGATCAAATGCGACCGGGCAACAAAGCAGCACCAGAAAAGGAGATGTGCCATTGCCCTACTCCTGAGAACAACTGACGGATTCAAATGTGCTTGATCAATATTGCACAAAAGTGATGTTCACGCAATATGATGCTGGTTTTAATGAGACAATCAATATTGGATATTACATGCTTTATTTGTCTATTGTCTACAATATCTTAAGACTTAGCATACATAAAATAGTGTATCCGCGCTCATACAATGCCATGCAAGATACTTACCCACATTGTCGATCCTTTTCATATCTTTTTTATTCCAAACTCGGGAACTCCCTGCCGCTGTTGCAAAGTTCCACATATTGGGCAAATTCCGCACGGAGCAGCGCTTCCCTTCATGAAATATTGTATCGAATTAAATCGTATAGAAACATCCCATATCCATGATATCTATCTGCACAGATGTCTTTACAGTAGATGTGTCTTATGTGGATACATGATGATACATGCATTGATGGCATACATGTCTTTGTGTTTAAATTCCCAACAGCAATGCTTGTTGTTGCAATCTCTGGATTTCGGACTTGGGCACCACGGATGCAAAGCTACCAAAACCGGAATGAAACCCAAGAACTTTGGAACCCTCGACCCTCACTTGCAGAGATGGGCTAGTGTTTTCTCCGTCGTGCAAACTGAACATTGTCTTCAGTGAATCTGGCGAATATAGTTCCTAGTAAATCATGAGATAAAGTGAGGCGGTTCAGAAAACACAAAGATAGGATTGTCAGATGGCACACCATACTGAAATTAGAAAACGAAGGAAGAAGCTCCTTTGGGTGTTGAAGTGCAGAAAATCTCCCACAATCAAACAAGGAGAGGAAAAAAACGTCTTGGTCTGAAACATAGGATGCACATGGACGCACGTTCAGAGACAATCATTCGGTGACGAAAACAACTCGGTGAAGTAGCTTAACAATTGCAGAAGCAAAGATTCGAGCAAAAATGCCTTGCTGATCCCCGGCATTTTGTGTAACAAATCGTTGATGTTCTAAGTTGCTGCTATCAAACTCTTCATCACGGAGGAATCTTGACAGATTTGACAGGATTGTTTTAGCCAGGAATCTCCTGGTCTGCCTGTTGTTTGTCTGTATCTAAAGAGTTTCAGCTGGCATGGAGCCACGGGAAAAAATCAATTGACAGGCCATGCCCTTTGGTCTGGGTTGGAATGGTCAATAGATGCAGGGAAAAAATCCAACATGCATATATACATTATGTATATGTGTATAGAGAGAGAGAGACGGAGAGAGATATTCTAGAATATATAATAACCTGTGATTTGAAAAGCATTGATCAACATATGGTTGTGCGAGCTTGTTCTTTTTCCGTTGCGTGTCCAGCTGTATGCTTTGTCCCAAAAAAGTTTCATCCTGTGACTCTAGCGGTCTAGCGGTGGCAACAGCCAACATTCCTGACTTGACACCGTCAGACTAGAGTGGTGCTTCTCTTTTGCGAGGGATTACGTGTGCCATCTAAAAGCTATCAAAAACAGGTGAGGTTGCAGGTGAGATTGATACACTTGCCAGAATTCAATTTCAAATCATTATACCCGTCACCAGACTTCATTTGTCGTATTTCAAGCTATGCCGAGCATGAAGGACTTCATACGATGACATCAGCTGCTATTGCTTCGTTGACTTGAAGACTGCAGAGTACAAAGTGGAAACGAACTGGTAGAACACCAAAAAGAAGAAACATGGTTCAGAAGGACAAAATCCCGTTTGAAGCAGCTCGGGCAGAAAAAAACACATACAGTAAGACAGCGCAGTGCGGAAAAGCAAGATTCTGCATTTGCAGCCCACAGGCAGGAAGGACTCGACATTGATGTCCGTGCCACAAACAAGAAATGTGAGGATTGGCTTAACGGGTTCAGCGGAACAAATGCAAAATCGAAGAAAACAAGACTCAGGATCGAGAATCCAGAATCGAAAGATGGCCTTGTGAAGCCGGTTCTGAGAAATGTATACCCTGATACACGTGTATGTACTGTATGCAATATGTATATATATATATATATGTATATATTGATGGTGCCCGACATGCAGGCCACAGGCCGCAACAAGTAGTCAGTACTCGTTGTGACACACTCACGCAGCAACACTATGCAGAATCACGGAGAAACCGTGAGAATAACATGATTCTTCATGAATTGATTGCTAGGCTCATGAAACAGCTACCACATGCGACGCGAAAGCCACATTGTTGGGAAACACATACACGTCCACGAACATGTTCTTCGACAATTGACGGCTTCAGAAACAAAAGCGAGAGGCATTCTCTCCCCTGCATCCACCTCGTTCCCCTATCACATAACTAGTCTGCGCCTGCCTCTCATACTCTTCGTCGATGCGCAGAAGGACAAGCACGAGGATGCTTCCTGCAAAACCACACAGTGATCACCAGCAGCCAACAGGGGCATGACTTGACTCTAATGGAGCCGGAAAAGAACTGCATCGTCATAGAACATGGCCCATGTTTCAAGAATTTTAAAATCCAAAAGATCTGTGCAACTATCAGCAAGTTGTTTCTCCCCCATCTTTTGAAACACAGTACTGTGAGCCGGGATCAATATCTTGCCACTTGTTGGATCTACAGTCAGCATGAAGTTGGTTCAGAGAGTCTTCCACGAGGAAACTAGAATGGCGATGCCTCGAAAACAAACGTGAAAGAAGGGTCTGCAGGTAACCGTTATCGTTATAGAATCACGGCACGTGTTCCCGTTATATACGTTGTGTTACAAATCTTTCCGTGTATAGTACATAGTTGAAAAATCCTGGACGGTTGTAGAGTCCGAGTTTTAAATAGTCTTGTAGGAGGAGACTGCGCATGTACGCCTTGTTCTAGAAACTAGAAACCATTCCAGTACATTCCAGTATCACCTTTGCGGGAAGTGGCCTTCAGGCTGTCAACCCTCCGATTCCCAAGTGAGACAATATCTGTAGCAGTGTTCAGAGTAGATCCCAAGAACGAGCTTGCATCAATGAAGCATGGGCACTGTCGCAAAGGGATGGAAGTTTATATTCCACATGCATTCGGTCTTCTTGGTCGTCCAACACTAACGATTCTGATATTTAAGAAATTTGTCTCATGCCAGACACAAAGCAACAAAGTTTTCAGGATCAATCTGCCAACAGGTGCCATCTGCCAACCCTCCTTGCATCTCTTTGCCCTCTGCACTTTCTTTAAACTCAAACAACCGCTCCTAAGAGCTTTGTCAGAGAAAGCAGCACCTCTGGTGTCACCTAGGAAAGGGGAGCAGTATGACCAAATAGGCCAAAGGATCAAATAGGACTATATAATAATATGTCATATTAATATAATATAATATAATGTAATATAATATAATATAATATAATATCATATAATATCATATAATATAATATAATATAATATCATATAATTTAATATATTAATATAATTTAATATAATATAATATAATTTAATTTAATATAATATAATATAATTTCATATAATATAATATAATATAATATAATATATTTTAATATAATATAATATAATTTAATATAATACAATATAATATAATATAATTTAATATAATATATTGTAATATAATATAATATAATACAATATATTATAGTATAATATAATATAGTATATTGTAATATAATATGATATATCATAATATAATACAATGATATAATAATATAATATAATATAATATAATATAATATAATATAATATAATATAATACAATAATATAATAATATAATATAATATCATATCATATCATATAATATAATATAATATAATATAATATAATATAATTTCATATAATATAATATATTTTAATATAATATAATATAATATAATACAATATAATATAATATAATTTAATATAATATATTGTAATATATTTTAATATAATATATTGTAATATAATATAATATAATACTATATATTATAACATAATATAATATAGTATATTGTAATATAATATAATATAATGTAATATAATATAATATAGAATAATATAATACAATATAATATAATATAATACAATATAATTTGATATAATATAATATAATGTAATATAATGTAATATAGTATAATATAATATAATATAATATGATATGATATAATATAATATAATATAATATAATTTAATATAATACAATATAATATAATATAATTTAATATAATATATTGTAATATAATATAATATAATACAATATATTATAATATAATATAATATAGTATATTGTAATATAATATAATATAATGTAATATAATGTAATATAGAATAATATAATATAATATAATATAATATAATACAATATAATTTAATGTAATATAATATAATGTAATATAATGTAATATAGTATAATATGATATAGTATAATATATTAATATTGGACTAATGTGGCGTTGACATGTTCTGACTATGTAAACTGATCTGAATTGCAAACTCTGACATATTTTTGTTCATTGTTCGAGAGAGAGAGAGAGAGATTGAACACATAAAATGCAAAGCATTGACAAAGCACTTTGAGTACTTCGAGTACTTCGAGTAGAAGGCCAAGAAATCTGCATGCCTCTTCCCTATCAGGAAGATAGCAAGATACAGCAAGATCCATCTCGTAAATACATCGGTCCTGACGCACCCCTCAGTGCTGGCAAGACACACAAGTGAGTTCCCAGAAGAGCTTCGATCCGAGCACGACTGCGGCAAACGACGTGGCTGCGCAGCATAAAGGCTTGTCATATGAACTCGGCTTGTCATATGGTTTTCAGTGGGCTCCATGAATTCCACTTTTTCAGCTGTCACACGAATTATCCTTTAGTGGCTCGTCTAGATTTGAGCTGAATTCGGACCATCGAAAGACATAGTGACATAGCTTGAGGCTTTAGAATAGTCACTGGGGAAATACAAGCTATTGAGATTTGAAACACTTCGTCCAGGATGGGGGCTTTGGACCCAGTGAAAATCTTGCAGGATGGCATACCAAGCCACAATCTCAGCTGGATATGCAGTTGATTCCAAGGTACAATTCTATGCAGGATAGCACTAGAACAGGTCTGGCTGCTTCAGTGGACTGGGCATACTGGTAGTGGAGCATGCACTGCACTAGGCGTGTCATCGCACCATTCTCTGTGCATCCTGGGAACTTCTGCAAATAAGGGTGTAAAGTCCATGGATGATGGCCTTATCATCGGATCGAGTTGACATGAGCAGGGGAGAAATGTCTGTCAACAAAGCAGGGCTGCCGCACCAGTGCTCCCTGAGAGAGTATGAGAAAAGGTTGTTTATAAACCAAACCAATCGAAATAACCGGCGGAAAAAAGAAGACGCTGCAGTTGACTAAACAAGACTTGAGAAAGCCTTGCAGCGAATAAGGATCCTGCTGCGAGAAAACCAGCAATGGCTACATCCTACAGCAAATGCGAAGCATCCCCCTCTTGTTTCCTTCTGACCACGAACGAAAGACTCATGCAATGATCTAGACTCTAGGTGAGTCTAGGTGTATGTCTCCATTGGTGTGTGTGTGTGTGTGTGCGTGTGACAGGGTCAGACAATCTGTAGTTCAGTTCGATTAAGATTAAGGACTGACTAATCTTAAGTAATCTTAGCACTGCACTCATGTTCTGCATGTCCACTGCATGTCCTGCATGGAAATTGATTTAAAGACAAAAGCAGCAAGGACTGCCAAGACATTCAGGAGGGTCACCAACCTGGACAGCCATCATCAGTGGGAATGTGTCTCGGATGCTTTCTGAGCAGGTCGCACATGCTCTATCCATACAATGCTCACAGCTGATTGCTTCCGCTCAAAGTTCCAAACAGTTTCCCAATCTTCACAGCATCTCTTCTCGACCTGTTCGTTTTACCTGTTCGTTTTCCCAGCTGCTTTAAAGTAAAGACACTGAACTAAGAGTATCTAAGAGTCCTCTTAAGACACTCTCCCGAGGTTGCGACACCAGCATAAGGAAAGTTGGAACGTTGTCGAATCGCACATCCTCAAGCAGGCCGTCAAACATTGACGGGCAAAAACGACATTGGCAACTACGGCAGTGGCTTTTGGAAGGGATCCCTTTTTTTAAATCACCCAACCAGACTTGCACGGCGCGTGAACAAGTTGTATTTGTTCATAGACTTGACACACAGATCCTTGCTAGTCTCGAAGTTTTTCATCGTACCCATCTCACTGCCTCTGCGTGTGAAGCTTTGCCGACTAAGCCAAAGTAGGCCAAAATTCAAAACATGATAAATATGGATACTCCAGGAAAGAATAGGAAAGAGATATCCTGGTATCCTCATCTTTTCCTCATCTTTCCATCTTACTAAGTCCTAAGGATTGGGGCAACTCAAGCTGCTGGTCCTCCCGGTTTGAATCCAGGAAGATATCACCCTCATCATCCTCCTCAAACGTGGTTCAAACATGTTCAAACCACAAAAGATCATAAAAGACAACACGGACATCTGGGGTGAATCCTCTTGATCACCAGCAATTGCTGATCAGTGGCAACTGTCTGGTAGTACTGGGGTAAGAAACAGTTTTGGATCAAATGCTCCGGATTTGCAAGTGACGATCTTCACACCCGAAGTCATTTGCTATTGCCTTTCCAAGTGTTGCAGTGGAATTCTGCCAAAAATGCAAGTCAGTTGTCTTTGCAACACCTGCAACACCATCGGCCCTTCCCTCAAATCCTCCCAGTGAGGGCAAACACAGTTCATGGATCCAGAAGCGCCATGATGACAGCAAACCAAATGAAGAATCTCTGGACGCGCCAGATTTCAATGCCGGATGCTCAGCACATTCGCTGTAGTCATGATTTCATTAAAAGTCATGAAAACGTGGTATGTACGATTTACTTGCTTTGCGACATGTTTTGTCTGACTGAACCTAATTGTCTCTCCGAGTTCGCTTAATTCACTGAATGTACTGCCTGGGATACATGTTCCTCTACAGCTTGAGTTGCAGAAGTGCCCATGGTGGCTCATCATCAATTCTGGCAAGTTTCAAGAGGAAATTCTCATGCAAATTGCAATAGTAGTGAGCATTTCCATGTGCAAACTATCGTACACAAGTGGCACGTTTGGCGGATACATTTTATATGTCATATATGATGCGTATAGAATAATCAGAATAGTCGGCACTCAAGTTCAGGATCTCTCTAGAAAGACAGTGACAAAATCAATGTAGTACGCACTTGTATGATCTTGTATGTACTTGTGGGATCCATGCGGGAAAAGCTGATGACTCAGGTACAGGCTGCGCGGCACTCGAGGGAGCCTGAGATGCAACTTTCGATGGGTTCAGTCGCTCAATGTAACAAAAAGAAACATATTAATACAACTGATAAAACCATTCAAAACCTGCATGCAAGGTAAAACAAAATCGTCTGTGGGTTTTTTCTATCGAGGACTAGCTTTGCGTTCAATGTTGTTCAGTGTCTACTTGGCGACTAGGTCGAACTTGTTCAGCTCCTTCAAATGTTTTACACACAGAGTCCGAATGCTTTCAACCACCCCAAAGACATGGGGAATGCAGCAGATCATCCAAGTCAAACAGACAGCAATGAAAATGCAATCCTAATAACTACGGCAACAAATCAAAAGCGAGTAGTTCTCTGTTCACTTGTCGATAGAGTGCATCAGACTGCTTCACCGTCATTTGCAGCACTTTTTGTACTTTTTGACACTTGTTGATTCTGCTTTTCCAGCCTGCATTCGCAGCCGGCTCCTCCTTCGAGGGGCGTATGGCTCCGGCACCTTCATACAGATTTGGATTTTGGCAAAACAAGTCCGGCACAGTCGAGATTTGGAGGAATCTGCAGAACCCCTTGGAGCTCTTTTGTCAAACTCTTTTGTCAAACTCTTGTGTCAAATCGCTGAAATGATTGAGATCTCGTCATTTTCTGCTTGCCCCGCCAGTTTCGGTAGGGCTGCAACGTCATATAATTCTACTGTAAGTCTGGCCCGAGTCAAACTGAAATAAGTCTATGACTCTGACGTTTTACCATGTCTTGGTATGTCTTATTTGAAAGCTTTCTCAAAAGAAAATGTAGTCAAACGAGCTCAGTTGCTACCAATCACATCGAAGGTGATCGCTTCACCGTTCTCCGCACGGGTACAAAGGTCAGCTACCTGAAGAGGATGGGATACAATCGGATACAATGCTAAAATCCGAACGACCGGCCATGGGATAACAATAACAAGCTTGGCAATGTGATTCAGAGCATGACTTCGAATACTTCCCCGCAACTTATTATGCGAATGTGTCTGTCAAACATTTGTATACAAAATGTACATTATATACAGAAACACACGCACATAGACATATACGGATACTGATAATTAGCGCAAACAACAACAAGACAATAGAGATGACACAATGCAACATACTTAGTGTATTGTCAATGCTTGTGGCAGCGTGCGACATCCTGCATTCCCAGCCCTCTTTATTTTCCAAAGAAAAATTATGAGAAGCTCATGAAACATTCATTGAAATTCCTCCTGTCGATTCATGTCGTGTATTTCCCACCTCCTGATGTTGCTGACGCTCCTTATTGGTCTTGCCCTTGGCCATGCACCAGGCCACTCCACCTAGCTTGCAAATGGCACTCACACAGTGTTGAGGACATGTTACATATTTTACGATGACGGCTTGTGCCATGTTTGATCTAGAATGGGGCAAACAAACACCCATATTCATATCATCAAAAAACAAACATGTGGCCAAGCGAACGGGTCCAGTCGAACAGTTCGAATAAGAACTATTGACTTGGTAGAGGTTAGTTCAGGTTAGTTCACATTGACAATACTGCACAGCTTCTGCTGGAAATGAATGAACGAACCCGTACAGCGGAAAAATACCTTGACTTATGATTCATAGTCGTTCGGAAGGAAAAAAACACATTTAAAAAAAAAAGTCAAATCTCAATCCTTCTAGAGCTGTGTCAATGGCACAAGGCAGGGCATTTTGGCATTGTACTCGAATCCTGGCAGGTTGGGGTCGTTCCTGTGTCAGTCTTTCTGTACCTCTATGAGAGCAAAACACGGCCCAAGATCCGGACGTTCTGCCACGTCTCTAGCAGACTGATGTGCTGATGTCCTCACACAAGCATGTCTTGTGATTCAGCCCTTTGTCTCACAAGATGTAAAGGTTCCTGATCCCTCTCTCACTCTCTTCATTTGTCTCTCGTGTCACCTCCCAAATTACAATATGAAGCCCAGATTGACGACGCAAGAAGATCCACAAAGCCAGCAAAACAAGAGCAAGTATTGTTGGCCACACTGGAGAGGAAACATAAGAAACATAGCGGCAAGCAACGTACAAAGGAAAGATAAAGAAAAATGACCAATGAAAAACACATGAAACGTGAGGAAAATGCAATGCAATGCGAGAAGGTGTGGGGAAGCCTGAGTTCCCCCTCAAAACGTGGGATTCAATGAAGTGTCGGTCAAGTAGGCAATCCGGATTACTTGTGGCAATCTCTTACAACAGATTCCTTCGGTATCTCTTGGAATCTCTTGGATATCCTCAGGTATCCTTGAATGAAGAAATTCAAAGAATGATCCAATGATGTTTTTGGTTCGTACAGTGCTCCTCGCTGAAACAATCTCGGCGTTTCGGGCCAGCAGGAATTGGGCCTGGCAAGATGGAATCCAGTCGAAAACACGGCACAAAGATGCACAAAGTTCATTTGTTCCGTTCGTGTTTCAAAAACTTCCCACTCAGTACCTTACTGAAGCAAATTATTGAATTTCAATAAAGTCCAACTCAATTGAATTCTCTCACCTTCCACAACCTGATGCGCTGTCAAGACTTGTTTTTTTTTTCATGCTTTTTCGGAACACTGCATCAGCACATCACTTGCACAGCGGGCCTGCTGTGGCCATCCAAAGGCCGCCGCTTTGTGCAAGGCAGTGATCCCAGTCTCTCCTGCCTGCCCCAGTTCCAGATCGGACACGTGACTTTTGTTGAGTGAGCAATCAAGGCCGATCACCCCCAATCTTCACAGTGAGTTTAAAGATACGTAAAGAGTTGCAAAGATGTGTAGAGAATGTGAGCAGAAATTCTATGTCAAGAATTGGAAAGGATCTCCCTGGTTGCCTTTTTTGACTTTTAGCGTGTTTTGTCCAAAACTTCGTTGCCAAACCCTGCTAGAACGGCCTCAAAGGCCTGGCAGCCAAACCCTTCGTACTTCAGCCAAAACTCCTGGCCGCTTCTAGTTTTTTCCCTTTCGTGCTTGTGTCCACAAAGCAGAGATCTGCGGGGAAGAAATGGGTGATGGGATGACATTCACAAGGAACCACAAGTCATCATAAGTCATCACAAATCAAAAATAGCAAAACGCATATGTATGTGGTGTATATGTACATGTGTATGTATGTATGTATATATATATATATATATATTTGGATATGGAGAGTCATCAGTTTCATGAACTCTGTTTCGGCATATTAGAACCTGACACATTCGTTGTCCTTCTTTGATACACCCGAACAAAAAAAAAAAAAACTGTGTGACACTGCATGGTTCTATGTGCAATCATCCTGGCAGCTACACCTAGAGCGTTTCCAGATCTGATGACTGAATTGTGACACATCTCAACAAACAAGAAACATTAAAAACATTTGAAAACTGCCTTCATCGAATCAATCCCCCTCAGCACATGATCCCTCTGGCCTCTGTATGATTCTTTGGACGACCCCGCTTTGCGAACCACTTCTCGCCGCGAGCAAAGCTGCCGTCCGGCAAATGCGGCATGAACTCACCCAGGATCGCGAACCCTCAAATTCAGGCACTAATGGTAACAACACAAATGCGGTGCATCAATATGGTTTTCGCTTCGAAAATAAAAAACATTCGAGCGGCTTCTGTGCTATGGTCACAACAAATCTTCCATGCCAACTTTCGGAACCATGGAGGGCCAACATGGTGATGTTTTCGTGAATGGTGCTCTGCGCCTTGTCTGTCTTTGCAGACTCTCTTTGGCTACTTGGTGTATCTTGGTGTCTCATAATTATGTGCAGCTATGTGCAGCTTAACAATCTGTTCGTTTGGTACCCCTTTGGCAGCAGCCAAATGCATCCAAATGCTGCGTTGGAGCCACGTGCCAAGGTGGAGAACGTCTCAGGTTTCTTGTGTTTGACTTTGGACATCTGCAGCCCTGTGCAGGGTTTTCACCACCATTTGCTATGTAAATGGCTAGGTTTAGAGCCGATCCTCGGTAGCTCAGTCACACTAAAAAAGGAAACAATTTGTGCGCACTGTGAAACACAGAAAATCCCCCAGAATTCTCCGCGAGCATCACAGAAAGTGCACCTGCTTTCGATGAGCCGAGACTCCGCGATGTAGGACGGGAGCCTGGCTCAACACCGAAACAGCACCGCGAAGGCTCAATGGCCCGGCCAAGAACCAAAAGCAAGCGGAAACACACGTAAGTGAAAGAAGGTTTGAAGACAAAATAAAACGATTGAAATACTTGATAATTGTAACAATTGTATACAATTGTGTCTTGTATGCTGAGTAGGCTGAGTCATATGCGGAACATACGCAATGGTGCTGAGGTGTTACTCTCACAGAACTGTCTGGATACTTCCCCGCAAAAAATATACAAAATCAATACTGGTAAAGAGAAGTGCCTGCCTATACGGATATTTCTGAATGCGTACAAATTCAGATGTCTGCCTACAAATGACCCCCTGTTGAAAACATGATAATAAATTCCTTACACTGAGTGATTACTGGATATTGTAGTGTTTTTGAATACCCGATGTCAATCTCACAACGTTTGCAATCACATGTCGATTGGATTTGCGCGGATGGTTGACACATCCATCATCTCTACTTCAATTGTTGTTGCCGTGAGCCGCAATATTCTTCAATGCTGCAATCAACAACTGATGTGATGTTGCAGTAGCACTGAAAAACCGTACCCAAAGAAGTACACCTCAAATGCGGGGGTCGATCTAGGGTCTACCACATGATTGGCGATTGGTGTATCACGATTCAATGTTGACCTGTGCATCAAAGTCTTTTCAAGAGTGGGAAAACTGATGCGCAAATACAACCCTCTTGGACCCTCTGGATATGTCGCAATGGCAATGTATAATAAAGCTTCAGTGCTGTCCTGGGCGCCGCTCTTGCCGCCCAGGAGGGCGTCTTGGATGCGCACGGCGAGAGAAAACCAGCCTGGATTGGAATGAACATAGTTGATTCACTTTCAAACGTCCAGAGGTCCAATCGAACCAGGAACAAAAGGGACTTCAGGCAAATCACCTGAAGAAAACAACATCTTACAAGCGGGACGGCGCTTCCTGCCTATCCTCCCCTTGATACTCTTGGAAGAAACATGGCAGAAACACGGGTGAGCCAATGTCGTGTTGGTAGACTGGTCTTGGAGGGGGTCCAAACCAGACCGGTGAAATGTCCTCATCTTTTTCAGAAGCCTGGGGGTTCGCCAGCCTCTTTTTGTTTTGGTTTGCACATTTCGCCAGCTATCTGATTTTTTCGCGATTAGTCACCAGCCATCATCCATGGCCAAGGCCGTGCTACGCACAGAGTCTGTCCGCATGTCTACTGGGAGACTGGAAACTCACTATGCAAGACTGTATAGCAGCTACAGGCAAACAGCAATATCACGCCTAAGTCATGCCTATATCCAAGAAGTCATGCCTAAGTCATGCCTAAATGTTTTCATTTATGCATGGAACGCTGTCTTCAATAAGAGTGCAATCATGCATTTTAAACATTCAAAACAAGTGAAACACTATGGAACGCGATTGATGAAAGTAATGAATGTCCACTGCCTTCTCATGCGTCTCTTGTGTGCAAAAAGAACCTCTGTTTCTTATTCCAGAAAGACGCTTGTCGAAGGGGATGAGGGTCTTCCTTCCCCTGCTTGCATGTGAACACACGAAGTAGATAACATGACAGACCTTGCATGTGAGGATGTGACTTGCATGGCACCACATCAGGTGGATTGCGAGCAGGTGATATGACATGTGTTGCGCGCAGGCGTAGTTCTATTAGTGCAAAACACGTCTGCAGATCGCAGTGGGGTGGCTCCTGACGATGCCAAAAAGATGCCTAGACGATGCCTAGGCCTAGACGATGCCCAAAAATGAGCCTGCACAGGTTTCCCCTTGTGAACCCTCACAATCAGTGAAAGGATTGCAGCCAGTCCCGTGATCAGTGGCTTGGGTTTTTGGCCAACCTCGCGCACAGCTCTAAATCAAACATGGTGTCGCTAGTTTCCAAGCCCTACTATAACAGTGTTAGCTCCGCGTAGCACTACGTAGCCCTGCGTAGCCATTTGGAACTGCAGCTTTGGTGGTCCTATATGCATGCTTCTGCGGTTCCATGCGGTGCTATGCGATGCTATGTGGTGCTATGCGGTGCTACGCGAGCCGGCGAAAATTTTGTGCCCCTCTGCTGCCTGCAATGCAAACATTAAAAACGCACGTAAAACGCCCTGTCGAAAAACATGTTTTGTTGTCTAACTCGTTGCATGTGCTCTTTAAATCTGTTGAGCTGCACTTTTTTTGTGGATCGCTGCAAAGTTCCACTGTGCGCTTTAGATTTCTTGAGGTGCACTTTCTTGGTGGACCAATGCAAAGCTCCCTTGTGCCAAGCAAGCCAAGCTAACAACCAAAACTGGGCCAAACAAAAAAAGAAATCTTTCGAAAATAGAGTGTTCCGTTCTTCCTACTACAATGCCCCCAATTTCCAGAGCACGCCTTGGGCCAGCTTTGGGACCGACAATCACCTGGAACTTACACATGCTGTCGGTTGCTGAATCTTCTTTGATCCCAAACCTCGAGACAAATTCCCTTTGGACATGCCAACCATGCCTTGCTGGGAGCGAATACCTTCTCTCCCTGCGGCGACAGTTGCCACGCCAAACTCCATCTAGTTTGGGACAGTCGCTGAAACTGATCTTTGGTGGCTACCGGTTTTGTCCGATAATTCTAATAAACCGATTGGACATCTTCCGGCCTCAGAACGACGTCGGGCATTTGGCCACGCCTGCGGGGGTTTGCTTGGTTGCCCCAACAATGTATGAGATTTGCCTAAGCTGTGTGCACCAAGGACTTCAATATAACGTCTAACTATCTTAAATTTCGTCCGCATTCTGCGCGTCATTCGGGCACGCATCCCGATTTTTTTCGCCGGTCGTGATGCCCCGGTTCCTCTTTGCAGTATTGACGCTGTGCAAATTTCCCTTCGGGAAGCTGCGGTCAATGAAAAAAACTATCTACCAGCATTGCTTGTTTGCACGTCTCAAGACTGAGGATCCAGTTTTGCTCTGGCACTTCCCATTGGTTCTTGTGACAGTTGGAAAGACTTCCCAATACACGATATTTCTGAACTGCATCTGCTCCAATTTGAGGAGCCGCTCTTTTCTAAAATTTTCTGCCAACTGCAGCCGAGTGATTGTAAAAAAATGTTTTCTCGCCAGCTAATCCCACAGCACTCATTCCACGCAGATCAGCACCATGGCCTCAGCCCATTGCGTCTGTCACCTGCAAAAAAATATGTAGGTGCAAAAAATGCGTATATATTTACATTTTAATAAGTGCATATAGATATATATATATATATATTTATATTTATATATGTGTATATGTACATATATATATATATGTATATAAATATATATATATATATATACGAATTTAAATAAATATTTATTTTGTCCAGAGGTTTTCATAGTTTCCCTCGCTTCCTTTGTGCGTTGTGCACCCAGCAGGGCCTAGGGCCCACGGCCGCGTGCGTACAGCAAAGGTGGCTTGGGCAGCCAAAGAATATTTATCGAAGGAAATTCAGAAGTCAAACTTCCGACAAGATGGACCGATGGAAAAGCCAAGATGGGGAAAGCCACAAAAGAGAGAAGCTCAGACAGGTGAAAATCAGAAGAGAGAAGATCAGACAGGAGAAGGTCAGAAGAAAGAAGATCAAGGTGTGCGAAAAGGTAGGAAAGTCGCGAAGCACTGCGCTTTCCCAATGTTTTGTGGCTCCGGAGCCATCTGGGGTGATGTGAGATGAAAAATTGCACGCCGCCGTGGCGCCAAGAGCGTTTTGAAGTCAAAAGTGACAAAACCAAAAGAGACACTGAGTCATACTGATACACCAAACTGCGCCGAACCAAGGTTTAAAAAGTCAGCAAAGAAGTCAATATTCACGGCAGGGAAAAACCTTCTTGGAAGGGGAAAAAACCCTGCCACAAGACCAATGCACATGCAAACAAAACGCCCTCTAGGCAGGATGGCAGTAGCACGGCACACCGAGGCCACCCGCCAAATGAGAACCAGTGCAGCTGGAAAAAACACTCGACCACCAAGGGTGCGAATGCCACAGCGGAGATCAAGCCCTTAGGGCGGAGAACTCAGCCAACAACGGGGCATCGAAGGAAGTAGGCCAGAATCAACAAAGAAACACAAGGCTCCCCTTCCTCAGAAACATGCCCCAACGGATACCACGATGGAGTGACAAGCGAAATGCAAGTTGGGAACAGTAAAGGTACAAAGGTCGCTCAACAAAGTGAATTACAACTATACAGCTCTACTGGCCACTCACAGCAGCTCGGCGGCGAAGGGCGGCGCGGGCCCGGAAGCTGCGCACCAAAATGCTAGCTTCTTGGAAGAGCCGCGCTTGAACCGCAGNCTGGCCACTCACAGCAGCTCGGCGGCGAAGGGCGGCGCGGGCCCGGAAGCTGCGCACCAAAATGCTAGCTTCTTGGAAGAGCCGCGCTTGAACCGCAGAGGGGTCCTCACCCAAGCGTGCTGCTGCACTCCGAGCAACTTGGCGCAAGAGCTTGGCAGCCTCTGGGGCCCAGGCCCAATCGTTTCAACAACCAGGGCTCCAAATGAATTCCTTGCGCGGCACAAGCAGCGGCCGTTCCCAGATGCTGGCGCTTGACTTCACTGTAGGCAATGGCTGCTGCAGCTGCTCCGGCCCCAGCCTGCTGCAAGGCATCCAACCGCTGCGGGGCCGTAGCGGCCAGGTCAAATGCAGTTGGAGCCCCATTGAAGGCAGGGAGGTAGATCACAGCAGGCCGGCGCCTAGAGGCCTGACCCTCATCAGGTCTGTCAGGAAGAAGCAAGCCCAAGTGTCAAAACACCTCATGGTCGGAGCACTCTTGGAAGTTGAGATGTTGAAAAGTGCACGCCGCTGTGGCGCGAAGCGCGTTTCCAAGCCATCATGGTAAAAACACACATGTTCGGACCACTTTTTGAAGTTGAGATGTCGAAAAAGCGCACGCCGTTGTGGTGCGAAACACATTTGGAACTCAAAATGCGCAAAACGTGGCGTGAAGCATGTTTCCAAGTCAAAATGGTCAAAACACACCATTCTCGGAGCACTTTTGGAAGTTGCAATGTTCAGAAAGTGAACGCCATCGTGGCGCGAAGCACATTTTGAAGTCAAAAGTGTCAAAAACTGAGGGGTTCGGACCACTTTTGGACGTTGAGACGTCGTTTTGCGTGGCAGGCACAGGGGATTCTGCACCTTGTCAAAAGTGAGCTAAACGTGTGGGCCTTGTCGTTTTCAAAACGATGGCAGCGTGGGACATTCGAAGAGGATCTGCAAAGATGCATTTTTCATGGCAGGCGCAATACTTTAGAGAGATGGAGTGGAAAAATCGCAAGACGTATTGGCACGAGGCCGTCAGCTGCACACTCAACTTTCCATGTTTTGGAGGGAGCCAGGGAGCCTCGCAGAACTGCTTCGCTTTTGATGTTGTCAGCTTCGAAAATTGAGGAAGTCTCGCAAAATTGCTGCGTTTCTGAACGTTACAGTACACTACACTACAATTTAAAAATACCAACTACAGCTACAACCACAACTACAGCTACAACCACAGCTACAACCGCAACTACAACTACAACTACAACAACCAAAACTGCAACTACAACTGCAACTACACCTACATTACAGCTACAACTACAACTACAACTACAATTACAACTACAACCACAACTACAACTACAATTACAACTACAACTACAACTACAATTACAACTACAACTACAACTACAACTGCAACAACCACAACTACAATACAACTACAACTACAACTACAACTACAACTACAACTACAACTACAACTACAACTACATTACAACTACATCTGCAACTACACTGCGCTGCCTCCAACCACTTGTCGGTCCGTCAGTGGGTTCGCTCTGCCATCCATGATTCACAACAACCAACTTCTCCTAAAGGTTTCCTATCTTTGAAACTTCCGCCACCGCCTTGTGCGGTACTACTGGTATACACTGTGTAAATAAAAAAGCGCACAAAGGCAATGTAGACATGTATAATCATACAGTCGATACAAACGTCTACCAACTGTAGAGTGTATAGATCTGAGTCTGCACTGTTGCCCTGTTCATACAGTATCAGTTGATGAGACAAGCACGGATCACTGAGTGGATGGCTCTCACGACAATCACTGGCGAGGCTGACTACCTCACCCATAGTGAGAAATCCCTAAAAGCGACAGCGCGGAAGATGCACTTCCGAGACGAGTTGTGTTTTGGTTTTCTTGCTTGCCATGGGCAAACATCCCACCTAGGGGAGGCTGAGGGTTGGTATTGGAATGTGTACTGCACCCTGCTGGGATCTCTGCCATATGCTCTTGTGCGACCCACAAGCATCGCTCACAGCAAATCTCAGCTTTTTATCCTGAGCTCTTTCGCTGAGTTTACAGCGTTGGTACAGCGAATTGCTACAACCAGTGTGAATCAGGTCCACTTCAATCCAAAACAGCAGCAGAATCAAAAAAACACTTCCAAATGCCCGCAGATATTTTGCACCCGCCCTATCCTTACACACAGTAGCTACATACAGTGGTTAGTAGGGAGAACCAAGACATGCTAGGTCCTAAGACGCAACAAGGACATGCTGGGTGTGAGTCTTGGGCACATTGCATTAAATCACACTCTATAAATCCAACTACATTGCCCATTGCTGTATATCATTCGTTCCATATCGTTCCATAATTTCCATATATAGATACTTGATGATACTTGCATGTGCACACCTACAAATATATATATATGTATATACACAAACATCATATGCACCTCCATACATACTATGCACAGTAAAGCACATTTATAGTGTATATGAGTATGTTTATGTACCTTGATACATAAGTATGTTTGCATAAGAACATGGACATGTGGCATGGATATGTACAGGCGTAGGCATGGATAGTCCAAGACTTTCTCAACAGAAAGAGCATTTTTCTTGACTGGCAGCTGACTCGCTTGCTGATTATCCACTGGTCACCAGGATTTCTATTCATTGCACGTCATTGCACGCATGGTAAAAAAATTCACGGATGCTATACTGGCTTTGGTAGTCAGTTCAGTTTCTTGCTGGCTACGAGTTGCAGACATCCCCTCACTCTTGCAGACTTTTTTTATGCTCTGCCCTACATAGTCTAGCAGCTAGCACCTTCTGACCTTCTACTGGTTTCAGACAGTGTCGAATTCAGACAGCTTCGGTGAAAATCAAAAGACAAAAAATAAAGTCAGAGCGCACCAAAGACATCATGAAAAATGTAACAAACACTCGACCTGCTCGGATCAAGGTCTGGTTGAAAGTGATTCACAAACTATAATAATAGCAAACTACAAGATGAAGTCTAAGATAATTGATGGTAATTGTATGTAATTGTATCTAAGATCCCCTTGGGCCTCGTCAGGCTTGTGAACTTGAACTGAGACCTATACTTGGAGGATCCTAGCTAGGTCGCGATTCGGCCGGCGACGGATTGTTGATATCTTAGGTAAACCCCAAGGGCTTTGTCTATAGGAACCAGATCTGAGGCTAAGAGCCTTACATAAACCAAAGACGTAAAGAACCAACATAAAATAACGTAAACGCAACATAAAGCAAACACAAAAGAATCATAAACAAATCGGAAACTCATCATAAATAGAACGCAAGTGAATCCACAATAAATAAAACATAAAACGACTCATCAACAAAACGCAAATGCATCCTAAAACCGTAAAGCGCCAATGGCAACACAAGCC
>BGPT01000751.1:57689-68336 GCA_003297045.1 Symbiodinium sp. clade C Y103
GTTTCGATTATATTCCATGTATGTTTCGTTTGCATTCCACATATGTTTTGTTTTATGTTTGACATATGTTTCATATACGTTTCACATATGTTTCATTTATGTTTCACATATGTTTTTANTGCATTCCACATATGTTTTGTTTTATGTTTGACATATGTTTCATATACGTTTCACATATGTTTCATTTATGTTTCACATATGTTTTTACTTACGCCTAGCCATAGTTTATGTTTACGTCATGCCCCGTCCACCCTCTATAGAAACCATCCCTGGAGCCCCTTGGGATCAAGCTAATTGATATCATGAGCAAAATCATGAGCCACGCTGTTAAATCAAAACATGAAAGACTTTCAAAGTGCCTTTGGCAAGAGTGAGGAATGGCCACATACAGTAGACTGTCTGCCTTCGAGGAATGATGCGGATTGAAAACCCATGTCATCACTTCTCGCACTACCAATGGAGGAAATGTTTGTCTGCGAATGGCCTGGGAGCTGTAACCCACAGACTCGCTTGCTATTGAAAAAAGGCAGACTCAGTGGACTGAGTGGAGTTGCTAGACTCTGCTAGACATTTTCGTTGGAAAAAAATGTCAGATTTTGTCAGCACTCTTTTCTTACCTTTTCTTCCATGGAAGCGCAATAACTTTTTGCGTCAGAGCTGGCCGGAGTTCTCTGCACGATACCTCGAATGCTCAAGCTAAAACTGCATATGCATGTCAACGTGCCGAAAAGACCTCCACCGTCTACCTGATATTTGCAACCCCCTCTTTTCAGGAATCTGAGAACCACAGTACCTCTGTATTTGCAAGAGGCTTTGCTAGGGGGATTCCAATGTGGCTCAAGTCAAGGCTTAAAGGGGACAATGCAGCCGACCAAGAGATAAGCGTGCTCATCAATCTACACTTTTGATCTGTGCTGGATCGTTCTATCATTTTCTGGTGGGTGCTGTTTTTATTGCTCGAATCAAAAAGATATCTTACGTCCAAACTTTCCATGAGTGCCCGGAGAGAGCTTCCCCATTGGTGCAAACATCCAAAACACAAGGAAGTACGGTACCTTCCACAATTCTGCAACTGGGTCACTTAACTCCATGCCGAACCAAAGGGACGCGTCCTCACAGGTCTGGAAAGATGAACAAAGAAACAACGGAGTGCATCTACAGCACTCTAGACCTCATAAACAGTAAGATTCGTTGTGAACCTTTAGCTTCCCTGACTGGGAGCTTGGAAAGCTCATGTTTGACTTTGGAGCCTCAGTGCAGCCAAACCAGAAATGAGCCTGGATATACCTGGTTCTAAATTGCTTCCCAAGCAAAGAGCTTTAGCTCAGCAAACACATATCGTCCCCCAACGTATCCCAAGGTCCTAGGTTCAAGAGTTCTTTGTCTTCGAACTCATCTAGTGCATCAAGATCAGAGTCCGCGTATTCCTCTTTTCGCATGCTCCTTGGTCAATGTAGGGCTTTTGCTGTGCCAGGTGTTGTTCCAGCTGCTTCCCAGGAATCACAAGGACCTGTGAGAATTCCAAAGGTTCAACTGTGGCTACTGCCCAGCCCATGTCACAATGATGGGACCATGGGTGACCATGAGCATACGTGCCTAAGATATAGCATGCTATATGCTCCAGGAAAAATGGATTTCAAGGCCATAATAATGATGTGATCCTTTCCTTTTTGTAGCTTGCAAGTTGCATGGAAGTACACGGCAGATCTTGCGTCCACGGCATGTCTTTAGTACACCTGTCCGGCAAACTAAGGTCCAGGCCGGACGAGCAGCAAATCTATGCCATCTTCAGGAACATCCGTGATCAGCTTGCCTTCCAAAGGCACATATGCATATGACGTGTATATATATATATACATATATATATATATACATATATATATATATATATACATATGTGTGTGGTCACCGTGCCCACGAGGGCCTATATTGTAGCATATCTTGGAAGCATCAAACCTATGGCTCATAGCTATCAATGTGCTAGTATAGCAAAAAACATTGCAAAAACACAGTGAAAAATGATGTATATACATATATACATATAATTTTATACATATATATATATATATACATGGAGAGAGAGAGAGAGAGGGAGAGAGAGAGAGAGAGAGCGAGGTCTAGTTATTGAATTGTTGATTATGTTTTACTGTATTCATCTACCTATTGATTTGATTCCATATAACTAAATAATTATGTACATATTTATATATACATGTGCGCGCATGTTTGTCTTGTGTATCATATGTGTATACAAATGTATCTATATATATATATCTATACATTATGTGAGAGAGAGAGAGAGGTGGAAGTTCACGCACTTCAGGGCCAGCTGAAGTCTAAAGCGCCAGTGGCGCAATTTGGTTCGGTCCATGTGGCTTTTCTTGGCGCACTTGCTTGCGCCATGGCGCTGATCGAAAAACAATTGTGAATGAGGTCTATGTCTTCTGCTCCTGCAAAACTCCTAAGAATATGCTCAGATCAACCAGGGATCTCTTGTGCCACGTGTGCGATGTTCAACAGTGCCACAAATACTTTTACATAATCGAAAACCGGAAAATCTGAAATATTGTATGCATGGCATTTCGTTGCACTCTGCAACTTCGAGAGCCGGAAAGCCATAGTAACTATTAGATACTATTAGTTTGTTTTTCTTTGCACTGTCAGCTCGAGTCAGCTCAAGTCCACTCCGCTGCTCAGCTGCTCCGCTCTTTCAAGACTGAGTTCAAACAAGACGAGATTGCGAGATTAAGATAGATTAAGGACAAAGGAGACAAAAAGGAGATCAAGTATCAAGTACAAACTACTTTTGACTTTGACAAAAGCGAGACATTCGAGGCGTACTACTCAGTACTACCCGAGCCTATCTTGTCATCGAGGCCCAGTAGGTGATTTTCGAAGATCAGATCAAAAGGCGTGTGGCTCAGCCCCACTCCTTGGTGAGATTTTCGAGTAAGGTGGGTCCTTCATAGTCCTTTTTTGCTTGTTTGTATTCGTGGGTTGTTTTGTATAATATGTTTAAATAATGTTTTTAAATATTGTATAGATGTATCATATCAAGAAGGAATTCTCGTGACGTGCTTGTTGGATCAGGTCAGAAGCAGAATGCAAATGTCACTGCACAAAAGATTGCGAGATCCATCAAGATCCTGTCAAATCTAAGGTTGAAACTGCCAGAAATAAAGTACTTCATTGGCAGGGACAGCACATTCCAGGAGCCTCGCAATCCGTGCGCAGGCCACCCGCAAGCCCATGGCCATGGAAGCTGACTCAAATTCCCTGATCCCTCAGTCTGGCCCTTTGTTCATGGTATTCATTAGTATTCATCCAAATTCCGAATTTTCACGCTACCGTTCCAAGTCCAAATCATGGCCAATAAACTGCTTGAAAAACAACAATTGGCAGCTAATGCAAGCCATTCTGCTTCAAAGTCAATATGGTACGTTCGAAGCAACAGAACGTGAATCATCTTATGTTATCTTGTGGGGTCACAGATGTCAAGACGCCTATCTGCATCTCCAGCAATATGTCACCCGCGATGGATCTCACACGCCTCAGCGGCTGTCAAGAGTGGAATGGTCGGATGCAAGCACCAAGCATCATGAAGATTCACGAAGCACATCGAAGCACATCGAAGCACATCGAAGCACATCGAAGCACATCGAAGCACTGAAATGAAGTCTTTTCTCGAAAAAATCCAAATCTTTCCTCGTCAATGCTTCCCATGTCCAAATTGTCTCCAAGGCACAGTGTGGTCATTTTATCAGACACCTTGATACGGCTTTCCATCGGGACCTGTGTAAGGGGCCTTGGCAAGCAGAACGGTGAAACGGTTTTGGTGCATAATTGGCAAATCATGAAATGACACTGGACAACAGGCTACGCAGTTCTTGGATGCTCTTAGTTCTTGGATGCTCTTGGGTCCTGTGAAAAAAGTGAAAAGCAGTATCATACATTACATACTGTACAAAGATCCACGATCTTGCGAATGCTTGCATTCCTCCTTTGTGCAGCTTGAAAGGACATTGCACCACAGTGCATTTCTCAAATGCCCTTGGAGCCCGAATGACTGTGCCACATGAGTGCCGCTACTTCCACCCTTTGAATGCCGTAGCCAAGAGCCATGTGGCTGAGGGCTTGCGCGGAGAGGTATCACAGGGAGCTGTCCCAACCTGTGCAAGGTCGCAACAGGACAAACAACGGAAATCTGTCAATATCCTTTACATCTTGGACCATCTTGGACCTTTGGAATGTAAAAAAGGACCAACTTTAGTGTCACCTTCGGTCCCCTTTGGTCACCTTTGGCCTTGGCTTTTCTGCATTGAAATGGTTGACACATTCTGCAACCTGCTACAGCTGCTAGGCTACAGTGGCTGCATCCTGTGCCAAGTCACGTGTCACATTCCTCCGAGTCGCTGTCCTCTGGAGTGCCTTCATAGCTGCACCGCAACTCGACTGGGACCCAACTTTTTGCAAAACCGAACTATGCTGGACTATGCTTGTCTTGACAGCGAACTTGCTCATCCGGCTTGCAGCTCTTGAGTTGTGCAGGTACGGTAGATGCCTCCCTTAAGCGAATCGTCACCAAAACCCAGCGGCAAACCCCAACAAACGCCTTCTCCATCTATGAGTAGTGATTGACATGGATGTAATTGAATTGGTGCCCAAGGTCAAGATTTGTTTGCTGCATTGCAGCTGCACTGCACATAGTTGCCTTCATCATCATCTTCCAGTGCAAAGCATTGGCGAAGTAGCTGTCCACCAACTGAAGAATTGCAACTCACTGAACTAACTTATGCAATTCATATCAATTCATTGTACTTGCTTTCCTTACCCCACCGCAGTGATGCAAATGCACGGATCACAATGCCCGGCCACACACAAAAACGCATGTGGAGCGCACGCACACACCAGGACTAGGCTTTGAAACCAGGACAAAGTTGGTAGAGGCTGGAAGAGGCTAAGACATGCTAAGAGCCGGTCATCTTGCTTGCTCTCCCCAGCTCAACTTTGCGCCAGGTCCTGCAGGCTTTGAGCCCCATGCAGCCATTGAGGCCATGCAGGCATTCTTGCGGGTGATGTTTCTCAGATTTAGCGGTTCATGGTGATATGATATGGAATGTATACATAGAACTCATGGGACTTACTCAATTTCTCCAAGTCGCAAGGAACTTTACTGGCAAAGACTCTGACGGACAGTGATGATAATTGTCGACCTTTCAAGAAGTGCAAAACTCCAAAGTCAGCAACGGTTTCGCTGAGGTCCGAGGGAAGATGTTGTGGATGGGACCTTCGAACCATCACCTCCAGCAAGGCTGGTCTGTCAACACCAAATCTGATGCAGAAACGTGCATCATTGAAATCCTACATCAGCAAATGTCTTACCTTACTTCAATGAAATCGGAAAACCTGTCTTGACATGACATTGCTGACTTTGACTTGTCTTCCTGCCGCACTACTTTCTTCACATTCTTGTCCACAAAAACTCTCAGACTAGGGCTCCCAGATGCAACGAGCCTCTGTGGGCACCCGGAATGAATTGGCAAAACACTGGAGCTGTCATCGGTCCTGGCTCAGCATCTTCCTCTGCGCGTCCAACTTCAGAATTCATCAAACGTTCTACCAAAATTGTGACCATCAACTGCCATTACGTTTCTCACACACGGAAAGGTAACGAAAATGTTCTACAGCGATTTTAATAAAACAGAGCTCGGAAGATTCCAAAGTTCTTTCCCTCCACCCAGTTTGAAAAAGTGCCTCCATCCGCTGAAGGCCGATGCTGTGCAGTCAACGTGACCCACATGGGTTTTTTTCAAAGCAAACCACAGGTGCCGTGCTCTCATGTTACTCTCAATAGCTCCTTGTTTGGAAGCAAAGTAACTAACGCTCTGCAGAGTAGATATCTTATGGAGGGTTCCCAATGTACATAACAACATGCTGAAGATGTGGTGAAGTCATTTAAAGCACAAGGTGTCATAATAATATTAATAATGATTCAAATTCAGATTGATTCTACAATATTGTACTTCAACCATCTTCAACAACCTTCAACATCCTGCAACATACTCAAACAATTCCTTGGTTTGACCAAGTTCTTTTTGGTCTTCTTCGGAGCATTTCCGTGTCTCGGATCGCAGCTCGAGCCGCGCCGAGCTGCGGCGAAGCGGCGACAGCGTCTAAAAAGGCAGCAGGAAGAAACATGACGGTTTTTGGAAAATCTCGGAAATGACTGACAGAAACATTGATTTGGATGGATTTGGATGGGTTTGGAACAATTGAGAAGCTTTGCGGTGTTGCAACGGTGTTAAAACCGAGCAAAAATGGGTGTTTCCATGGCCACAACATGTCACAACTGTGAGGAGAGCCGCTGTCTGACGGAGTTGAAAGGAAAGTGGTTTCTCGGAGGCCCGCCCGATGAACTTGGATCCATGAGTGTCAAGCCTGCCAGAAAGCAAGCGAAGGAACACGAGAAAACACTTACTTGTCTCGCAGAAGAGACAAACACAAAAACAATCACCCCTAGGTCCTGGCAAAGAGCTGGATTTTCACAACTTGCGATGCAGGAGATTGTGGACATCTTGAGCATCAAACCCCACCTCTGACTCGAAATCTTTGAGCGATTTCTCCAGGCTGCCATCTTTTGCTGCACTCAGCAATTTTGCTGCAAACTTCTTGCGTGTAGAGCGGGCGCTACCCTGTGGAGCTTCCCTTTCTTCCTTACAATGCAAGACTGCACTTGTTCGCTCGCTCCCCTGCCCTTGTAGGTCCAGCAACACAGCAGAGTGACCATACGTGAACTCTTGTCAAGGCTAAGGGATCCGGCCCTGGCAAATGTTGCGCTTTGAGACTTGCCTGCAGCCTCCAGACTGAAAGACTGACATCGGTCTCAACAATCTCAACACAATGTTTCAGCCTTTGAGCATCGCATTGTGCCGCAACTGCCAGCATCTGCCAGCATTTGTTCGCATCTCTGCAATCATGCCTCCGTCTTACTCAAATTGGCAGCCTTAGCTTTCAAAGTCAGTTTACGGTCTTTGGAAAAGGAAGTCAAAGACCAACTAAGAGAGACTTCACCCCTGACACCTGCGGCCTATGATGGGCTCTCTCTGCTTCTCGCTCTGCATAATCCACAACAAGTTTCCACACTCCCTTCTGGAAAGCAGCTGCCGAAACACAATCCCACTGTCTCTTCCATAGTCCAGGTCCCACACGACTGTGCAAACCACTTCATCTACAGCCTGCGTGGCTACGGACCTGGCCTCAGGATGCTCACAGGAACTGGATCTCTCTGGATCTCTCTGGATCTCTCTGGATCTCTCTGGATCTCTCTGGACTTACGGTAGATCTCTGGAATGAATGGACTACCGGTGACGAATCCGGTGACGAACGTGGCAATCGCCGAATTGCGAATCTGGGTGCTGTAAGCTGCGGACAACCTCCCTCGACTGTGGAGAACACTCCTGACAAAGTAGAAGTGAATTTGCTGCCATACAATGTCATCAATGTCCAGTTTGGTCCAGTTTGGTCGTTTTGGAGTTGTACCGAAGTTGTACCCTTCTCGAAACATCACAGTCCACTAGCCTGGTTTGCCTCTGTTGCAGGCAGCGTGGAAGGCCTGAAAACTGATGCAGCGACCACACAGGTGTCACTTGGCAATGACCACGCATTTGCTCAAATTGCTCCTTATATTGGTCAGCTTGGACATGGGGCATGTGGTATTGCACATCCGAAATCCAATCTGTGCAATGCATGAGTCCATGAGAGTCAGTATCAGCGCAGTAGAACACTGTAGAACACTGTAGAACACTGTAGAACACTGTAGAACACTGTAGAACACTGTAGGACACTAAAACGTATCGGAAAACAGGAAAATCGTGTTTCTGTCAATTTCTGTCAATTGCTGTCAATTTCTGTCGATTGTCGACACCCTGAGGCCAAGACCCCTGTGGTGCCGAAACCACCACCTTTGGTGCTGGTTGCCTGGCACAGCTACCATTCCATTGATATGCATCGATTATCATCGTTTCAGGCGTCGATTCAGTATGCACTGCATTTCAATATCTTTCTGTTTTCAAAAAGAGCGCCAAAAAGAAAGGTGCAAGCAAAAAAAGATTTTGCGGCCCCAATCTTCAAAGCGAGGTCACACCCAAAACATCTGCCATAGGCAATAGGCCGTACTGGTCCTTTGCATCCAAGAGACGTGTTTGCAGGTTCGACTTGCCGCACCCTCGCGCGTTATGCGTGTCTTTCTGCTGTGGTGAAGCAGCTCTCTCTACGTTCAGACTGAATCAGCATTGAAAAACATATCAAATTCAAGGAACGAGGCTTTTCAACTTGTGCATTGTGGCCACTTTGACCTTCTGGTTGTTTCGCCGGGAATTTACTATTCTACCCGGCCTCTTCTTTGGCATTGCTTTTGCTGCCTGAAGCCAACTGAAGTACAGTGAACACTGTCCAAGTGGCGCATATTTCAGGATGTAACTGAACATACCACAATCACACACAAATGCCTCAAGTAGCTGGCAATTACAATCAGCCAAATTCACTAGTCGTGTGCATGCAACCTTCAGAATTGGTGTTTCTTCACAATGTGTGACTTATGTTCATTACATTTGATATCTCACGGCTGTCTTTCAAATTAGTTGTTGTCTTGATCTTAAGGTTTGCAGGCAAAAGTCCGATGTTTGTTGCGCTCATGTGTCGAAAACCACACTGGAAAAATCTGGTGATCTGAATTTAGATGTTAATGAAGTCTTTTGGTTGATGTGAATGTCAGAGACTATTTGTACAGGCAAGCTCTATCGGTGCTATTTCAACAGATCACACAGCTGCTTTCAGGACGACTCCTAAAGTTTTCAATTTCAGAACGAGTACATCATCGAATGTGCACAGCATGTCTGAAATACAACTATCTGGAAGTGTTTGCAGCTTTGCCTCAATGTACTCAGAACTGGTGAATGCATACTGCATTGGTTACTTTCCGTGCGGAATACAGTAGCATTCAGACATACAGTATTCAGACTCATTCCCAAACAAATGAAAGTTGCCTCCAAGTTCAGTAGCAACAGAATTGTATAGCACTCTGCAGAACGTCTGAATTCGGAACGTAGGTCTCTTTTTCCCTCTGTCTCTAAGTGATTCAAGAACAATCAATCTGCAAGCGTGCGTTCCCTACTAAACTATTGCAAGGTCTGTCCACCTATGTCCACCTGTGTCCACCTATGTCCACCTCCCATGCAGTTTGTCCCGTGAGAAGGAAGTGAAACATTGTTCGACTGCCCAAGCGCGCCTGCTTGGCCTTCGTTGGCGCGTCTTGTTTCCTTGAAACATAGAGTAACATGACTCAAATGGTCCAACTTCCCAACTGACGAGACTTTTCAGGGGGGTTGCTTTGAGGGTGGAAATTGAAATCGGAGAAAGCGGCCACTTGCGGCCACTTGCGGCCACTCGCTTGGAACTGGCTGGAGCGGCCACTTGCGGCCACTTGCAGCCACTTGCTGGGAGCGGCCACTTGCGGCCACTTGCGGCCACTTGCGGCCACTTGCGGCCACTCGCTTGGAACTGGCTGGGGCGGCCACTTGCGGCCACTTGCGGCCACTTGCGGCCACTCGCTGGGAGCGGCCACTTGCGGCCACTCGAGTGGCTGCCAGTGCATGGCTGCGAAGGGCCGCAGCGCTGCCAGAAATGCACGGCAGACTTGAAATCTTGAAAAAAAATGGTTTTGCAGGAAAGGCCGTTTTTTTTTCAAGTTTGGAGGGTGGATAGGTAGGATTTATGGTACCGTGCTGGCCCAGGATAATCAAGATCATGCGGCAAACCGTATACCGTCCATGTCTNATGGTACCGTGCTGGCCCAGGATAATCAAGATCATGCGGCAAACCGTATACCGTCCATGTCTTCCACCGCCTACGCGTCTGAAACCGTAGTGTTTTTCCGTATTTTTCAAGTTCTGAGGCACAGAGCGTTCCATCTGCTTCCACATGCTGTAGCATCAATGATGTTGGAACGTTGAGGAGATGATTTTGGGGCATGGCACTAGCGATGATAAAATGATTGGAGGTTAAAGAGGAGATCTTGGAACGTAGCATTAATGATGTTGCAGAATTNTAAGCACCCATGATGGGAGACTGTGAGAAAGTTGAAGACAAGAGCTCAGAGATTCTCAGAGCGTAGCATCAATGATGGTAGAACATTGAAACTTTGAAAGGAAGCGTAGAATCAACAATAGTAGATCCTTGGAAAATTTAAGGGGGGATTTTAGAGCGTAGCATCAACAATGTTAGAAAATTGACGAGAAGATCGGGAGCGTAGCATCAGTGATGGAAGCATGTTAGAAGTTGAAGGAAAGATTTGAGAGATTCCCAGCACCAGCATCATTGATGGTAGACGCTTGAACCAAAGATCTTAGAGCATAGCACCGATGACGCTAGCTAACTGAAGAACAGATTGGAGAGCGAGGCGTCAATGATGGTAGAAAGATTGAAAACAGACCAGAAAATCTTCGAGCGTAGCATCAATGATGGTAAAAACCTGCAAAGTAATGCAAAGATATGCAAAGTAAAACCTTACTTTGCTGCAAAGTAGAGCGTAGCTTCAATGATGTTGTAAAATTGGAAAGAATATCTTGGAGCGTAGCATGGATGATGGCA
>BGPT01000751.1:70550-106531 GCA_003297045.1 Symbiodinium sp. clade C Y103
GCCACTTGCGGCCACTTGCGGCCACTCGAGTGGCTGCAAGTGGCTGCAAGTGGCTGCTTTTTTGAATTTCAAATACCGCGCGTTTTGCGACCTCAATGAGACTTTTTTCGAGATTTGTATTGAAACACACACTTTGAGCAATGAGGTCTCCTGGGCTTTTTGGAGCGCCAAAGCACTTCCTGCTCAGCCAGTGGCACCCCGATAAGGAGTGCCTGAAAGTCCTGAACAGGGCAAAGCTCCGAAATTCCCCTTCAAATCCAGGAAGTTGCCCATATAGTTATTTGTGGTTGGATGTCTTCCAACTTTGGTTTTGTCCAAAAAAAATCATGCTGCAACGTGTCAATCTCGCCCACCTCCATGACCAGGGTTCTTTGTGCAGGCGGCCAAGATAGCAGTAACTGGCGCAGAGCGCGTCGGGGACCAAAAATTGGCTTTATTGGGAGACAGCGGTGGCATTTTCCAGTCCAAGAGTCAAAACTGCTGGCACTTTCAGTACACGACTCACCGAATACATAGTATCGATACCTGACTCATCTGTGTGTGTGTGTGCGCGTGTATTGATGAGTAATTATTGAGTGTGTCGGCGTGAGCTGGCGTTGTGTGTGTGTGTGTTTAGGTATGCATGTATATAGATTTGTACATCGAATAACACTACACAACCCCGCAGGGCGTATGTGTGTGTGTGTGTATTTGTGTGTGTGTGTGTGTGTGGGCCTCTGTCTGTCTGCGAGAATGAGATTCAAGTGATGGAAAGAACTAGGCAGTTGCAGTAGAATGCTTGCAGCCTGTGTCTTCTACTATACGTAATCTGCGCAAGGCGCAAACACCTCAATACAGCACGCACCAGAGCCCTGTTCGGCTGTGTGCCTTTGACAGTGCAAGGTTGATCAAAGTCGTCTGTTTAGATCCGCAAAAAAGCACTTACTGCAGTCCCGAGGCCCTGCCGAACGAACAGTATGGGAGGCTTAGTCAAGTCTATATTTGGAGCTGGAACCAAGGCCAGTGGATGTGCAGAGTCTAGCCCGGACATCGTAAGCTTTCAACACTGACCATGAAATGCCATAAAAGTGTGACCTCCCTGCATGGATGTGGCACCGGTCTGCTCTTGCCTTGAAGAGCGTCTTTGGGCGTTTAGCCATCACACCGACTGAGTCAAGGCTCTTGACAAAAGACTCCTCGACTTTCCAACTGCTCAAACACAGCACTCCGGGAGGCTGAATCGCTTCAGATTCAGATTGACAGGCTCTACACACGGTTGACAAATGTTCACAAATGTTGACGGCTATGGTTGCTGAGGCACGACAGTTGAAGATTGAACGAGCCACCTGCACTGCAGAGGCACACTGCACAGAGCTGTCCTCGTCCAGCAAGCCACACGCAGCTTCTTCCAAGTGGTCCCAAGCCTCAGAGCGGCGACACGCAGGATGTCATGGAGACATCTGAAGCTATCTGACAATGCTTTTCGCTTGCAAAGCCAATGGCGCCAATGGCAAAGCGAGCAAACCCAGTCACGACAAACTTTCATGAATCGCTTGCGACAAGTTGGTGCCGGACATCCATCAGCGATCCGAACTTGTCCACCAACTGCTCCCTCATGGAGTCCAACAAACTGGCATGCGCACGTCAGTTTAAAGAAAATTCAGCGGGAGCAGATGGCAGCCTAGGGGAGCCTGCTCAGGGAGATACTTCCTTGGATCTATGTTTCCAACGTTCGTTTGAACGTCAATGAACACTCATATCATGGAAACCATTTAGTATGGTCTTCATTTGCAGTCCTTTCTGTGCAATTCACCAACCTAAGCCGTACCAAACAGTTCAATTGAAATTTATTGAGGGGGGCGGGAGGCACGGAACATGTTTAGATGTTTCTAGTTGTTTTAGTTGTTTGGGATAGATAGGTTTCAAAGATTTATATAATCATCTTTAGATTTAAGTATTGTTCAGGCCAAGGAAGGCCTCAAAGGTTCCTAAAGGACGGACCATGTGCATTCCAATTCACTCGTCCTGACAATCACCGTCGTAAGACTGAAAAAAATGTTGAACGAGGTTGAAAGCATTCAACAAAGCGTCCGACAGTTCTCTTCGCTAAGCCCCTTCTGTGGCCCTGGAAACCCCACACCCAGCACTCGCTCGCTCAATCACTCATTCCAGAGGCCCTTGGACCTGGCTGCTTGGCAATCCAAGTCATGAAAGGTCAGGAAGTGTCGCTGGCCACCTCAAACGCACATGTTGTGTCGTCATGTTGTCAATTGATGTCATTCATGTCTTTTCCACTTTGCAAAATCGCCAACCTTTGCCACCGGCGGCAGTCAGGGTTTGCAAATGCTTTGTCAGAAACCAACATACTACGAGCGGGAAAGGTCAAGTGAAGTCCGAATTCCGAATCCAGCTATGTGGAGGACAACAGGCTCCCGAGTCGCTGCAACCCTGAAGCACAGAGGCAACTCTGAGGTCCAATCTCAGTTCTTCCCACAAACTCTTTGCCTTGCCGCTAAACGCGCACTCCTGAAGAAGTATGAAGAAGTAAGAAATCAAGGTGTTGACAAAGGGAGTGACAACGGGAGTTGAGAAATTGATTTGACAGATAAATGTACTGTACATGCGACAAGATGCTACAAGTGGCTACAGGGTATGCATCTGATTCTGATTGCATGTGCATCCCCGACTTGAGGTCTCCTCAAGAGCCTTCATGAAGATGCCAAAACCACAAGTGCCCTGGCACAGCTGTGGCACAGTCAGAAAAACATTTTGAGACATTTTGCGACATGAAAAACATCAAGTCATGTCAGGTCATACTGTCAGGTCATGCCAGGTCCATCACGCTTCAGGAGCCGAGGTCTCCTGCAAGGGCTACAGTTATTCTGCGTGAGTCTCCAATCTGAGAGGCTGGACGTGATTTTGAGGATCGAAGGCACTACGCCATGCCACGACCTCAGCAGTCGGACACAAATCGACACAGGAAAGTCGGAAGAGGCTCGCTTGGCGCACAGTTCATGACTCATGACAAACAAATGGATCAAATGGAGTCCATGGCAGTCCATGGTAGCTGCTGGTAGCGGCTGGTAGCGGCTGGTAGCGGCTGGTAGCGGCTGGTAGCGGCTGATAGCGGGTTGCCAGTCTGCCATGTTTTGTAATCAATGTAATCCTTTGATCAGGATGGCCAGTTCTCAGTCATGGAACCCTTGAGTTTGCCATTGCATTGGTGCATACTATTTTGAGACTCTGTCCACTTTCTCAATTTCAACGAGGAACCAATGACAATTTCGAGAAGCTATGTCGACTTTGATTGACAACGGTCACGCTCACTGGCTGTCATGAGAATTCCGGGCTGTGCCACATGGCACCACAACATCCCCAGTCATGGCAAGTCGTGGCAAGTGGCAAGTGGCTCTGACAGTTCTATACAGCTCTGATCAGTTCTGAGTTTCCAGGCGGTGGAGCCAAAGCAGCGCTTCAGTGCAGTGTGAAGCTGTTGAAGTTGGCCTCATGGCGCTGTCGCCAGGGCTTCCGAGCACTCGCTGTCACTGGACCTCCAACCGTCACACAGTAGCACAGCTTTCTTGGGACACGGCCAGGACTCATGAAGCTGTAAAAGGTTTTCTGACTCCTCTGGGCAGAAGGAATGCAAAAACTCGACATTGAAAAAGTTACTTCTTTCCCGTTCATGTGCCAGCTTTGCAAATCATGACTAGTACATAGATTCTACTATATTATATACTTTTTGTAAATCATATCTCTATCATCCTTTTGGATCCTTTTGGTACATGTAAAATGTACGTACGATGCAAGGTGCAAGTACTTCGCAGGCAAAGTCTGACTCCCTGTTGTGACCAATGCCATATATGCCATGCAACTGAATTCAGTAAAAGCACTATAAAAGCTAGCAACTAGAGATCATGCCAGCATGGCAAAAGCCACGCTCAAAGGAACACAGTCTCCACTCGGGTAGTCCTGGATGTCAAGCTGCCCTCCTGCGGACAGGGCTACTGTGTCTCAGGAAGGCTCAGGCATGAACTTCGGAAAGCTTGCAGTAGCCCTGCGGGGTACTAACGGGGTACCAGCTGGATCGACCCCAAAGCCCTTTCCGACCCCTGTGAAATAATATCACTTAATACTCACTGTCTGATGAGTTTTACCATACGAGCACATCTTCGTTCAATAGACTTTTACCTAGAGTTTTTATGGTATCTTCTCTTCTTATGATTATGGCTTCCAAGTGTAACGAAACGCAAATTCGAAGGCAAACTAATCTCCGATCTCACCCTTGATACAGGTGGAATGTACTGAAAAAACCTGCGAAGGGACAACTCTGTCTGCACTTTTGGATATGAACAGTACTGAACATCTATCATGCCAGTCAGGCGGCCATTAAGACACTTACTCTGCGCCAACGTTGAGGCCCAGCCTCCAGGAACGTCTTTTCCAAAGCATTGCCACCTAGACAGACGCAATGCAAGCAGGAAGTTCAATCACAAGGGTGGGGGCATGGTCTCTCCAAACCAAACAGTTCTGCCCTTCAAGCAAAAGTAAGCCGGTGATGGATGCACGTGTTATTGATCCAATTTCGCAACATGCGGCCTTTTTAGCCCAAAAAAGTAAGTTCATGTCCGAAATAATGATCAGCCACAATATCGCAGAAGCCAGGCTGCTACTTCAACATTCTTAAATATTTGCACTTGTTACTTTCAAGCAGTGAAGCCACGACGTCAATAGGCAAATATGAAAACACTGGGAATGGCTCCGACTGATTCGGTCTATTGATCTAGAATTGATCTGCCGAGCTGCCAGAGATGATTGCCTTAGACATTTGGATCCATTTCAATGCAATGTCAGAAGTCATAGCAACACTTTCGAACGAATTTGAAGATTTGTCACTTGACCAGGCTGTAAAACTGTATGTTGTATGACTCCATCCGTGCCTCTCAGGAGTTCCTCTTTGGCTGTTTGTAGAAAAAAACACGCGTCCTGTCTGTGGTCTTGTTACGTCTTGTTTATCCATGTTCAAAGATGTTCAAATACCCTTGCCACATCTTTCCATGTCATGATCTCCCGCTCAGCTAGTCACCTCTATCTATCGAAAGCGTCAATCACGAGTCCCTCGAGTCATCAAACGTCACTAGATCTGTTCTCTGCGTCCCTGACATTATGCCCACTTTGAAGTTTCTGACCTCATCTGCTGGGTGATCTGGATTGGAAGTAGATCTGTAATAGCTCAAATTATTTTGTTCATGGCATGGTGGTGCCATATCCAACCAAGATAAACTTCTGCCAAGCTGCTGATACATCTGGTACAAGAGTGTAAATGTGTAAGTGCTGTATCTACCAAGACAGGCCATTGCAAGACTGGTCTCTATGGGAACAGCACTCGCACTGTCTCATGCTCCAATTGCGGGCTTGAGGTCTCAACTACATGCTGGGTCCAGGTCCCAAATGGTCAGGTTCTTTTGTGGAGACCTTGGGATGTCTACGCAAACAGCCCTACGCCAACCTGCAATCTTTTGCCTATCCCAGCCTGTACCTATAGTGAGATCCAAGTACCTGTCTTTGAACCAGCATAGCCAAGTTTTGCATGGGCAAATCAGAATTTTGAAATTTTGTGCCGAGTCCTTCATTATTCCTACAATCCCGACACTCTATGCTGTGTCTCTTGTCGTTTTGATCTGAGCCTCACACAAGCATTTGAACAGTTTCTCCGCATCATGCTTGTAGCCCAAGGATGAGCACACCTCCAAAAAGGATCTCTTCAACTAAATGTATGCTATGTATCGTCTACAGATGTCTATGTGCATGCATGTGTATGTATGTGTATGTATGTGTATGTATGTGTATGTATGTGTATGTACTATGTATACATATGTATCTATATATATATATATGTATACGTGTGTGTGTGTGTATGCATGCATGCCCTTTCATTTCATTCCATACCGCACCACACCGCACGATGCTTTACATACATGCTTATGTTTACATACGTAGAAAACTATATGTTGCCACCTTGTAGCCACTAACTTGGGACATGAATTGTGTTTTTATTTCCCCAAGGTTTTAGTAACTTTACAAACAAACAGGAAATACTTGAAACAAAATATAGGCAAACGTCCACAAATTTGCTTTCGGCAATGTTTTTTTCAAGAAATGCAAGATTGGTTTAGCAAAGTCTGGTCTCACTTTGTGCATATACGTGTAGATATTTGTATTTGTTTATTCATTAATTTACTTATCTATCTATCTATCTATTCAAAACGAGTGCATTGTTCTTAAAGGGATCTTCAATATGTGCAGCGATTCTTTGAAAAAATGTAGACCATTCCATTGCAAGAATATAATGTAGCACAGTTTCAACATGTTCAATGATTCAAAGAGTGCCGCATATCTGTAAAAGAAGTGCAATATTGTTCTTTGCAAAGATCTTCAACCCGTGCAAACATTATTATCTTAACCAGAGGTAGACAATTCCATTGCAATAATATAGGACTATTCCAACTACCATAGTGCAGTTTATCTTTCGAAAGAGTGCAGTACTACTCTCAAAGAAATCTTTCACATATACAACATTTCTTTCAAAAAGGGTAGAGGTAGACCACTAATTCCGTTGCATCGATATCAAAACAGAATCTCTCGTATCGAGTACCTTCTTTTGAAAGCAGTGTGGTCTTCCTTGAAGAGCATGTGGTAAAGTGTCTACAGCATTGACTTTCAAAGGGTGCAGAATCAGTTTGAAAAGAGTGCAACATCCTTTTAGGGCAATGGCACAATGATTCAAAATAGAATCTTTTTATATATCTGACGTTCCTTTGAAAGAGAGTACTGTATGTAATTCCTTTAAGAGTGTTTGGTACAGTATATACACATTATGGAATATTCCGATTCCCTTCAACATGTAACATGAGTTTTAATAATGACTAGAAAGAGTGTATGCAATATTAATTTTAGGAAACGAGGGTATTTCCCTTCAAAAAGCAGGTGCCCCTTGACAAAAGGAAGACTGAATTGCTTCAAAAGGAATACGGTACTGCCGCTTTCAACAAAAGGGGTGCATATGTCGCAGGAATCCTGCTTATGGACAAGGACGATGTGCTGTATCAAAGGAAACTTGGAGTTTGTAAGCAAAAAAAATCCTAAAAATGAAAGTTCTTCGTTGTCAAGGAATGCCACGTTTGTTCTTTTGGATGCTGCATTTTGTGACAGGAATTCAATATATCAAGAGCACACCCCATGTTGTGCAGGAGGATTGGCCCCAAAAGTTACCTTTTTATCTTGCTGCGTTTCTTTCACGGTGTTTATGACCAATTTTGAATGCCTCTTTGAAAAGTCATTTGTTGTCATTTGTATCAGTCAGGGAGGGAATTGCGTGGCATATATACATGCACTTAGGTGTATGATCTGAACCGCCTTGATGTGAAACGAAGCCGTGCTTCGTGGTAAGAGCAAGCGGCGACAAAGCAACCCCTAGCCTTAAGAATACCAACCTTCTCCTTCAATCGTTGCAACATATACAATATCACATAACGCCAACCCAAAAAAGGACACTTTCTCACATTCGTCCCAAAGTCTAGGACAGGAAAGATAGCCGACAAGCTTGTGTGAGCTACCAATCCACTGCCGTGAGACCGAGGTAGCTCCGACCAACAAAGCACCAGGCCTACACACGTGCTATGACGCGCCTACCTCAAAGTCGGGTGGGGGAATTCCGCCCCCAGCCGACTTCCATGAGCNCAGGCCTACACACGTGCTATGACGCGCCTACCTCAAAGTCGGGTGGGGGAATTCCGCCCCCAGCCGACTTCCATGAGCACCCCACAGAATGTGGAAAACGTTAACCACAGCAACATTGTCAGTTGCCTGTCAGTAAAACAACAAGAATCAAGCCAGGCAGGTGCTAGCTCCACGTGTAAGCCTGAACTATGCAACATAGAGAGCGATGCCGCAAGCAGCCACTCACCACCAGGGTAAAAACACCACCGCACGGTGCGACCCAGCTGTTGCATCCAGTGCATGCCATGTGGCTGGGCGACAGGGTATGCGCCACCGGGCCCTGCGCTTAGGCGCTCCGGCAATGCGAACATGCACCCTGACTCAAGCCATCATTCAAAGGCGCCCCTTCCTCAAGAACATACGGGCCGTAGCCACCTTGGCCACATGTCAGCAGGACCCTGTCTTAACTTCAGCCAGCCAACCGTAAGCAAGCCCAACTGCCATCTAGTGGAAGCAAAGACTCCAAAGACCGTAAGTGGCCGAAAGCTGCCAACATGTCACAATCAACCGACCGGAATGCCTTCAACGAAGGAGGAGCAGTGAGCCCGATCATCACCACAAAAAGACATGAAGGCAAGGCCAACATGCCACGATGGCGAAGCCGTCCACCTCACACTCCCAGCTGACCAAGGAGACGTATATCAGCACCTCGCTACCAAAACGGCCATGGCGCAACTACTGACTACCCCAGGGATCTGCCGTCAAAGCCACACTAACTGGTAAGACCTGGGCCCGTGGCTACAAAAAATAGAAAATAAAACAAAAAAAATAGACCACAAAGAAATTTCAGGGAAAAAACAAACCTGACCTGGACTTGGGCCCGGATATTCGTCCGGCATTTTAGCAATCTCCTTTCATGCCAAACCCTCCAGGTCAACAACAAAGTGGAGAAAAATCCCTGCTTTTAAGGTAGCAGTAGAGTATTGAAGCTTGATGGCTTTGAGCCATGGCAGGGTGCAGTACAAGGACCTCAGAGATCAAAAGGGTCAAACCCTCGAGAAAACAAAAGAAAATGCAAAGCCCATGTCGGGCTTAGCTTGGCTTGGGGATGTCCAGACATTGGGTCTGCAGCTTTCTCGAGGTTGTTTACAATGATTCCATCAGCTGTGTAGTTGTCCTTTTCTTGATATGAAATAAAAGAATGCGCTCCTCTATGATGCTAGGTCGACTCTTACAGAACATCCAGCTACTACATACAAATTACATCAATGTATAATATATACTATGTACATGGTAGCGATATGTGTATATATATATACACGTATGTGGAGGTATGTACAAATGGCACCACCCCTGTGTCTAATGAATATTTCTTCAAAAATGGTGTAAGAATCAATTCCTAAAAACGCTCAAAAAAACTGCGAGTATCAATAAGTCAATAAGCTCTTTGAAACGGTAGGTTTTAGGGGCACTGCATTCCATTCCATTGCAAGGCATTGCATCACATTACACTAAATGATGCATGTATGCATGTTGTGTCAAAACATTGAATACATGACATACGTATCCCGGAGTTCTGGCATCATCATCATCATCATCATCATCATCATCATCATCATCATCATCATCATCATCATCATCTGGACGATATGGGTAAGGCAGTGCAGAGAAACCGTAACATATCAAGATCGCAAAGCACTGTCTAGAGGACGTGCTAAGACGTGCTCGTTGCTGATGACGAAAGTGAGCCATATTCTGTTGAGAATCAGAGGAAAAGCTGTTGAGAACCTTTTTTTTCGGCTTTGTCCCATGTGTCGTCTAGGACCTCCACCACCTCTTCCTTTGAGACACTCCCATGGGGTGGATCTTGATGAAACCCGTCCTGTTACAGTGTCATCGATGTAAAGGCATCTTCTGCTAATATGACTACGATAGGCTTCATGATTGTCATTTGTATCGACGTGCTTCCGCATGTGCTTGAGACCTACTGTAGGCGTTAAATCAAAAGCCTCTACCGCCGCTACTAGCTTCTGCTTCGGCATCAAGGATATTCAAGGATACTGTCACAAGATGTCTTCCAGGGTACAGCAGGAGATGCATACTCAGTGTCAGACACACAAACACAAAAACCACGAAGCAAATTCTGAAATGTGAAAGCAACCAGGACAAGTTTGCTCCATTTGTACTGCTGAATCGTTTCCAGAAGTAGTGAGCTCGGAGGTCCTTCCACGCTATATCCAGAGTCCCAAAGCGGTCGCCAAGCAAGGACAAGAAATCGGAGACCTCTCAGCAATGAAAACTGGCTTTCAAGAGCAGTGGTGGTCTAAAAACTCTCCAGAGGCATCTGAGAATCTTCGACAATTTGGAGGAAGCTGCGGCATGAGACCCGCGCCAATAAGTCAGCTTCTGGATCAATGTCACCCAAGCAAACAAAGCCTGCCAAGAAACATCACACAGCGATACACAGCACGGCTCAGAAACAACGCAAGACTGTCAGGCACCATCAGGTGGGGAAGCCCTAAAGTCCGTTATCTTGTAAGGTTTGCAACGCATCGAATCCTTGCAGAGTCACTTGAGGGCATACCAATCAGGCCAGTCTCGTTCATGCCCGCTGCACCTTTCTGCTGCTTGTCATAGTCCCTGAAGAGAGACTTGAAGTCGCCAGCATATCCAAGACCTCGGATTTGAGCCTGATGTTATACTTCTCCACGGCATGTTGCTATGTGGCTGATGGCAGTCATCGGCCTTTGCAAAGTTGTCCCGTCATGTCCCAACTGAACCTGTCATCCGCCTAGTGGAAGGTTCCATTGGAAATTGTGACCAATTGCGAGCTGCTAGCTATGTTCTTCTGGGTAAGTTCATAAGGATGGATTTGTTATGTCGGGCGGTCTGTGACCTGCCACAGGCTACGCAGTGTGCCTTGCCTACTTCCCTCTCAGAATCTGGCGGCGCAAGGCTTCGCAAAATTCGCCAAAACTTAGCCTCAAGAACGAACAAGGGACCCGAAGAAAAGAACACGGTATACATTCAAGTATCTCAAGGCAAAGAAGTCCAACGGTACGAGTCAACGAGTCTTTTCCCATCCCTTGAACTTCTTTCAACCCTGACAAAAACTCTGCCTCCACTTGCCCCTTGTCCTAAACATTGGACACAATGAAGCCTGTAGGGGAGATTCAGCATGATTCAGAATGATTCAGCTACTTCAACCGGCACTCAACGGAATTTTGTCTCTTCACGGCTCGCATCTGGTCCCTTGGGAGAGACTTGAATTAGTTCCTTCCCAAGAGCCGCTTTCTGAGACAACTTTAGACACACTCCAGTCATTGCTTTGGGTAGGTTTCACCGCACAATGTCTGGCTGAGACAAACAGAAATCCAGACCCCATGTTCGGGGAGAATCAGATGAGAACGACGACATCCAGAAAATGCTTTAGCATTGGCAAGTTCTACTTCCTGCTTGACAGCATTGAAGTATCAAACGTTCTACCTTAGGTAGAAAGCAGGGGCTCAAAGCAAGAAGGGCTCAAAGCAAGAAGGGCTCTAAGTTGCATCCTAAGTCTTGATAGTCTTGTGATATTTCAGTTGTACCTCCTGCCAGCCTAACACCAGACCCTATCAATCCACTCATAACCTATTTGGATCTATTTGGTCGATTACACCCAGAGCAACACACTCTGGCATCTCCAGGTTGAGAAAAGGAGACGAAAGGGAGTCCTATTGAAAGTGTTTCAAAAGACAGAGCCAAAATGGTTCTCCCAGTTGGGGACCTAGAGCCGTGTTGTTCGAATGGGGGCACGCCTGATTCCTGCAGGTCCTCCGATGAAATACGTTTCAATATGTATATATATACACATATATATATACATATATATATATACATATATATGTATATATATATACATATATATATACATACATATACATATACACAATATATATACATATATATACAAATATATATATATACAAATATATATATACATATATATATATATACAAATGTATATATGTATGTATATATATATGTATATATATATACATACATATATATATATACATATATATATATATACAAATATATATATATATATACAAATATATATATATACAAATATATATATATACAAATATATATATATATACACAAATATATATATATATACAAATGTATATATATATATACATACATACATATATACATATATATACATACATATATATATATATATACACAATATATATATATATATACAAATATATATATATACAAATATGTATATACACAATATATATATATACAAATATATATATATATACAAATATATATATATATACACAATATATATATATATATACAAATATATATATATATATACAATATATATATATATATATACGTTTCAATATGTATATACATATATATATATATATCGCTCTGAGTTGCTTGACCTGCGGAAAAAATGGATCCTTTGGCAACATAAAGTATTGCCAGTATTGGATGACTTTTGGATTGGGATTGCACTTTTCAGGTATTGCACGTCTCACGAAGCCGAAGAGCTCAGGAGTCTACACATTTGGCTGAGTGGCTCGCTTCCAGTGCACCACGAGGGCAACCCTAAGGCAAAGAGACATGAGGCACCCACAGAGATTGTGGTTCCTACCACAAAGAGCAGGTCTGGCACGAAATCCTGCAGCAATATGGAAGACCTAGGTAGACACGATCAGAAACACATAGAAACAGCACCAGAATGCAGAGCAGAATGACCCAATGATCAAGTTTGCTTGGAAAAAGGAAGGTTGTTATATAGTTATAGATCTTTTTGCTTGAAAGGCCCGATGGGTGGACCTTTCTCACTTCAAACATAAATGCATCAAATTGGGCCGAGGTACATTATGCAAGTGAGAATGATAGAGAGGGCAGTGCTGAAACAGCCATGTGTGGCCCCGGCATACTTCAACATCACTGCACATAACAGTCCACCAAAGGCATTCATCGCAATGACCAAGAATACGCGCTTGTTGTATCCTGTCATTTCACATCGAAGAAAATGTGCAGCGAGGGAATGCTTTGCCAACTGTCTCGTTTTTTTTCTGCAGCAAGCTTACATGTGGGAAGAGTTGCAAACACGTCAAATATAGAGACTTTTTTCGATCCAACAGCTTAAGCCCTAGTCTACCAGGACAACCACAGGACCTGAAACACATGATTTGTGGTCTCTTTGACAACGCCACTAGGATGCACAAACAAGTGTCCTGCATGAAATCCTTTTGCCGAAATCAGCTGACCATCTTGCAAAACCTGCAAGTTGAGCCGGGTCTCGTCATCTTACAGCGTTCAAGATAGTTCAAACAGGTTTTAAGTGATGCGTCCAGTGATCATGCTTCGCTTGGCCTCGATCGAGGTCTTCGGCAAGCGGTGACTTGAGTGAAAGAAACGCGTGCGGTTGTTCTTATTTCTGGTGCTTTTGTACTTGCTCATACTTGCTCATGTTCCACGTCTGGTTTATGTTGTTGCTTGTGTTGTCTATGCTGACACCTGTTGCTAATTGTTACCTTTGTTCCTTTCGTTGCTACTCGTTGGTTGTTACCGTCCGTGGCAATCGGGATGCATCTCGTACTTGGGCTATTGTGGTTGCCGTCAATTGCGTCCTCCTAGTTGTTTGTTCTCTTTGTTTGCTGTTTCGACAATTTGTTGCTGCTGCAGATGTTGGCGGTGGTAGTCGCGGAAAACTTTGAACTTCTCACATGCCATTGAACAAAATCAACAGGGGTGCTCCGATGCTGGCGATACTGCAATTTGATGAAGGCAGTAGAAGCATGTATGCCATCACAGCACGGCTTGTGAAGTGTCGACATTTTTCTTCGAAGTTTGGAAGGAAAAGGGAGAAAGAAAGCTCATCGTATGACCTGATGCCAAGTGATATTCCCAACGTTGCTTTTTTGGTGGCTTCTGTGCACCATGCCAAAATATGGGGCTCATATGCCAACATGCAATCCTTCTGTGCACCTTTCCCACCGCTCCCCTCTGTTTCCTTTCCCACCCTTTCCATTCCCTTGGTGCTCTCGTGCTATTCTTGTGATCTCTTGTGCCTTTCCTTGTTTGCTATTTGGTTTTGCTCGCATCAATTGTTTTCATTTTCTTCGCAAGAAGGACTTTGGCGGTGATCATGTTTTTGTTTTCCACCTTGCCAGTTGCAACCAGGTCCATCTAGAACACTAAGGATCCTAAATCCTGAGGAATACAAATGCATCACCACAAAAGGATCTAAAGGTCAAACGATTACAGTAAATACTGCTAATACACTCACATTTGTTCTTGAAATGGTTGGCAAGTTCGACGTTTCACACTTGAAACGAATCCTTGATGAAAACCATCCTCACGCACACCTCCCTCTGATGTCACCTCTTATGTCAAATGCCATCAAATTCTGACAAACTCGATTTACAGTAACTTTCCGCTTAAGAATTCCTCGCATTTCTTGATGCAACTCAGTCACTGCCACGAACAGTCCAGTGAAGGTTCCAAACAGGCCCAACTGCACATTTCGCATCCAAATCTGGCGGACTTGCTTCGTTTCCAAAATTGGGCACCACACCGGGGTAAATTATGACCGGATTCACTGTTGACTCTGTCCAGTTTAGAGAAAATGGGTCTGTTCGAAAGAAAGGAGCGCTGGGACATACTGGACCTTCTGAGCAGTGTGAGGCTATTCAGATTCTCATTCTGAGCACACCTGTTTCACCAGGAGAATTCATTGTATTCCTTGCTTGCCAGACCTGCACCTGGAACCTCTGTAGTTTATACAGTGACACTAGTGGAATCTGCTGAATCCAAACTAAATCTACTGGTAGCGACTGGACAAGGGACTGAAGAGCTGGTCTGCTGCAGCATCTTCTGGATCCACACGCCAGCAAAGCCACTGGTGAAGCACGCCAGAATAACGGCACCAAATCCTTTCAAAAAAACGAATGGTCATACATCTCACGCAAGATTGAAGGGATTTACATATTACATACAAAGTTAATACATTAATACATTTGTACATTAAAGCATTAATACATTAATAGATTACCAGTAGTACCGCACAAGGCGGTGGCGGAAGTTTCAAATATAGGAAACCTATAGGAGAGGTTCGTTGCTGTGAATGATGGATGGCAGAGCGAACCCACTGATGGACCGACACGTGGCTGGAGGCAGCGCAGTGTTGTTNGTTCGTTGCTGTGAATGATGGATGGCAGAGCGAACCCACTGATGGACCGACACGTGGCTGGAGGCAGCGCAGTGTTGTTGTGGTTGTAGTTGTAATTGTTGTAGGTGTGGTTGTAGATGTAGATGTAGTTGTGGTTGTGGTTGTAGTTGTAGTTGTAGTTGCTGTAGTTGTAGTTGTAGTGCAGTGCAGTGTAGTGCTGTTGTACTGGTTATCGTGGTTGTAGTTGTAGCCGTTGCAGCTGTAGTTGTCATGTAGTTGAAGCTGTAGTTGTAGTGGTTGTTGTGGTTGTTGTGGTTGTTGTGGTTGTTGTGGTTGTTGTGGTTGTTGTGGTTGTTGTGGTTGTTGTGGTTGTAGTTGTAGCTGTTGTAGTTGAAGTTGTAGCTGTAGTTGTAGTTGTTGTAGTTGTTGTGGTTGTAGTTGTCGTAGTTGTAGCTGTTGTAGTTGTAGTGCTTATTGTGGTCGTAGTTGTAGTCGTAGTGGTAGTTGTAGTGGTAATGTAGTTGTAGTTGTAGTGGTAGCTGTAGTGGTAACGTAGTCGTAGTTGTGGCGACGTTGCTTTGAAGTTGCACACCTCGCCACCGTAGCCACAACCGTCGCGGTCACCAGTGGTGACCAGGTTTGAATATCCTTAGTGATCACCTGTGGCCGCTGTGCGGCCGCCGTGGCGCAAGGACCAAAGGTGGGTGACCATGTGTTCTAAGTGAGCACGAACCTGGACAACGACTTCGGGGGGATCGTGGGTAGAAGATCAACCGAACCGGGAAAGAAGAACGTTATTGGGAGGATCGAGAGGTGAAGGATGGTGAGGGCAGGACCACGCCATGTGGTCAAAACCGATGTTGACCTCGCCGCATTGCCAGAGACAAGGCTCGTTGATTCCACTAGAGATGTGAAGCCAAGAACTGCTGACAAAGGAAACTAATCCGAGAGTCCGCGCAGTGGGTGATGATAAGATCCAATCACGAGTGTTTTTGATGTCGATAATGCTGACCAGCAATTGTTGAAGGAAGCTTTGCCTTCCTCAGCCTCATGTCTACCATCAGAGTTAAGAAAGTTTTGCCACTGGGTGGCTCTCCAAGCATCACGCAGGATGTGCGAAAGATATTCGCGATCAGTCTTGCTTCGGAAGGAGAAGAAAGGTCGAGATTAGGGACGAGGTGATGGGAAAAAACCCAGGGACGGGCGACGATGAAGCCAAAGTCAGGAAGGGTTTGGCGAAGAAGACGCACAGGACTACCGACAGGGCCATTCCAGCGAGAAGAAGAACGGTCGGTAGAGCTGGCAACCGCACCCAGAAGGTGTTTGACCGAGAGAATTTTGAGGTGAGAATTGCCGCCCAGAAAGAGCGCTCGAATGCGCTTGTTTGCCAAATAACACTTTCCGTCGCCTCGACAGACGGCTGACCAGAGACTCGAAGAAGCGGCAACAGTCGGAAGCCGAGAGAGCCATCCATAGGAAGCCTGAGGCATGGCAAACATTGCAATATATTGATGGAAGAGGCGAAAGGGAAGTTGGATGGAAGCCAACATAGTGATAGTTTGAGAAGCCTTATAGCAAGGCGAATTTCTTCGTCGGGGCACATGCGAAGAGGTCGGACAGCAGTATAAGCACCCAAGACACGGACAGGAGACTGGACGAAAGGTGCAAGTTGTAGACTGGTTGACTTGACAGCCAGGGAGACCTTGCACTCGTTTTCGACCAAACCGACTTGACTTGACCAAGAAAACCAAGCGTTTTTGTGATGAAGCAGCGACTCAGCAGAGACCGAGACGACCGAACGATCATCCATAAACAGCACAGTTTTGGCAGGGGTGGCATCAGAAGGGACCGCACGACTGACAGTATTAAGACCACAAGTAGTCCAAAGCAGACAGATGATGGGACCCATGGGATCACCCTGAGGAATGGACCGGGGAGCTGACGGGGGAACATCGTGAAGACAACCCTGGAAGCAGACCCAGCGCTGTTGATTGGACCAAACATCCTGAAAGACATTGGACCAGCAGACAGGAAGACCGAAATCACGCATCAGCTGAGCGCAGCGAGCAGAAAACGTATCAAAACATTTAGACCAGTCAAGACTCAGCAGATATCCGTGATTAGCAAAATCTTCGATGATCTGTGAGGCAACTTGTTGAAGGGCAAATCCGCGCCGGGCGGTGATTTCATTGGGGATGTGACGACGAACCCAGAGCTGAAAGCTCAGATGAGCGATTTTTGCACTGTTCCAAACCCGCCAAAAAGAGTTCAGAACAGTCATGGGGCGGGTCGACTGAACGGGAATGGAACCACCTTCAGATTTGCCGGGTTTAGGGACTGTAGCCATTTTGGCTTGACGCAGTTGTGCCGGAGCACAGCCAGCCACTTCCCATCGAAGTGCCAAAGTCACGAACAACGCAATGGCTTCATTGGGAAGGTGTTGGATTTCAGATCCGGGGCCAGCAGAACCGCGTTGTTTTCAAAAGATGGAGATGACATGATCCGCATCAAGGTCAGGAAAGACCGTATGATGGATAGGGGGAAGCCCTTAACGAAGATGGGAGGTGACTTGCTCGTCAGGGGGTGATTGAAGAGTGGCCCAAAAAGTGGAACCAGTAGTCATAGATGTAAGCAGCAGCTTGACTCAAAGAACTGGAACGGTGACGTTGGGATGAGCTTTGGAATGTAGCCAGCGGCTAACCGAGCGAATGTCATGGGTCATGCGCTGACGCCATTCGGTCAAACGCTGGCGCTTAAACTGCTCGGTAGCTCTGGTAACATCAAAATGGAGTTGGTCCAACTCTCGGACCATGTCAATGATACTGGGATCGACCATGTCAAGTTTGTGCAAGAGCGCGCGATAAACTGAAGATTCAGATCGAACTCCCAAAAGATGCAGACGCTTAAGCTCAGAGAGGCGAGCAAGCCTCTTTCGCTGATCTCGTAGGTGAAAAGGCCTGGTTCCACGATGGGACCACTGAAGCTTTTTGAACCGAGCAACAGAACCTTTGGAGCCTGAGTGTTTGAGGCGACGCGCAGCATCGGAGGTGACAGCATCGGGCAGATTGGAATTACCGGCAATGACACTGAAGGCCTGACTGAAGGCAGTGTTGAGCAAGGTCTGGAAGATATCCCACTCTGACTGGACGTCAGGATTGTCAGGGAGGTTGGACATGAAGTCGGACACCTCCGGAATGCACGACCAGCAGTCAGAGAAGGTATTTCGCCAGATATCAGAGCTCAAACCAGAAGGAATGGAGAAATCCGGGGTTTGAGTGAGGATGCCCTTGAATGTTTCAGAAGCACGCGGACGCCAAGTCACCGAGAGGGGGACGTGATCAGAAAGTTGGATCAACTCCACCGTGACCGGGGAGAAGTGGTGAGGACGATTGGTAATGAAGTAGTCAACTTCACGCTGGCCCTGCCATCGAGTAGGCCGCCCAGACCAACTCACAATCGTCCGGTTCCTGATTGAAGTCACCAGCAGAGATAAAGGGCTGGGCATGATGATTAGGGTTGGAAATGAGATACTCAGAAGCAAGAGAGGTCAGGTCAGCGATGGCGGGGCCCCTGTCCGGAGGAGCATAAGCCGCACAGACGTGAAGACCGGCAACGGCCACCACGATGAGCTGGGAACTTTCTCTTTCAGCTGAGAAAATTTGAACTTGTTGAAATTTTTTCCGAACCAAGATAGCAACACCACCATTGAAGGAAGGTGGCTGAAAACCCTTTTCGCGACGAGAAGGACCGTGCTGGGCATAGCCAATGAATCCAAGAGAGGAAGCCTTCTTGAGGAAGGCAATCCATTCATTGGGCTTCATGCGAATCTCCTGGAGAGTTAAGACGTCGATACCAGTCGATGAAAAGTGTTCCAAAGCGCGCCAGGCCGCGGCATTGAGATTAACGATGCTGAATGGGCCCGGATTGGATGCTTCACCAATCCGGCGGCCCTTGTTTGGGTCATGACCGCGACCAAGGAGATTGTCAACTTCTTGTGTGCATGGACTTCCCCCGAATAGCACAGAGGAGCTTGCTGTTTTTTCTACATTGGCGGATGGCCTTCCACCTCGGAGACGTTTGAAAAGGAATCACCCCTTGTAATGAACATCCCATCCACCAACCGAGAAGCGAAGACATCGAGTGCAAGTATGAAGAGTGGGACAATCTTTCTTACCAGGCCAAGTAGGAAGATGAGGTCGAAAAGCAACCACATGATGTCCAGCCTTGGCAGCAGAGATTGTACCTTTGGTAGTGGAAAACCGTTCAGCAGCTTGGGCCGAACTCAGGTTCCAAGCTTTGAGCAGGATTTGAACGTTTTTTAGGCTGTTTTCCGAGAGGCCGAGAGGCACTGGAAGTGCTACCCCCAGAACCCACGCATACTTGATCCCAGCCAGCATTACACATGCAAAGGCACTGGGCGCACGTCAGGAGAGTGCCAGCTCTTTGTGTGGTGGCATTGCCTCGGGCAGGCCAAGGGAGAACCACAAGGGAGTGATTGCCAGTGTCAAGAGGAGTGGATTTGGCTTCACGAGAAAGCTTAAAGGAGAGACTAGCTTTGCCTTCTTTGAGCTGAGGCTGCAAGTCTTTAGAATTTCTGTACTGTTTGGCACGGGCAGCATGAACCACCCCGACACTAGTGTCCTTGCGGGGATGTTTTTGAGAATAGTGCCGAGTGATGGCAGATTTTTTTTGACATGGTGCTTGATGCCTTCAGGGAGACCATGCTTGCAGAAGGGGCAAGACCAGCAGCGAGCAGCAAGAGGGATGTCGGCAGAAGCATCGATATGGTCAGCGACAGCGACATGGATGGAAAAGAACTTAGGAGTGTGAACACCAGGGTGACGGGAGCGGAGGTGACGGGACCGAGCACGAGACAGGACACTACCAGAAGGCAGATACGGATCAACTGTTGTCGATGGGGAGATGCAGCATTGTCAAGTTGGGTGGATCGACCAGTTCGAACATGGGATGAAACCAATTCGGAGAGGGTGCGAACCGAAGGAGTATCATCAGATTGGGCGTCAGGCTGTTTGCGCTTGCGTTGAGAGGGTCGGGAAGAAGCGCTGGCAGCTTGAACAGTGTGAACAAAGGGAGTAGCTTCGGAGGTGACAGACGAACGCCCAGCACCGGAGAGATCGATGACCACCCCAACCGTTCCTTTGAGCCAAGACGTAGGAACAGATTGGCCTTCGCTAGGAACAAGAGCCACATAGTGGCGATTGGACAAGATGAGGACAGCAGGAGGTTTGTGTTTGTTGGTACAAGCGTACCCTTTGCTGAAGCGAGAAGCTATGACGTATCTCTCCCAGACATTCTCTTTTTGACGCCACACAACTATGGCACGACCAGTTTTTTCAGCTGTTGCTTGCGCGATGGGGCCATTGCACCAGTGAGTGGGTTGAGCATTGTCCTGGAGCCAGTTGTCGAACTCAGATTTGCCATTGAAAAGCTTTCCATAGCGATCCGAATGCTTGCGTGCATGAAGGACAGCCTGAGATCGGAGCCAGGCCGGCATTCTTCGACTGATCAGCGGTTGGCGGTTGATCAATCAGGGAGTGATATGAGAGGTCAAAGACGCTCAACGCTCGGAAAAAGCAATCGCCGTTTCCTCCCTGGTCGAATTTCCGCCAACCACTTTTAAGGGCAATGTCAGGGTCTGTGACCTGGTTTTCTGGCTCGTAGAGACGCACCTTCTTGGCTTGCGGCGGAGCCGGTCGAGAAGGAGATGATGCGCCATACCATTTCCTTTGCGGAGCAGCTGGCTCCTGAGTCTCGGTGTCAAGAGCAGTTTCAGGAGCGGACCGACGGGGACTGCGTTCACGCTGAGTATTCCTGGTCGTAGGAGTTGAGGGTGGATTGCCAGTCTGACTTGCCGTGTCACCATTTCCAGCAGCACCAGGCTGCTGCGAATCAGGGATGGTGGCAGCGACAGAAGGGGCGGCAACCTCACCATTTTGGGTATCAACATTCATTGGTTCGACTTGATCAGAAGCATGGGGAGGGACTTGATCAGGATCGGACCCGACGACAGACCGAAGACGACGAGGGGCTTGGATGTTCCAGGACACGGGAACCTGACGAGGACCGGGGACCGAAACTTGAACATGGATGGACCAAGCAGGGTTGGGCATCGCTGAGTTGGACCTGGTATTGCCAGGAACTTTGTCTGAAATGATCATCAGGAGGTTTGGCACGAGCATACCAGCGTTTGCCCCTGCGGTTGAGTTGATCAAGGTCCGTCCATCCAACACTCGCAAGGAAGGTGGACAAGTCGTCAGAACCCCAAGCACGGGGGACGGAAGAGATGGCCAGCGCACGAACGCATTGTCAACTTCGGGATCATCGGCACGACGCAAGAAACCTAGAGCGTCTCCAGTTTTTCCAAAGCGATGAATCACTGGCTGTTTTCGACTGACCTGAAGAGAACAGACCCGACGGTGAGAAGTTTCATCAGATTCAGAAGCATTGCGACGACCCAAAAAGGCTTGTCAAGACAGGGATTTTTTGGATCGACTCGAGAGATGAAAAGCCCTTTGGATCCACTGAGAGAAACAAGCTTGTCGGCAACATCAGGCTTGAGACGCAAAAAGGCCACANATTTTTTGGATCGACTCGAGAGATGAAAAGCCCTTTGGATCCACTGAGAGAAACAAGCTTGTCGGCAACATCAGGCTTGAGACGCAAAAAGGCCACAAGCTGAGAAATGCCTTGCTTTTCCTGTTGCGACCAGCGGGCACCAAGGAAGTGGACCACTGGCTTGCTGGTGAGAGCAGCGAGATTTTCGATGATGAAGGTGGGGGAATCAGGTTTGGTGGGATCAGACAGGAAGGGGATGCGAAAGTTGAAGGGAGCAGCAACCCGAATCGTGACCCGTTGTACCTGAGGAACCTTTTCTTTGGGGACAGAGACAGCTTGGTGGACCCAGGGTCCACGGTCTTTGCCAATTTAATTTGAAGAAGAACAACATCTTCGAGAGTGGTGCCAGACTGACCACGAACCAGGGAGACACGAGTGTGAAGGGTGCCTTCGAAGTCCTTGGCAGGGCCACAAAGAATGGCAGTCAGAGCGGACGGATGAGAATAGACGTCCCAGAGGGATTTGAGTTCTTGAACATGGTCAGATGACCAAACTTCGACGAGGTTGCCATTGATTTTCTCGCCCTGCGGAAGGCACTGCTTGATGCAACCGAAAGAAACGAGTTTCGGGGACACGGCAGGAGACCAATCCAACGGACGGACAGATGAGATCCAAGAGGGCTTTTTGTGGCGAACCGACGACGCAGGAGCAGAGGCAGTGTTGGCAGGGGCAGCTTTGGAACTCGAAGACGGACCCGGGACCCACGACCACCAGCCTTTGTTATCGACAGTGTACGGCCAAGACTTGCCAGAAGAGTCCTTCCAATAGCGAACCACCGGAGGAGAACCGACCTGAGGCTTGGCAGCAGTAGAGCTTTCGACCGACTTGTTTGATTTGCGACGAACTTTCTTCTTTTTGGGAGCGGAGACCTGGTTGACAAAGACCGAGAGGAGAAGACAAGATCAGGAACCGACCCACCTTGGTTGAAGCAAGCTTTCAGATTGTTCAGGAGTTGCCGAGCTTTGGAATTTTCCTGATTTTTCTTCTTCTTACGACGAGCAGCAGCCGAAGCACCCGCACCACCACAGAGGATGTACCTGAGAAGGTTTGAAGTGAGGATATGGACGGACGGGAGGAGAGACATGATGAAACGGGTTCGCAGCAACATGCTTCCAACACCGACGGATGAGATACCGAACAGCAGTAGGACGCCGACAAGCAACACGAGGAAATCTCAGACGTTGACGACCGACGTACCAACAAGGGACATGCTTGGCAGCGGAACACACACGACGACGATGGTTCGGAGCAAGGTCGACACGAGTCTTCTCAACAGCTTTTCGGCTTTTGGCAGCTTTGCGTTTGACAGCTCTCTTGTGTTTCTTTTGGAGGACCTGCTGAAGTCCACCCAGCCAGATCGACAAAAACGCCGAAGGCAGAAAGAGAACTACCCACAAAAATTTCGGGGGATTGAGGGAACCATTGGGGGGCATTATCCCATAAATAACCCCATCACAGAACCCAAGAGAACCATTGGAGGGAATTGCCCCATGACTAACCCCATCCCTGAACCCTAAGTGGAAGGAAGCATCGCTGTGAGTCACCGCAGCAGCAGCGCCAGAGGTGCACATTGCAACAGCCGCGCCAGCCGCAGAGCCATCGCAACATGGCACAGCGAAGAACGTCCCATTGACCGGGGAGCCCGAAGGGCTAGTGTCGCTGGTTGCTTCCGAACCAGTTGCAGGACAGGCAGCGCAGGCAGGAGGCAAGCACCAAAGCAACAGCATCAGCAGCACAGCGTTCTTTTTCTTCTTTTTTGGTTGACCCAGGAATTCCTGGGCTCTTTTTTCGACCATCTGGTGGCCGCCTTTTTTTGTCACCTTCAACTCTTTCTTTTTTGGTTGACCCAGGATTTCCTGGGCTCTTTTTTCGACCATTGTTTGGCCGCCTTTTTTGTCACCACATTTTGGTCCTTTTTTTCTTTTGTTTTTTGTTGTTTTTTGTTTTTTCCTTGCTTTTTTATTCTTTTTTTAAACATGCCACGGCGCCTCCCAAGGCACCAATTTGAAGACGATTCGCACCAAGGTACCGAAAGCAACAACGGTACCGAGAGCAGGGGGTCCGTCTCTGGAGGCTAGTTATAGTTGTGGTTGAAGTGGTTGTTGTGGTTGTAGTTGTAGCTGTTGAAGTTGCAGTTGTAGGAGTAGTAGTAGTAGTAGTAGTAGTAGTACTAGTACTAGTACTAGTACTAGTACTAGTACTAGTACTAGTAGTAGTAGTACTAGTAGTAGTAGTAGTAGTAGTAGTAGTCGTCGTGGTGGTGGTGGTGGTTGTTGTTGTTGTTGTAGCTGTTGTAGTTGTAGTGGTTGTTGTGGCTGTAGTTGAAGTTGTAGTTGTAGTCGTAATGGTAGTTGTAGTCGTAATGTAGTTGTAGTTTGTAGTGGTAGTTGTAGCCGTCATGTAGTTGAAGTTGTATCTGTAGTTGTTGTATAGTTGTTGTAGTTGTAGTGGTTGTTGTGGTTTTAGTTGCAATTGCAGTTGTAGTCGTCGTGGTAGTTGTAGTGGTAATGTAGTTTTACTTGTAGTGGTAGTTGTAGTGGTAATGTATTTGTAGTTGGAGCGGTAGTTGTAGTGGTAATGTAGTTGTAGTTGTAGTTGTGGCGTAGTCACATCCAAACTTCAAAAATCGACCCGAAACCCTCAGTTTGTAACACTTTTGACATGGAAATGCGCTTCGCGCCACAACGGCGTGCACTTTTTCCACATCGAATCATCATTGAATCGTCAAAAAGTGGTCCGAGACCCTCACGTTTTTACGATTTTCACTTCCNAACGGCGTGCACTTTTTCCACATCGAATCATCATTGAATCGTCAAAAAGTGGTCCGAGACCCTCACGTTTTTACGATTTTCACTTCCAAATGTGCTTCGCGCCACAGCACCGTGCACTTTTTCGACATCTCAACTTCCAAAAGTGGTCCTGTAACATTTTCACTTCCAAATGTGCTTCGCGCCACAGCACCGTGCACTTTTTCGACATCTCAACTTCCAAAAATGCTCCGAAGCTGACAGTTTTTAACACTTTTTACTTCCAAATGTGCTTCGCGCCACAGCGCCGTGCACTTTTTCGACATGTCAACTTCCAAAAGTGCTCCGAAGCTGGGGTGTTTTAACACTTTTTACTTCTAAATGTGCTTCGCGCCACAACGGCGTGCAACTTTTCATCTCTCATCTGCCCAGATGTCTCCGCACCCGCCGCTTTAGCGAGCCTACTTTTCAAAACATTGGAAAAACACAGTGTTTCGCGACTTTCCTACCTTTTCGCGCATCTGCATCTGCTCTCTTCTGACTTTCTCATCTCTTATCTTCTCTCTTCACCTCTGCTTTTCAACTGTCCATATTGTCGGAAGTTTCACTTCTAAACTTCCTTCGAATACATTAATCCATTAATACATGAATACATGAAAACATGAATACATTTATATTATTTAAATACGTCACACGAATGGTCATACATCCCACCCAAGATTGAACGGACATACGAAAATACATAAAACAATATATACGTATATGCAAATATATATATATATATATAAATATAAATAAATATATGTTTATATATATATATATTGAATACATGCATGCGTAAATACTCACGCGCATACATGCATAAATACATAGATACATAAATACATGAATACATAAATACATCAATACATAAATACATAAAGCGTGCGTAAACACATACATACATACATACATACATACATACATACATACATACATACATACATGCATTACATACATACATACATACATACATACCTACCTACCTACCTACCTACCTACATACATACATACATTACATTCCTCACATACATTACATACATTACATACATTACATACATTACATACATTACATACATTACATACATTACATACATTACATACATTACGTACATTACATACATTNTACATACATTACATACATTACATACATTACATACATTACATACATTACATACATTACATACATTACATACATTACGTACATTACATACATTACATACATACATACATTACATACATTACGTACATACCATACATACCATACATACCGTACATACCATACATACCATACATACATACATACATACATACATACATTCATACATACATACATACATACATACATACATACAAACATACATACATACATACATGAATACATCAATACATAAATGCATATATACATATATACATGTACAATCATGTACATGTACATACATACATATACACATATATATATATGTTTATTTATACCCATGGAATTTTGTAGGCAAATATACATATTTGAAGAATGCCGTTCAGCTAAGGATCCTTTCATCTGGTCATTTTCCAAAGACTCCAGAAAGTGAATGTCCAAGACAAAGTCCGACTTGGAAAGCTGCGCGTTTCTACTGACCTCGCACAAGGATGGAAGCGTGGTTCCCATCACTCAAAGCAGGAGGGACTGCGGACTCACAAACCCATTTGTTTTCTGCCAGTGATTGGATATGTTGGATTACATTCTACATACATAGGCGTTGCCATTCCACCTCCTGCTAATCATAATGTATGGTTTTACTGTTACAGTAAGATCCCCGCGGCGACTTTTGTTGAAGATATTACAAGTTTCAAAACATGAGTTCCGTAATTTGCCTGCAAATACCGATGCATGCGTATAGATAAATATGTTTGTAAAATAATGATAATGATATTATATATATATATATATTTATTTATTTATTGACATACATACATGATATGCACAGAAAAATTGTTTTTTTAATAAATCTTGGTATTCAAAGAAACACGCATCCAGAGATAATAATACTCATTTACATTTTATGACAGATAATTTTCTATGTCTAACTAATATTATCGAACTACTGAAACTATGTGGAAACTCAAGACAAATATGCAACAAATACAATGTATACGGTATTTTCAAAAAAATCTTTAGATACAATATGGCATTTCTTGTTTAATACGTGATATCTAGTCTCAGAAATTGTATATTATTCGGTATCTACTTCAATCAAAGGAAGTTATATAATTAGAAAACGTCCGAATTGCAGTCGATTTTCATGGTTAGCATTCCCACTACCATGTCAACCACATCATCAGGTCAACCGCCCATCATCAAGTAGTTGGGAAGTGTAACAGTTCAGAAGTGTGTCTTTGCTGTGTATACAAGTGAAACACGTTTGGGCCCTAACCCTATTTTTTTCGGGTAGTGTGGTTTCTGGGGTCGCCGAAGTAGGGTCTCTGTTTCCGCGGGCGCGGCCCTCGATCTGGGAAAACTGTCGACAAAAAGGACACAGGACGTAGCGGGAGCTCGGTTTCACATAGGTGTTCGGAGCAGCCCAGATTTGCGCGGCCGCATCCATGCTGCTGACGCTGCGCGAATGTTTTCCGATTTGGCGCGACGCTCCTGCTATTCAGGTTTGCAAACGGCTGGGACAAAACCCATTGGCACGGCTGCGCGGGGCAAAGCATGAGTGATGGCGCGACGCTCCTGGCAAACAGGATTGCACCTGGAGGTTGCTAAACGCTGTAAAAGCTGCGCGAACGGTAGTTTTCGGCCATAGTGCTTGCGCTCTGCAGAATCGCAGCTGGACGTTGCAGAAGGCACTGTGCCGGCCGCTCAAAGACAAGAACTGGGCCGCAGCAGCTACAGAAGAGGTAGCTAGGAGGCAGCTCAAAGCAAAAGTAGCCTAGATAAGTGGCTGCTCAGAGAAGAAGTAGCTGAGAGAAGAGGTGCCTCAGCGAAGAGGTCGCTCAGTGAAAAAGTCGCTCAACAAAGAAAAGTGGCTCTTATCCATCCACCCACCCATCCATCAGATCATTCATTCGTTCATTCGCTCATTCGTTGATTCAGTGATTCATTGGTTCGAATATTCATTGATTCGGTGATTCAGTGCTTCACTGATTCAATGAATGATTCATTGATTCTTTGACTCGTTGATTCATTAATTCATTGATTCATTGGCTCACTGACTCACTGATTCACTGATTCACTGAGTGAATGACTCACTGATTCGTTGACTCGTTGATTCATTGACTGGTTGATTCACTGATTCATTGATTCATTGCTGGGTTGAATCACTGATTCATTGGTTCGTTGATTCGTCGATTCATTGATTCTTTGATTCGTTGATTGGGTAATTCACTGATTCATTGATTCATTGATTGGCTGATTCGCTGATTCATTGACTCATTGATTGGTTGAATGACTGATTCATTGATTCATTGTTTCAGTGGTTTCCTGACTCATTGGTTCATTGACTCGTTGATTCATTGATTCATTGTTTCAGTGGTTTCCTGATTCATTGGTTTATTGCTTCATTGATTCATCGATTCTTTGATTCGTTGATTCATTGTCTGGTTCATTGATTCATTGCTTCGTTCCTTCATCGATTCACTGATTCATCGTTTCATTGATTAATTTCTTCTTCGATTCAGGAATTCATTGGTTCATTCGGTTTGTTGTGCATTGATCTTCATGTCGTTTCTGTGGCATCTAAACCACCTTCTGCTCAGTCATTAATGCATCTCACAACTTCAACAGTTCATTTTCTCTGCATCTCAAAAACTTTTCTATACGTAGGCCATTCTATATATATATACATATGTATATATGAAGCAAATCAAATTGCGTGCGTGAAATATTAATGTACATGCAGATAATGTATATTTATTTATATGTACATATGTACATATATATATGTATATATGTATGTATATATATATATATGTGTATATATATGTGTATGTATATGTATATATATATATATGTGTGTATATATATGTATACATATGTGTGTATATGTATATATGTATATGTATATGTGTATGTATATATCTATATGTACATATGATGTATATATATATATGTTATGTATATACATACAAGTATATATACATGTGTGTGTAACGTAAATATATTTACATGAAATGTGTACAATGTAAATGTATATACATTTAGAGACAAAATATGCATCTGTGAAATGTTGACAATATTCATTCATATATGATTATGAATATGTAGAGATACTGATGTATATATATATACACATATGCGCATTGAAAAATGTAAAGGATATATGAATATATATATATATATGCAATATAGAATCAACATATGATATGTATACAAATATGTATATATACATATATACACATATGAAGTAAATTCTAAATGAAAGAGATACAAAAAATGTAAATGTATCAGTGCGCCATATTTTACATCTACATGTATATATATTATATATATACGAAATATCATAAATGCGTGCCTTCAGTACCAGCGTAACAGAAAATGATACAAAATGATACAAAATGGGCATATGGGTCTGTAGCATAGAAACCTCTATGGACCCAATATGTCCAGAAATATCGTCCCAAGATTTCCGTCGCCCAGATGAATCACATGCCTGCACCACCATAATGCCAAAAGCCAGGAGGAAGCAGGCACTCCACTTCACTGGCCCCAGCCGCTTGCCCAACATCAAAACACCCAAGCCTGACCAGGAACAAGAACACACCAAAAGTCCTGTAAGCAAAAATATTGCCAAACGAAATCCAATCTGTTCAATTCAATCCGGCCTGCAGTTGTGACAATTTTCATCTGGTACAGAACTTGCTGTACTGGGGCACTCAACTTTGTGAGGCTGTAAAACATGAGATTGTTCCTTAGCAAGCAGGAACACAGAACTGCACCATGTGAGGTCGGTTCAAAGCACGTGTCGAAATAATGTTTCTTTCTTGCTTTTGAAGAGCGGCTCTTGGGAGGCAGGAATATCACCATTGTAAGCCCAATTCTGGAATTTGAGCGCGAAATATACATGTATATTCCCACGATGATCATTTCTTCTCCCAAGTCATCTTATGAAGTTGCCAGCTCAAGTCACTGAAATGTGTAGATCAGCGATGGTACCTTGACACTGAAATGAAGCTGAATGCATCTAGGCTGGATAAGCAGTTCGAGTGCGCACAGAACATGACACAGCGCAAGAACAGCACACCGTTGCAGCGGTTGCAGGGCTCTTGCAAAACTGGGATCTGCGCTGCGGCTTTGGCCAAATCTCTGCCAGAATGAGTGAAATGCCCTTTCATACTGCTCATGGCAGTTGACAGGTCACCTCAGGTGGTTGGTGGCAGGGGTCAAATTTGGGAGAGGCATCATTTGAAAAACGCAGGTCTCAAGCTGGTGGGTTTCCAACACATCCACCAGAAAAAGAGTTCAGAGCCAGTTCTCTGTATGTGAATGAAGTAAGATTTTCTCTATCCCGGCAATTCAGCTCAAACTCAATGACTCAATATGACTCAATAGCTTTCAGAGCAACAAAGCTGCCCAAATCTGCCAGGAATCTACTTTCGTTGATCACCAAAAGAACACTGGTGATGAGCTTGACCACTTCCGTGTAGAAAACCACAGTACTCGGCATATACTCCTCTTTGCGGTTTGATCTGCTTGGAAGCATTTGAGGAGATTCCCGATCAATATCAAATATTACAGTTTTCTTTCATGATCACAAAGTCGATCAACAGCGCAACGATCTCAAGACATAATCAACTTGACTGCATGCAAGATCTGGCGAAACTCCCCGCTCTTCAATAGGATGGCACGATCCTCTTCGGCACAAACAACAACAACAACAACAACAACAACAACAACAACAACAACAACAACAACAACAATCACAACAACAATCACAACAACAATCACAACAACAATCACAACAACAATCACAACAACAACAACAACAACAACAACAACAACAACAACAACAACAACAANTCACAACAACAATCACAACAACAATCACAACAACAATCACAACAACAATCACAACAACAACAACAACAACAACAACAACAACAACAACAACAACAACAACAACAACAACAACAACAACAACATCGTCATCGTCATCGTCATCGTCATCGTCATCGTCATCGTCATCGTCATCGTCCTCCTCATCGTCCTCATCGTCATCATCGTCCTCATCGTCATCATCGTCATCATCGTCATCATCGTCATCATCGTCATCATCGTCATCATCGTCATCATCGTCATCATCGTCATCATCGTCATCATCGTCATCATCGTCATCATCGTCATCATCGTCATCATCGTCATCGTCATTGTCATCGTCATGTTCATCGTCATCGTCATCGTCATCGTCATCATTGTCGTCATGATGCAATGGAAGTGGCGGGTGACGAGGCCGTGCCTTTTTGCCTTGTGCGTCTGCCCATTTGATGAGAAGCGCTTGTCCCGTAGTTTGAAACCTGGGTACACCGGTTCCAAAGGAGGACTTTGATCTGGATCTCGACTTTCTTGTCGTTAAACTTGCTTCAATGCTCACAAATTGATGCATGTAGACCCAAGCAAGAACTGAGGACTTCTCATACTACTCCGAATGCACCCAAAACAAGAACCCTGGCATACACACGCTTTGCGCGTCCACTTTGTGAATTTCCTGCTTGGTCAGTTTGCAAGCTCTCCAAATCTGAGTTTTGCACGTTAGAGCAATCAGTGAGAACCATTTCATGTCAATGCCGCACAGCGTTGGCGGAACTTCCTACAAGGCTCTGGTTGTGTGAAACACCAGGAATGTGCAAAATGTTCAAGAAATCCCTTCTACATACAAATATGACAAATACATACTATATGTATACATGTACATACATAAAATACGTGTAGACTTGTATTTGTCAGTATACATGTATTAGTGTCCGCATGCACCTCAAACCATAACAACCACATGTCTCGAACCCATAGCATCCTTGCAATTCTGTCCTTAAGCTCCTTGGCCTCCTGAGGATCAGCTACCTTCAAGAGCTGCTTATCCTCATCTGGTTCTTCCTGGTCACTTTGAAAAGTCAAGAAATCTGCACAAAGCACGAAGTACCAACAGGGTGCAGCACATGTGGAATAGTAGAATAGTCAGATGGATTTTTTCGTGACCACAGTCCCATCCATAGTCTCTGAGATCTGTATGAATTCTCATAAGTTACCTTCGCAACCGTCCGCAATGTCCACACAGCCAGTGGAAAGTTCGTCTGGTAGATTCTTTATGTAAAAGTATTTACTTTCAGAATTGCCAAATTGCGCTGACTGCCCAATGGTGTCCTTGCAGGGGTCTTGAGTGCAGTTCGAGGGTCTAGGGCAATTGCTTCCCCACTGTGAGTCAGCGTCTTGTGATTACTTGGCTGCGCAGGATTGCGCAGGTGTGTTTTTCATGGAGTCTTTGTTAGGCCCCTTGTGCTGCGCCATACAGTTAAAATATGGAAAGTTGCAAGCGCTGGGGCATGCGCAGTCTGCCTGTTCCAGATTGTGTGGCAAGCACAGCACCGAGGACGTGTGCACTTTGCGCAGTCGCAATCCTTGTGACCTGTTGATCTGTTTGCGTGAGCATGGTCTGTTTCCCAGCTAGCAATGTTTTGCGGAGGTGCAAAACAAAGCGTCAATTTGCAGTCGAGGTATTCTACCGGTACAAGAGTATGCACAGGTATTTCTGCAAAAGAGTGTTGTAAAATAATGTTGCAGTATCCTGTCGAAGAATGCTGCAGCAGTTTAATTCATCTTGCATGCGGGTTCGTCGTCTCAGCTAGGTTTGAAACCTAGACCCAGCACTCAATTGCTTGCAAGGAGATAGCTCCACCACATGTCAAAGGTATGGGTATGGGGATGCATAATGCATCGACAAAAATGTGTTGCCAGAATGTGGACTGATCAAGAGAAACGCTACACAATGACTATGTTTTCTTATCCGTACTGAATTGTCCCTCGGAGTCGAGATCCTAAGGGCTGGCTTTGCAGGGCAAAAATGAAACAGGTACTCGCTCAAAAGAAAGCCTTACAGTGCATCGCATAAAGCATCAGCACCTTGCATAAAATTGCCATTTCATCAGCTTTGCAGAAGCCAGTAGCAGTAGCAGCTACAAGGCAAACCAGCAAATTTGTGGCCTCAGTCTTCTCAATCTCGAGGCCAATGACTTGACCTGGCAAAAATCATCTTTTCTCAAAAAAAGTAATATAAAATAACAGTTTAGACATCAAGACTTATCAAGACATTAGAAGATTTATCAAGACATATCAAGGCATATGTACATCGTCGAACGTGTGTGAAACACGTGAACCGGCTGCAGAATCAGAATCACACTCAATCGTAACTAGTAGAATCAAGGCTGTCCAACTACTTTCTACCAAGATCTTTCAAACTTGTTTCTCCGCGGAGTGAGGACTGCCATCGAGAAATGGTTTTCATTTGTATAATTTGTATAGACTTCATTTGAACATATTGGGACCCAATTTGCCACCAAGCCTGCATGAATGTCATGTGAAATATGGGCCTTTGATTGGTTCGGTGTTGACCCAGCCGGCACCGTCGCTCTCTCGTTGCTCCCCGCATGGCATGGGCATAGCAGCAAGTTCTTGCATACATTCACGAAGAAAAAAAGGCACAGCATGGTGGCCACGAAGTTGGTTTGATGTGTTCTATTTCTTTGAAGAACAAAAGCATCAAGGAAAACGAAGGGCGGATACATTGAAGTCTTCCACGCGGAATGCCAGTAGCAGTAACACAGCCATGAGGTGAGTGCGGCAATTGCCGTTCTGATCCGTTCTGTGCTTTAGGTGAACCCAAGCATGGTTTAAGGTCAACTTCTGAGTACACTTGTGGATTGTGAGGTACCGTTCCCTTTTGCTGTATGTTGCCAAATGCCATGATTGGAACTTTTACACTAGATGCTAGCATACTAGAGGACTTCAAGCTAAGAATCCGATAATCAAGAAGTTACCACGCACCTCCTCAAAATCGCTTTGAACATGTGCAAACAGTACTTCGGCATATAAGTTGTCTGCCTAATGTTTTGTGACTGCCTATGTTTGTGACAGTTTGTGCTTGTGATTCCAAAATCCCTTCCGGTCTGCACTCTGTTTCTCTGTACTGCATCTGATACTCAACTTCTGCAAGAGGTATAGTTGCATTGTCAATTTCAGCGGCATCCTGGGTACAAATGGCAACCGTCCAGGAAGCTACTGCTTGTGAAGCACCCCCTTATCAGCTGGTTGTACCTTCGTCTGAGAGAGTGGGCTTTCTTTTCAGGTTCGTTTTAACCAAATTGTTGGAGTCAGTTTCATGTCATGTCACTTGAGATTCTGTAAGAACAATCACAACAATTCCCTGTGCACTTGACGGATTCGTGGCTACCAGTACCCCATGGTTCTTCTGTCAGTTGTATGATTGTGTGTGTGTGTAGCTCCCACTAACGTTTAGACGTATCAGCAAGTCTAGGCATTGCGAATTATTCATTGTTCGCAAAATGGACACTATATTCCATCACGTTCCATCACGTTCCATCACGTTCCATCACGTTCAATCCGTTCCTCGAAGAAGTCGCCCCTTTTCCTTGAGAGACCCAGACTTGCCACTGGCGTGTTGATCAAGACATTGACGCCACGCGACCAGAACAGAGCCGCACTTCCCTCGGAGAGTTGACCAGGGCATAGAGCGACTGGCTTCGGGCCCAAAGAAGTTTGATTAGGAATAGAATATTTTGCCCAAACATATTTAATTGAAAATAACTGGAGTATGTACGTAAGTGGTCCGTGACATCAGACAAAGAAAGTGAAAAAGCTTCCGAAAATGTTTTTGATGATCACACATCAAGATTGCATCGTGGAATGGGCTTCATGATTTTCGACTCGACTCACCACTAACACTTGGGTTGCGACTGACACAAAGGCTCTCGAAATCCTCGATCGTCTTCAGGAAAGCATTTGTGGACCTTGGAGATCAGCCCACCTTTACTGCAACCTGTTTCGGATGGGACCCGACAAATCCAGCAGGACTGGTCAGATGGCATTCTAAAGGGCAAACTCGAGTGCGAACCATAACAGTTGTTGAAGGGCAGAGCAATCTCCCATGCACTTGAGCCGTGTCTGATCCTAGAGCTTCAAAACTTCAAAACATATTTTTAATGTTCTTCTCCAATGTTGATTACTTCTTTTGCTTGTCTATGTGTTTGTCTTATCTGGGCGCAGGGATGAAGGAAATCTCAGAGAGTCTCAGCTTGTCACGAAGTACCGCATACCTTTGCAAACTCTTTGCATCGCGACACTTTTGTCGCTCTTTGCATCTGGTTGAAGAAAGATGCCTGGACAAATGCGGCACATTGTGTCCTTTGCACTTCGGAAATCATTTTTGGATACAGAGTTGTGGTCAAAGACAGACTTCACCGTGTGGTGTGTTGGAAAAGTGCCAGCATTTCAACCTTGCAACCTTTACGCAGAATGAGGTACAACAAGCAGCAGAGGCTTCGACCTCGTTTCGCTCGTGAAAGGTTAACTCCATTGGAGACTTCCCATGATAACCTGCATTTCGATGAGTCTGCTCGGTATTGGTCAGTCGCAGGAATATTCAGGAATACACTCTTCTAGCTCAGCAGCTTGTCGTTGGGCATGGTATCGCTACAGGCAAACGGAGTCACACTCATAAAGACTTCTTATAATAGATATATATATATATACCATATATATATATATCTATCATTTATATGTTGGTTATGTCAATTATAATTCCATTGTTGCATTGTGCTCTCCTAGCCTTGGTCACCATTACCTCATGACTCCAGGCACCACTCAAAAGCAAAAGGATCAAAAACTCTTTTTTGGTCCAGTGTTCTCTCTTTTGACCAAGAGAAAGCAAGGAGAAGGAGCCTTGATTCGGCTCGCTGAGCATCCGAAAGTCCCCACGACCTCGTACAACCGTGGTGCACTGCATAAGGTTGCTGCAAAGTTTCCTAAGCTTGTCTTAACTGATGTAGTTCAAAACATTCAACACTCGTATTATCTGCACATGCACTATCCTATGTTCACACACGGTCTATTGGCAAACGGTGTACTACGGTTGTACGCATGTACACATGCTTACCCGGCGCAAAAGGCAGCTTATGCGCTGACTCAAATTTGACCTTCCACATGGACATGGCGTGCAACTAAGGGCTGTCAAGAAATTGCAGTTCTGGCAGCTGCTTTTGCTTAGAGAGATTTGTGTTTTGTCTCTCTGCACCTAGTCACTGGTGCTGGGAAGTGTTTAGGATGCAAAGCCAAAATCAGACTAAGTACTAGCACAATTACAATATACCTACGTATATTTATACACAACAACTAACATAATATAACATAGTATAATATCATATACTATCATATCATATAAGATAATATACTACTGTATACTATAATGAAAAATCCGCCCACACCGCCTTGGCGGTGAAGGCGTGCTTATTGGGGTGCATCGGCCAAAATAAATGCTCAAAGTCATTTCTAATATAGCACTCGCTATATNAAAAACACTGTAAATAGCGATGTTTTCAAAGGTTTGGGGATATGTGTGTGTCCAAAATATCGCAAAACACAGTGTTTCGGAACGACTCGCATCTGAAACACGCGTAAATTACAGTGT
>BGPT01000751.1:107160-148611 GCA_003297045.1 Symbiodinium sp. clade C Y103
CCAGGGGTGAAAAGAACAGTTTTGAACAAAAATCTTGCAAGAACACTGCAAAAAACATGTTTGTTGAAGACTTTCTCTTCAAAAACGTGTAAGTGACAGTTTTTTCAGCAAAATCTTCTAGAAACACTGCAAAAATCTTGCGGTGTGGGCGGCCACCCCACGCGAAGCGGGGTGAATANAAAAACGTGTAAGTGACAGTTTTTTCAGCAAAATCTTCTAGAAACACTGCAAAAATCTTGCGGTGTGGGCGGCCACCCCACGCGAAGCGGGGTGAATATCTTGACATGTTTACGTTAGGGGCTGGAAAGTGGAATATTGCGAACCTACCGGTGTGCAGTATATGCAGTACATGTATACACGTCAAGACAACCAAATAATTTCCCATAATTTCCCCCAAGCTTGTCAAATACGCAGACTAAAAACTGAACACAACAAGTCAGAGCTGCTTCAGACAAGGAGTTGTCATCACAAACTTTCCCTCCAGCTGTGGGTATGGATATCAGGACCCTGGTCCTTCTGGCGGTTCCTCCACCACAGGTTTTGGAACATTCGGTCCATTCCTGCCAGTCGCCCCACTCACACGCTTCTTCGCACTGCTGTTCGATGCAGGCCTTGTCTTCCGCCAGAGAGAAAAAGCAACCCTCCCCCCCCGGATCACGAAGGTTGGCTACCACACGCGTGCGGGACTGATGCCCACCACCACATTTTGCTGAGCAACTTCCCCATTCAGACCATGCCTGGGTTTGCTTCAAGGGTCCCCACCCAACAAAAAATAAAACTGTAGATTCCCATTTTTGCCGGGCCATTCAGATTCCCTGTGTCTGGTGGACTCACATTGGAAAAAAATCACTGGCAAATCCGGGATTCAGAGACCTGACAGTCATCTGCATCGCAACGGTCCAGGACACAGGACTTGATCTGCAACAAATCTTCAGGACACAGCTTTCCACCAACGCTGGGAAACTTGGAAATTTGTCGCTGGCGTTTGGTGTGTCCTGCCCCGCAACTTTTGGAACAGGAGTCCCATGCAGTCCATTCAGTGACCACACAATCCGTCACCTCGATGCAGCTTTCGATCTCCATTAAGGACCCCTCACAAGCCTTTCCTCCGGCTTGAGCAGCCACCAAAATGTCGCGTCGACGTTCCCGCTTCTCCTCGTAGTCGCAAGGGCTCCATGGATGCCATTCGCCCAGTTCGCAGTCATGCTTCACGTGACGGTCGCAGTCATCGTGCCACATATGACATGCCTGGATTTCTTGGAGATTGCCATGGCATTGTCGACCTCCATCCTCGGACATTTGATGGATGCTGCGGCCACGCGACTGGGTTCCCTCGCCACATCGGGCTGAGCAGATAGACCAGCTCCCCCACACGGAGAAAGCGCAAGGCTCTGGCATTTCAGTCTCACAAGCTCTGGTCTGCAACAAGTCACCACTGCAAGCAAAACCTCCGCGCTCTGGCTTGCTTACAATGTGTCGACTTCTATAGCGTTGTCCTCGAATGGCGGCAGAGGTCAAGTTGGTACAATTGCTCCATGTGGACCATTCCGACAATTTGCAATCAACTGCATGACCACAAGTCGTATGACAATGCTTGGTTTGAAGCAAAGGCCCACGGCATGGAACTCCACACTCGTTGTTCATCTGAGCAATGACACGTTGCCTCTCACAGAGCCCAACGCAAGTTGGCTCTGTCCAATCACTCCAGCCATGGAAACTGCAGTGGACCGGGGTGCAGGAACCATCACAGCTGGGCATAGATGGACACTGTGTAAGATTGATCTGGGAACCGAAGCACGCCGCGTGCTGGTCCCCAACGAAGAAAGGATCTACTGAAGGGGTTCCCTCGGGCAAGCGCTGAAGGGTTCGCGTTCGCAAAGTTGAGGAGTCGCCACACTGATTGGGGCACTGCACATGGGACCACTCGGACCAGGCACATGCATGTGTCTCATGGCACGTAGAAGTGCAATTGGAGACCTCTTTCAAAGAGTAGCTCTCGCACAAGTGACCCTTGTAGTTTGGAAGGCTGGTGATTTCCCGCTGCCGCCAGCGCTGACCCCCGCAATGGCTGCAGCTGCCCCACATAGACCATGGGCCCACATGGCAATCTTTGGTGCCTTCTTCCATGCAAGGCTTCAAATTGCACTGCTGTGTGACCATGAGATTGCCGTCACACGCTTTACCTCCAGCTTGCGCCTGCTGCAGAATGTCTCGTTTCCGCTCCTGCTGTCCAACTCCACACGTGGATGAACAGTCACTCCACTCAGTCCAATCTCCAATGATGCAGTCTGATGGCCTCTGGTTGCAACCATAAGGTGGCTTTTCGCCCTCAATCGGATTGCAATTCTCAATGATTTTGAGTGGCATATTGTCACAGGGTTGCCCTTGACCTCTGGCATAGGCGGTGATGTGGCGGTTGCGCTCCCGGATGCCATTGCAGCTGCAACTGCAGTGAGACCAAGGGTCCCAGGTGGAAACCATACAGTCCGAATCTTCGGCGCAAGATGGCATGCTATCACAGAGTTCAAACTCCTTGCGTTGAATCTGCAAATGCATCATGGTCACCAGGAAACCGATGGGTCCATTCTACACACACATACATTGACATAATATTATATATAGGTGCAATATACCAATTGGTTCAGATATACATTGAGAATACGTATGTACCCTTTGGTGATTCATTCATTCATTCATTCATTCATTCATTCATTCATTCATTCATTCATTCATTCAATCTTTAGTCATCATATGTTGTATGTTTATATATATCTATGTTTATTCACTTCTATAATGAGAGTATTCTCAAACACCCCCGCAGGGATCATCTACAGCCTGTCCTTGTGCTCTCCTGAGGGCAAAGATCCACAGGCATTGGGCAACACATCCAAGGTCCTTCGGCGCGATCGATAGCCATTGGAGCAGGTGGCAGAGCATTTGCTCCAGTCGAGCCATGCACTCCAGTAGCCATCTTCACAATTCTCACTGCACTTCTGAGTGTTGCACTCTGCGATCACTTCCTTTTCCTGGGGATTGCAAGGCTGTCCACCATTCTGCGGCGACATCGCAATGGCTCGACTTCGCCGTTTGCTGCCTCCTCCACATGAGCAGGAGCATCCACTCCATTGACCCCACTCGCCCCATAAACAATCGATGGCCTCAGGTTCTGCCAAGCTGCAGGGGAAAATCTCCTTCATGACCCCAACACATGCATTTCCCAGTGGCCCAGCAGGCGACTCGACCTCGCGTTTCCTGTAGGAGACACCGTAGCCAACTGTATTGGAGCAGGTTGACCAAGATGTCCACTGGCTCAACTTGCAGTCGTGAGAATGAGGGAAGCAAGGAAACTCTGCCTGGCTTGTTCAATCTCCAGAAAAAGCAAAACCTTTGGATTTGGACGTGTGTGCGTGTGCGGGTATGGGCACGCTGCATTTTGAATGCCCAAAGGTGTGCACATAGAGAGAGAGAGAGAGAGTTACAGAGCTATGTATATAGCTATGTATGTGGATGTATGATATTCATGAAAATTGACATCCCATTGCCAGCCTAAATTTTCGGACGGTAATCCTGGATAATCCTGCTTCCAAGCCACACAGGGTGCGGTTTCCTTTAGCTTGACATCCTGGCACGCAGAACTGTCGTGCAGCAGCTCCCGCTGTCGAAAGGTCTGCCCTCCATGACAAGTGCGGTCACATGTGGTCCAGCCCGACCAGTCTGACACCTCGCAGTGCTCACCTTGCGCCTTGGATGGACACCCCGTGGTCTCCACCAAACTCACGCTGCAAACGCTGCCATAACCTTGGGGACTTTGAAGCACATGCCTATGTCTCATGCGCTGCACTCCTTGGCTACAGAGGCTCCACTGGGACCACGCCGAGATCTGGCAATCGCGGATGGGACACTCCGCCACGCGACAGGTATCCGTCTCCAGCAGCGAGTCATCACAGGTGTTACCATTCAGATGGCCCTCGCTCACTATCTTCCGGAGCCGGGTATGCCGCCCGGGGCCACAGGATGCACTGCAAGTGGTCCAATGTTGCCATTCACTGAGGGTACATGGATGTGGGTGTGGTCCACCACAGGCTTTCGTTTCAGAAAGGGCACCCATGCAAGCTTCTCCATCTCCTTGCGAGGGCGTTTCCACTTTCCGAGTGCGAATGGACTGGTCCAACTCATTCTTACAAGTACTCCATTCACTCCAGAAAGACAAGACACAATCCTCGGGTGGAATGTCGCACTCTTCGGACAAAGACTCTTTGGTCTCTGTTTTGTCTCCAAAGCATGGCAAACCACACGAATTGCTGGCAACATTGATTGCCCTGTGACGGGTCTTTAGGCCAAGACAGTCATGACCCCCAAGGCCATGGAGCCCCCATTCACCCCATTGGGTGAACATACAATCCACTGGCACACACTGTTCACACTCTGGGAGGTCATCACAGGCTGAAAGCTGCTCCTCATGTCCTTGGCATTCATGGTACTGATGGTCGTGGTAGATTTCATCACCACTGCCAGCACTGCCAGAAGGTCTCAAGGATTCAGCAGAGGAGACATGAGAAAAGCCATAGCTGGGGACTGCCTGCCCTGCTGTGGCATAGTAAACAGCTCCCCTCGCATGCCTGTGGAAAGTGGTCTCTGGCACTCCAATCTCAGAAGGATCCTCGAGATAAGTCGCATCTGACACTGTCACCCTATGGCTATGGTGCACTGCATGTGGCATTCCAACTGTGGCATCCGGATCCCCCATCACCACTGTGTGCCCGTGGTGAATGCTATGTGGCACTGCAACATCCGCAACATACCTGCCATAGCTATGACTGCTGTGTAGTACCCCTGGAGTTTCGGAAGCAGCCGTCAGCCCCACATCATCGCCATAGCTGCCATAGCTGCCATAAGCATCGGCCGGTGGAACCTCCAGGGTCTGGCCTAAAGCCTTGATGCAGCAAAGAGCCAAAGTGAAGCGCCTGTTCATCACCTCGCCAGGGGGAGGGCCCTGAGACCTGGCCCAAAAGCAGCCATTTTTGGGGGAAAGATGTTAAAAAGGGCCGCCAAACACTTGGGCTCAAACACTTGGGCAACCACTTGCCATCAAGTTCCCATATTATGTGGATGTAAACCACCATAAACCACCTGAAACCGTGCCTCATGGTATCCGATCTGCACCTCCCAGCTGAAATCGGTTTGAGCCAGAGCAACAGGCGCATCGCATGCAGGCAGTCAAGAAATCAACAAGGAACCTGCGAGAACGCATACCGTTGCCAGCCAATTATTAGCTTATTACGCAAGTTCAAGCATCCTGCATAGAAGGTAACAAAACCCCAAACCTGGTCATGCCTATGCTCACACACTGCCACTCTCCACCCTATTTTGACCCTGGAAGCTGAAGATTCCTGCAGCTTCAAAGCCTTTGGCTCAAACAATTGTGCCCTATTGTCCTTTCGTATCAAGCTAAACATGACCCCTCATCTAAACGAACTCGAATTTGTCGTGTTTGCGGCCCCTGAGCTGACCTCCGTCTCATTTTTGGTGGGCGCTTCGGTGATGGGAACCTGCAAAACCCACGGAGTCCATGAACTTGTCAGTAAAGTCGTTGTGGTCCTCGCGGGCAAAGTCCTGGTCGTTGTGCTAGTGCTAGTTGCTGTGCTTGATGTGCTGGAGGTTTCAGTGCTTGTTGTTGTCGTTACTGTTGCAGTGCTTGTGGTCACTGTCGTTCTTGTTGTGGTCACAGTGGTGGTCGTTGTGGTGGTGCTTGTTGTGGTAGCTGTGGTCGCAACCTTTGTAGCAGGTGGGTGGAGGAGGCTATCGTCGAACATAGCGCATGGCGGTCCGACATCGTCAGAACAACTTCGCCCAGATCCAACAATGGCTCTATGACAACAACTTTCGCCTCAGTTTGTGCAACGCATCACCGGCGCACCATGTCCCCTAGTCGCCCCGATCTATCTAAACGCTAGCGATGAATGAGACAAGACCCTCTCTAGTAATCTGACCTGACAATGGGAAAATGGGAAAAGACTTCCTTATTATAATATATTTGCAGATCATTTTCCTATCACAAACTCTGCTTTCCCATTGCCATGACCCAAATCCCAAAGGAATGTTCCTCAGAGCCAAGGGACTACCACCAGGACGATTGCTGCAAGCAGGCCCTCCACATACTTCGCAGCTGTCAGGACAACAAGCAGGAATCGATGGTATGCCATCACACCTGAAGTGCCCATCCATCAACTGGTCAGCATATGTCAGCATGAAACAAAGTCCGCCAATATCGCCCAATTCTTGTTTCCCAGCGTTGGATGCAAAAGTTTCCCAACCCGTGCCGTGCGGAACCCCATCACTACGTCATTTCTTGGGTTTCAGGTGTCAAGAGACCACCAAATCCGCCAAGCTTCTCGGATTTTGGATCTTTGCCTTCTGGAACCACGCAAGGTGCCCCAACATCTGCAGAACCTGCACACCAAGAAATCGTGCTGCGATCGTGCTGAAATTGCGCTGATCCTCCTCATCTGATAGGTTCCCAATGCACTGGCACCATTGGTAAGTCAATTGCCACACAGCGCATGCAGGATCAGGTGCAAAACTGAGCTTGCAACACTCGCGATTTGACTGGAGAATGTTTGCAAAGCAACAGTTCTCACCTTGGAAAGGAGTGTTTGCATTTGGCACAGAAGCCAGCAATCAGCCTGACATCTTGCTTCTACCCACTGATCTTTCGGAAAAGGTGTTCTTGGCTCAGCTCCCTTGGTTTCCCCTTTAGTGTACTCCTTTGATGTAATATTTCTTTTACACATAGCAACACTAGCTTCCATGCGCCCAATATCTCTTGCCACCATCGTTGCCCAGTGACTACCTCCAGCTAATAGGGAACAGATGGGGCCGCCGCAAGTCTGGCATCTGCTGGGGCAGCAAACACTTCGGGACTGCAGCCCAGCAAGACACCTGCCAGGTGCTCCTCATCCCATGGCAATGACATCCGTATATCAAATGGCTGGTAGATATATATATATATTATATATATATAAATATTTTATATATATATATATATATATGTGTGTGTGTGTGTATGTTATATATATATATATTTATATATGTCATATATCTTATACCAATATTATAATATAAGCATTTATAAACCCTATTTAAGATTACTGAAGGTATTACAGGCAAAATGCTGCGAAAGAAAGAGATTTTGGTGACCTGGTGTGCTCCATGTTCAAAGAGATCGATATTGTTGATTTGTTTGCATCGACAAATGCTAGGTTTTCACCTCCAGCTTTGGTGCCAGATCACCGAACCTCTTGGAGGACTCTATCAGCAATTTCTGGGACTGGTTGTTGGTCACCTGCAGGATGGTGAATTTGGCAATTTGATGAGGCGTCAGAAATCCAACCTGTCTGTTTCTGACACATTCGAAGAAATGTCAGCCCAGTTTGGGGGAGGTCCCCCATTTTATGACACAAGAAACTGAACTTCGCTGCCAGTCCATTTCTGGGGCCTCACCTGAGACCGCAAAAAGGGACGTCGAAGATCTCCAGTGGGTCCCACCTGCTCAGCTGGTAACATGGAAAGCACCAGCCAGGTCTGAAATTCCAACCGTGACATTCTCTAACCTGTACTAACCTTAGAAATAACCCAGTTTATAGCCCTGAAACATCGAGAAATTCCGGCAGCCTCAAGAACTTGTGACCGGCGGGGCTGCTCAGCGGCACCTGGCCACAAGAGATGGCTGTCTCCCTGCAATCGATGCATACATTCGATTTTGATTTTAATCTAAATAGATAGAAAGATGTAGAAAGATATAGAAAGTATAGTAGGCTAGGCTGAGGTTGGATAGGACAGGATAGGATGGATAGATGGAATGATGGACGAATCGTTTGGGTAAAGATCTACACTTAAATTGAAATTTAGAATGTATATTCAATTACATTCATATTAGATGACATTGTGTTTGATTTGTGTTTGATTTAATTTGGTTTGATTTGATTGATGAGATAGGTAGATCAGATTATACAGGTGGGCTTCAGATTTAGATTTAGATTCAGAGTAGCTTTGGTTTGAATTGGATGCAGTCTTGATTGGGAATAAACAAATATTTTAACATAGATAGATAAATCTAATAGATAGTATAGATAAAGCTCAAAGGAACTGGCCATTGGACCCGGCCTGTTGGTTTCAATCGAAAAATTACCATCTGAGAATCCGACAATTCAACAGCAGTGAGAATAACACAACCCACTGCATAGACCTTGGAAAGCTCGGCATGCGAAAGGCATTGCGTCAAACATTTGAGGCTCGGACCTGCGGATGCTGTAAATAGCAGACTCATTAGCTAGGCCCAGCTAGGCCATGCTATGTTTGACCAAAAATGACTGCAGGAGACGGAGCAATGCAACCCTCTCGCATCCATTTGCCTTCAACCTTTCACCGGGTCGTTTGTGACGCCTCAGTGTGCAATATATACTACGCAATCCTTCACAAAGCAGCAGCTGACCTCACTTTTTTTCTCCAACCGCACTATACCGCACTCTCCACGTTTCGCTTGGCGCTAGGTTTGAAAGGTAAGACATGCTGGAAAGGCGAACAGCTTCAATGCCATCAGGAGTCCCAGTGCACCCATGCCACACCGAGAGCTTGATGCTTTTAGCTCCTTGCCATGAAATGGACAGGCGAAGACACAAGACCCTGGCACTCGGAAGGTGAAAAGGAATAAGAGATGGAAATTGAACAATTTATTTATACATCCTCAATTGTTTCCTAAATCGGACTTCAACTGTAAAACTAAGGTTGATTCGTCAGCATAGTCATACATGCATTCAAGAACTCTGCAATGTTGCAAATGCAGCCCAAATTCTGTTGTCGTCGTAGTGGTGTTGGTGGTGGAAGTGCTAGTCGTTGACGTCGTGGTGGAAGGCTGTTCTGTAAACACCACCGTGGCAGTCTGGACTTCAATGTTGGTGACGACAATGGTTCTGGTGGTTGGTTTTCTAGAGCCATCTGAATCCAGTTCCACTTTCTCCGTCGTTGTGGTGGTGGTGGTGGTTGCCGCCGTTGTTGGTGCCCCAGTTGTTGGGGCCACCGTGGCACCTGCGGTCGTTTCCGCGCCGGTGGTGGCGGCCGTTGTTTCGGCGGCGACCGTGGTCACCGTCGTCTCGGCCGTCTCTGGTTCCCCTTCGGCCTCGGCCGTCGATATGGTCCCATGATGGTCCCCTGATGGTCCCATGATGGTCCCTGGTCCCTTCTATGTCTTCCATATTTTTGGATCGGTTCACCATGGTTCACCATCGACCTTTCTTCACCACAGGTCGAAATCAGCTAGGGGAACGACCCTTTCATGAGCTCGAATGCCAACCAGACTGCTAGGATGTCCCTGCAAACCATGCAGGCCACATGGAAGCACTAGTCACATTGGTCACAGCATGCTGACAGCAGTTTGAGGAATCTTGTTGCAATTCAATTCGAAAATCCAAGCAAGGATGTGTGAAATGGGTCTGTTTATCAAGCTTTTGGCATCAAAACCGTCCTCCGATCGCATGACCGTGTGCGCCTCAGAAAACCCGCTCAATCCCCTTCTGTCAGTGACGCACCAAACTCTTTCAGCTTAGGGATTCAAAAAAACACACTATTGACAAGCATTTGCCGCACTACAATACAATTTTTACTCCGTTTCATGAACATGCAACACCCGCGGTTCAAGGAACCTGATTGGTTCAACAGGGCGTGGCAACCTTTTTGAACAGCGCATTGTCATGGTTTGGAACCAACTCCTGCAAACAGTCAGCCAGTGTTCTAAACTTCCTGCAAGCTGCATGGAGGTGCGGTTGTACAGCTCCAACAGCGGTCACTTCCACCTGATCGCGAGCATGACCTGAAGAGCAGCCACCAGTTTGTCAAAGTTTTGCATTCTGGGTTTCAAGTTGGGCCTCAAAACGGTTGGTGAAAGATTTTTTCCTGAGGAGTTAGGCTTTAAAATCCACATTGGCTGTGTGGATGAAACCAGCATGAACCCCTCGTGTTCACTGCGTTTCATTGTACTGTATTTCCCTGGCCTGTTGACAAGAAACTAAGAATAGCGAAAACAGCGCGAAACTTCATCTTGTCGCTCCTCAGCGTCAACATTATGCACATTCTTGGACGATGGACTTCGTAGCATTCTGACATGTTTTGAGCACGGCACGTTGATGCAATCCAAGGTGTATATGCAGACCATACTGAACGCTTTATGACTGTCGAGCCATTGCGGCTGCAGCACAAGAGCAAGGATGGCAACACAAAGTCGGATCACAACCCATACAATTTTGAGATTTTCAGTGTTTTTAATCAACAATTGTCTGGACTCACGAAATCAATGGACCACTCAAAGAACGATTGGATGCAGGGGAAAACATTGCCAACATCAAGAAACGGCGGATTACCAGCCGGCCTTAGGAGACACCATTATGTTTCCGTAAACCCCAAGCAGCTGTAAGGTGAAAAATTGTGCAACAATTTTCAGATGTTTGATATGTTTGTTTGTGGGATCAACACCGAGGAGTTTTCAAAACATTCCTCATGTCAAAAAACATCTGGAAAGAAACTGGTATAGAGCAAAATCAACAAGAACGAGAACAATCAAGGATACAAGAATGGAATCAACCGGAGACAAGTTGTGAGAAAACGGGCGCAGCATTGGACATCAAGGCAATGAAGAAAGAAACCAAGGTGAGAACACAAATGTAGCATACCACAGGGAGGCAGCGAACAAGGGAGACACACCACACAAGGAAAAGGCAGGGAAGAACGAACGCAACACTCGAGACCAAGAGAACTTGAGGCCCGCGGGGTGGACCAAAGCTATGCAAAGGGGTCAATGGGGCAGTGGTTTTTTCACTGGGTTGAAGAAACGGGATGACAAGAGAGGTGGAAAATGATAGCAAACGATGTATGCGATAGATGATGAGATATGATATGATGCGATGGAATGGATGCGATTGAAGGGATGTTCTGAGACGAAACCACATGAGATATGATGAGATACATTGGAATGAGACGTGATGAGACATGATTAGACATGATGAGACATGATAGGATAAGATGCTTCGCGATGTGAGAGAAAACATGATCAGACACGATGGGAATAGATATGATTTTTTTTTTCACGCTCCTTTTCTGAATCAGGTTGCGCAGGGCGAATCATTAAGATCCTTGCTTGACGGCCTCTCATGTAAGAGGGCTTTGAGACCATAGCGCATCGATGTCCTCCAATGGCAGCCAGTATTGGAAAGGGCTTTGGTCCTTGCTCGTTGACATCAGGTATCCTGTAGATGGCATTAAAATGCCAGTCAGTTTGGTAGCGGAGGGCCAGAGGCCAGCGATCAAATCAGAATGGCTTTGCTTGCAACACCGGTGAATGCCCGTGCAATCAAAAGAAAATGTCATGCAGTCAACAAGTCAAGGTCGGAGATCAAGTTGCATCCCATGCATAGAGCATGTCAATGAAAATTCACGCATTTGGCAAAAATCTCAAAAGTGATGCAGCAGGCTGTGCATTTGGAAAAACATCTGCAATCAAAACTGGTGTGTCGAACCATCGAGTGCACAAGGCGTGCAGCTGTAGTCCTTGCTCTCTAGACATCAGGTATCCAAAAAACAAACGCAAGCTTCCAGTGCAGCAATGCGGCCACTTTGGCCAAAAGCATTTGGAGAAAATCAGCAGTGCAAATGCAGAAAATGGAGAAAGCAAACGGTGCAACGCAAGCTTCGCAGTTCAAGGAGAAACCTGATGTAATCGGATCATGGTACGTTCAAATCTGCGCCACTGGATGCATTCATCATACGCACAAGGCTGGCCATGGGATCGTCCTGCATGGTTTCAGCATGAAAGAAACTCACATCTGGTGGACTTGAGGCATGGGAGTCAACCAGAACTGCATCTGAGGTATCAGCTGAAGGTCCATCAGTAGCCCCAATCATCTGCATCAAGCTTCAGGTTCCGCTCGACATGCTGGCGGAGAATGCGCAGCCTTTGCCAGCCCTCTCCAGGATTGCGCAAAGGGCGGAAAATGTCAGCACAATCCAGCCGAATCAAGAAAACCAATGTGATGTTTCTGCAAAACCACTCCGGAAGTCCAGGCAGCTGGTAGATCTGAGGCTCAACTCCATCATCTGTCAAAGCCCACAAGGTGTTCTGAGTGCTGAGTGCGGCACTGCCATCAGCAACTGTCAGGCGAAGGGCTGATCGGTAGTGTCCTCCTGTGATGTCTCCCAAGTGGGCGACCATGGAGATGGGCACATAGTCCTGTTCAACCTGACTGCCGTCTGGCTGCAGAGTGGTCAAGTGACAGACAGTGTCAGCATGCAACCAAAACTGGAGCTTGTCGACTGAACCATCCGGTCTGTTGGCTGTGCAATCGATATGACAAATCACAGCTTCTGGGGCATCGAGCAACATGGTGTGCATTCCATATTCCTGAGTCCAGCGGGTGAGAAGATCTGACAAGTCAATGGAAGTAATGGCTGGATTGGGCACTTGCAGAAACAGTGGAGCATGCAGGTCTCCAACATCATGGCGATGGCGCTCATTTTCAACCGTGTAAGTTCTTTCCCATCGATGGGAAAAGCACGGCGGGTTCATCCAGCGCAGAACGAAGAAGACAAACTCAGCCGCATCAGCAGGCAAGGTGCCATGATCCCAAATGGAGAAGAGGTCTCCAAAATGTGCTGGCACATGCATCTGAGTAGCATTCATGCGGCCAATGAATCTTTGCATATCATTCTGGCTCGCGCCCCAATCCCCAGCGCTGTAGCATGTCGGCTCAGAAGAGCCCACCACAATCCAAACATTGTGGCGTTGCAGTAGCAAAAGTTCGCAACATTCTGCAGCCGCATCTGAGTCATCATGATCAGCATGTCCCCCTTTTCCAGGAAAGAAATCAGCTCAGGGCACGCAGTTGCGTCTCCAGCTGTTGTGTCAAGGCGCTTGGTTTCATGGTCGCCGGCTTGTATCGGGCCCCCAGGAGGTTCCAAATGGCATTCCCCTGCAACTGTTGTAGAAGATTCCAGTTGTCGTCGTCTCGAGGGTTCATGACCATGCGCCATGGATACACCTGCACTTCCGGATGACTGGAGGGCAGTTGATCGGAAGGGAGTGGCCGCATTGTGTGAAAGCTCAGCACCAAGTGAGGATCGCGGCTGCTCTCCTCCAGGACGGCAATGAACTTCAGCATCGCATCCATCTTCTTTGGCATTTGACTGGTCTGCGTCATTTTTTGAGTGTGCCTGTTCCATTCCTGAAAGGGCCAGGATCGATCTGCAAGAAGGAGTCCAACTTTCTTGGCCTGAATGACCATCGGATCGGTGTCCTGGGCTTCTGCCAGCAGCTGGACACGTTGCTGAAGGCACTTCATCATGGTCTGCCACAAGGCGCTCCGCAGACTCATCGTAGCCTAGTTTTGGTCGGCCATCTGCTTCCACTGAGAGGTGGTGAGGATCAGATTCTTCAGTATGCTTTCGTCTCGATTGTTGATAAAAAAGATCAGGCAGCAACTGAGGCTTTGCTGATGCATTTGAAGGTCCAACCTGAGGGCCAGTCTTCCGAGCGTTTTGACCACGGTTGCCAGCTCCGCTTCTTCGTCTTTTGCTCTCCCCTTGTTCTTGCCCTTGGCTTTGCCTTTTCCATTGGTGGGGCCCTTGGCCCTTTTCGTCGGTTGGGCATCGCTCTGCTCCATCGCCGGTGCCAGGATCTTCATGGTCTGTTTGTCCAACAGCGGTCCCATGTGACGGAACACGTCCCCCAACTGAGCAAGGGGGGGTGACTCCAGACTTTCGTCCATGGCACGGGTTGCTAAATGTCCAAGCAAGTTGATGGACCACTGGGCAAGTGGCTAGGTGCTGCTGCACTGTCATTTCAGCACAAGGGGCAGCGCACAGCGGAGAAGTTGGTTGAGATGCACAGCACTGAAAATAACCAAATGCCATTGCAGCAAAATTGGCATGAAGCATCATTGCACTGTTGAGGGCAAGGCCATGTTCAGCAATCAGGTGCTCAGACAAGGGCCAACCTGTTGCCTCATGTCCGCAAATCAGGCATTGTCGATTGAGCAGCCGCAAGAATGGGGAATTCCACAAAGGTGCCATCTGCTGTGTTGTGATCACGGCATGAAGCAAATCACAAAAATCGACTGGAGCATACGGCAATATGGCCCTAAATTCCGCCTCATCAATGCGGTATGGCAGGAAGAGGCTTGGAAAATCACCTGCATCACGGGCTCTGACATACTGCATCGCAATCTGACGGAGAATCAAACACTGATGTTCATTGCGCATGTGTCCCGGAAAAGGGTTGCAGACACAACGATGAATGGTGTGAACGTATGCACTGAGGAATGATGTGCAAGTTGTCGCAGCATGCCACAGGGCGGAATGGGCCGTTTGCAAATGGTTGGCTAAGCCAGCAGCACCTGTGTACTTGAGGCCGCACGTTTTGCAATGGCAAGTCCATTGCATCCTGAGGAAGGCATCAGCAAGCCAAATCATCAATGTGCCATCACGAAGATGTTGCAGCATGTTGGGATCAGGGTCAACAGGTGTGCAACTTCGATTGGTGTCAAACTGCGGGCACTTCCCCAATGTGATATGCATTTTCAAACCGTTCAAGGTGTCAAAGGAGCGTCTGCAGTGACTACACTGTGGATTGCCTTCAATGCTGTCCCTTGCCAATGCAAAAGTGTGCACAATGAGGCGCCTGGTGCGCTTCGAATCCAAGGCATTCACCGCAGCTTGGGGTGGTGGCTCAGCAGCTATAGGCAACTCATGCAGCAAAACCATAGAGGCTTGGATGATTGCCGGGCAGAGATGTTCGATTTGAAATTCCTTCTGGCAGAATTCACATGGAGAAGCCGTGCCACATCGTCTCAGCACCGTGCCAGCCGTCTGATACAAACCGTCTATGAACTGCTGATGATTCTGACGCATGTGCATGTTCATCCGCTTGAGTCCACCTACTTCAATGTTGCAAACCACGCAATGAGTACTCAGCCATTGCTTGACTTCATCATCAGCCTTGATGGCCGTCCAGTCATGCGCATGGATCAAAGCAAGGGCACGGGCCCCAACTGTGGTATTCCTGGCCTTGTCAAACAATGCAGATCTACAAAACTGAGCAGGGGCAGCTGAGCTCGGATTGGCACCACTGGGCTGTGACTGCAAGTTCAAAACTGGGTCAGGCATGGGAGCAGTCTCTCCGGCAACCGCAAGATGTTGGGCAAGTTCAGCTGCTGTCACCTGAGTCACATCGGTGTCAATGTGAAGGGCCATATGTTTGCGAAACAGAGTCCAGGTTTTGCAATACGGCAAGTTGCCAGAAGTATCAACTGTAAGGTCAACAGGACGAAAATGCTTGAAACTGTACTGATGATCCATCCACATGTGCATCTTGTGGGCTCTGACAGAGTGAAAGGCACGGTCACAAAAGAAACAAGCATGGTACGTGGTTGGATGAAGGGCTGAGTGAAGTGCCTGAGCAGTTGGTTCAGTCTCCATGGCCTGGTGCAAAAGATGGGCAAGATCAGAAAGATGTGTCCATCTATGGAGCAGCACAATATCATCCGATGTGAGATCATACAACCGTTGATGCGTTCGAGCAATCATGCCTTCAACTCGTCGCAGCAGGAGTCGGGCAGGAGAGGGCCAGCAAAAGTGTTGAAGAAATTCAAAATGGCTCATTGCTGTTTGCTGAGAAAAATTGCCAGAAATTATGCGCAGTTGTCTCATGATCTCAGATTGTAATGTTTGGAGTCCTTGTAGAACCAAACCGATAGTGAAAATGCCATACGTCATTGCCGCAAAAACAGTGGTTTGCCAAAGCTGAAATCGTTTTTGAACAGGTATCTTGGATGATCGGCTGAGCCAAACCTTGAGTCGTCGGAAAATATGTCTGCCAGCAGCAATGCGGTGATCTAAGGTTGCCTTCTGAAAGTTCTGATAAGTGATGCAAACTCCAAGGTATGTGACCTGTGTCTTCAATGGAATATGTGCAACTTGGCCATGTCCATATGGAATCCGCAGGAACACACCTGTGGCAGTGCGTTGGATGTGCTTCGACTGAACATGTGAATGGAAGTGCCCAGCAAGCCGCAGCAGAATTTCTGTTTTCTGGAAATTGATCTTCGATCCAAGGTCATGGGCGCACTGAATGAAAAGACCAAAGCGGTCAATGGCCATTTGGAGATCAGTGGCATCTCGAATCAACTGGCAGAGATGAACGTCATCCGCAAAGATGGTCAAGTGGTCAAGTAGCCAGGGTAAAGGAACCAAAGAGCTATAGTCAATCATCAGTTGATACATCAGGCAGAGCCAGAGCTGCGGAGCAGCAACACAACCTTGACGGACACCTCGAGTGGTAGTTTGGATGTCCTCAAGCTGGTGGTGTGTGATCACATAGCTGGTGTCACTGTGCCATGCAGCAAAAAAGCTGATCAGTGAAGGTGGCACTTGCAAACGCTGCATGGCCTTGATCACTGCTGCTCTGGGCGCCATGTCAAAGGCTTTTTCCAAGTCAACAAACATCTGAATACCCCCATAGCATTGTAACTTGGAGGTGCGTTGTCGATCATTGCGCAAGTTGGTGGCCTGTGTCTTCAACAAAGACTTGACTTGGTTGCAACGATGTACAACTCGGATGAGTGCATCTTGCGTGTCTCTGGACTGCATTTGTGGAAAGCGGCACAAAGTGTCAAAGGTGGCAGCTTGAAGCTTGGCTGTCAGTATTTGCAGGATGGCCTTCCCGGCCGGTTCCTGCATCGCCAATGCTCTCACGTTCTCCGGAGCATTGGGGGGCTTATTGGGCTTTCCAATGAAGACAAGCCACCCCCGTTGCCAAACAGCTGGGACATGAGGTGGCCACTGTGTCCACCACCTCTGCAAATCAGCATAGATGATGGCCGCAATTTGCTCCGCATTGATTCTCCACATCAGGTTCGGTGGGAAAGGTGCAGCCACGGCCTTGACAATAGGTGCTTTCTGCAGGGCAGAAGCCAATTCAGCTTGTGAAAAAGGTACCCCAGGGGGGTCCTTAGGGCAAAGGTGGAGGACAGGTTCTGCAGTGGCATCATACCAAATGCGTTTCACATAGCTGCGCAAGATGGCCATCTCTTCAGCAGGGGAAGCAATTTCTCCAGCCTGAGTCCTAAGTTGGATTCGATGGCGAGTTTGCTTGGGAGTGAAATTGTTGACCAGCTGATACAACCGGAACAAATCATGACGTTGGGCAGCATATCCAGCTTGCCTAGTGGCCTGGGCTTTGCGCAGTTGATGAAACTTCGTCCAACATCTCCATGCAAGAAAGAAATTGTGCTTCGTAGGGACAGTCAGGTCACGCAGCAGCTTCCAAAAGTGCCATTTGTTTTCAACTGTGGACTGAAACCTATGTGTCACTCGAGTCTGCTATGGCATCCGTGTGGGTTGCTGTTGCATCAAAGCATAAAATGATGAAGAAAGGATTGCATGCATGCTATTCAATGTATCATCACAGGACCTGGGGGACATGTGTGACATGGTGGCGGCTGAATGCTCAGACAGCTGTGTCTCATGGAGCCTGTGCAATTGCTGTGCTGTACAATCAAGCATATTGTGCCAAGCCGGATCATCTGATACAAAAAGTTGTCGGCTGAGCAGTCGATGTCGAAAAGTGAATCGGCAGTCAGCAGCCTCAGATTTATATGGAATCCAGCTACGGGGGATGGTGGCAACAATCGGAGTGTGGCCTCCGCTGGCAGGAATCATTGGCATGTCACTGAGTAGGCAAGTGGTCTTCGCTGGACCATCTATTTGTCGTTGTCGGCAAATGACAAAATCAATGCGGGACGTGGACAAATTGCCATGAAAAGTGGGGGCAAAAACACCGGCATCAACATGTTGAGTCCCAAAATTGGGGATGGCATTCCAAGTGTGCTGAGAAGTACCCGCAACCCTGGGAGAGGCAGTCACACTGGTGTGAAAGTCACCCATCATGGCAAGCAAATTTCTGTGAGGCAGGCTGTGCAAGAGTTTATCAAGCTTGGTCATCAACTGCTGTCGTTTGGTCCTGGTGGCAGGCTGAAGCGGCCATTGATAGACTCCAACAAGGTCATAGGGGCGGAGCCCCGTGTGCAACCGCAGGTGAAGAATTCTACCTGAGTGAACAGTCTGCCAGGAAATTTTGGATGATGGGCAGAAACGTCTTGAGATCATGAAGAGAACTCCAGAGCTGCCAACAGTATCGCCGGTATGCACGCATGTCCAGTGTGGCGTCAGCCATTCCATGTCCTGTTTCCATCGAGTTTCCGCCAAACAAATGACATCAAAGGATTGTTGAGTCAACCAATGAAGCAATTCGTGATATCTTTCACTACTGAGGCCACTTGGATTCCATTGTAACAGCTTCAAACGATGCTTTGGAGCTTGGACTCGATTGGGGAGCCGTGCTGTACCAGAATCTGAGGATGTGGCCAGTCGGTCATGTTGGGAATTTTGCAATTGGTCGTGGAGCTCTTGGCGCAAGGTTTGAGGAAAAGCATGTTGGGAAAAGCACTACCCTTGGTACCACGCATGACCATAGAGCAATGATTTACGGCATGCCCGCTTGTAGCTGCGCGTTTTGGTCTCAGTGAGGCCTCTGCCTGTCTGTAGCCCCAGTCCATGATTGTTCGCACCAGGATGGTGCATACTACTCAACACTGTCGCAAGTGCTCTTCTATGTCCCATGGTGGACATAGAACCCTCACCCCAGTACCCGTCCTGCTGAAGCATGGTCATCAGGCAGCCAGGAAGCAAAAGCAAGATGCTGAGCCGCCAAAGAGTCAAATGGGTACCCCTGGAATTGGGACCAGGTGGGCGATCTCTCTTGATTTCTTCGTGCTGTCGCGCCCAAAAAGGAAATTGCGTCCTGTCACCTTGTGCCAAAGTCACGATTGTTCCAAATAAAGGGATTGTTGAAATGTACCTTCTTACAAAGGCAAGACGTTGTGCCAGCAGGGAAGAAAGGTACACTGTCAGTGATGCAATGAGCCGCCACGCTGTTCGGGAAAAAGTGTGCTCAAAATCGGCACACTGAAAAATTGCACAATATTGAATATAGTTCCAAATCTGAATACAGGCCAGTGAGAATATGAAAAGGGAGCCAACCCCCAGTGAATTAAAATGAAGTCCAACAGGGAAAGCACAAAGCAGTGCGGAATGTGCAAGCAGGATCAGTGACCACTCTGTGGCAATCAGAGAGTCATAGGGAGTCAAGTTCGCACAAATCCGAGTTCTGTCCGCCGTAGTCAAAATGTAGACCAATGCAATTGCAAATAAGGTCAAAATGCACCTCCACAAGGATGTTTGATATGCAAAGTTAAGCAAAATGCTGGAACTAAGCCAAAAGGGGATTGTCCACTGCAGGAGCCACAAGAAATGCTGCACTGTGAAAAATTCGTGATGGCAATCCGGTTGTAGCTCAACGCTGGCAATGTCAAACTCTGGAGCAGTGCAAGGTGCACAAGGTGATGCAGCTAAGAATGCTAGGAATCCCAGGCCAGGCAGTTGTTGGGAGCCTACTCCACAGATTTGGGATCCTAGCTGTACACCTAGGTTATTGACGGTAGAGTCGTCTTTGATATCCAGAAAGCTGCTGGTGTGAGCAAGGCAAGGGCAAAGCCAGTTGCTCCAAATCGCTGTGTCAGAATCCAAAGGTTGGTGCTGTGTTGGGCAAGATGTCAAAGAAATACGCACTGGTGCACGCCAAAAGTTGTCCAAAAATTGTAAAATCCAAATACAGGAACAGGCAGCTCGGGAGTCCACCCCAATATTGAATGCTGGTGAAAAGTTGTCACAAGGCAATGCTGAGAGTCCCGGGCCAGGCAGTTGTTGGAAGCCCACTCCACAGTTGTGGGACTCCAGCGCAGGTCCTGAAGCGCGGCAAATCAATGGCAAAGGTCAGGACGTCGATCAATCAAAAACGTGGGGGGTTTGAGACTGCAAGGGGCTTAATAGATATGATGAAATGAGATGAGATGAGATGAGATGAGATGAGATGAGACAAGGTGCGATAGTATCTGTTATATATATACATATTTATGTATACATATGTATATACATATGTATACATATACATACATATAGATACAGATACATATATATATATATACATATGTCTATAGATACATATAGATACATATAGATACATATATATACATATAAATTTATACATATACATATACATATACATATACATATACATATACATATACATATACATATACATATACATATATATTATGAGATATACATATGCATAGGATACAGTATGGGTTCACATGAGAGGACACTAGATGATATCACATACTGGAAAACCATGTGAAAAATCGTGCGAAATTGTTGGGGTGGGAGTCGGGGGGAGGATTTAAGCAAAACTGCATGCAAACAGGGGCTGGGCGGCCCCCAGGCCCCAAAAACTACGTTGCTAAGGAAACTACGCGAAACAAGTATGGCGATAAGAAGTCAAACGGCGCATATAGCATTGAGAGCAAGGCAGGTAAGGTCAAAAATGCAAAGGGAGACGAAGGCAAGGAACAGGGAACAAGAAAAGAACCAATGATGGTAAGAGAAAACATCCTGAGACAGGTGGTGATGAAACCCATACAGCACCCCACACAAAGGCGAGGAGAAGGAAACAACCAGGAAAACATGACAAGAAGCATACAGGGGGGTATAAAAGAAATTACCATCTTAGTTGCAGGAGTTCAGCAAGCTGGCACACACTATTTTCACATGGGGTGTTCGATGCGTAGCTGCCGGCTAACGGCCAGGGTTAGGCCTGCTGTATAGACAGGTAGCCAGTGACATTTACACTATTCACAGTTCAAGGTCCACCAATGGCATCTGCTGGTGCTGGAGCCAGTGCTGTCGGAGAGCACGTTGAAGTTGAATGGTCAAACGCAGCTTGTCAATGGCCATGGTAGCAATGGTTTGACGCAAAGATCGAATGGAAGTAGAAATCTGCAGATGCGCTTGGTGGAGGCCGGCATGGTCTAAATAATCCTGGACATCAATCAGGTCATACAGAGCGTCATACGCACTGTGGATATTCCGGTCAATCTCAATGAGTGGAAAGATGTACTGCTGCAAGGACATGGGATCATCAACAGGCACAAGAGCCATGAAATGGAGGTGTACGGGGTCGGAGGTGGGCAAGATCGAATGGGCTGAGATGCTGGGCCAACTGCATGGATGGCCCAATGAAAGTGTGATGCAACAAACAAGACATGCATCGACTTGAGTTGGTACGTGAGATGGCAAGCAACATGATGATAAAGTCCAATCATTACGTTTCACTACATGAAGTGTACCTTACCATCTTAGTTGCAGGAGTTCAGCAAGCTGGCACACACTATTTTCACATGGGGTGTTCGATGCGTAGCTGCCGGCTCCCCTAGTCAACATCAGTCTCCGCACGAGACACCACATCTTTCACGATGTCATTTGGATCCACATTGATCCGACGTCTAACATCTAGACCGGAGAACTGACCACGGGATGGCCCATCAGCGATGTTTGCATGGCTTGGCACACGCTCATACCACACCACTGAGCTAGCATCNACGTCTAACATCTAGACCGGAGAACTGACCACGGGATGGCCCATCAGCGATGTTTGCATGGCTTGGCACACGCTCATACCACACCACTGAGCTAGCATCATATTCCCACTCAAGTATTGANGAACTGACCACGGGATGGCCCATCAGCGATGTTTGCATGGCTTGGCACACGCTCATACCACACCACTGAGCTAGCATCATATTCCCACTCAAGTATTGATTGAAAGATCTCCTGTTCCAACTTCAGATTTCTTTTGCCCGATACAAGACGGGACAGCACAGCATCGTTGTCAACAAACACAACAACACGGTCACATGGTCGCAACGTCATGGGATGCAACAGCTGTGTTGTTCCAATCAGAACTGCCAATGCCTCAAGCTCGAAGATCAAACCACGCTTCTTCAAGGGATTGAGGAGGTCAATTGATGCAGCGGATAATTGCTCCGAGAAGAAAGAAAGAATCTCGCCTTCATCAGACACAAGAACACCACCAACCCCGGACATGTCATCCTCAAAGCAGGCATCTGTATACAGATGAAACACCCGGCCAACCTCTGACAAGACTCTTCTAGGGCTTCCCGTAAGGACACGGTTTCGAAGGAAAATGAGGCTGCGACTAAGCTCACTGTCAACCACTGCCTCTCCAACCATACCCTCAAGTCTCGCAAGTTGCTTCAAGTGGACACCTGTCAACCTACCGAAAATTTGTGCTTCTGCAAAGACCAGTCTGCCTCTCAGTGCATTGATCTCTGCAGCTGTGACCCTGCCACATTTGAGGATATCATCAATCACTGCGGTCAGCTCTTTCACACGGCTCTCCACATTGCTCACGGTAATTGCGCCAAGGTGCACCTCACTCAAATCAATCTGCACTCCCAATATCCTGGACATCGATCCAAAACCACCTTCCTTTTCGTCTGACGTTTGCCATCCAGTCAATTGAAACAGCAACTTCTGAGCAAGGTCAATATGCTTTGCTTCGTGGACAGCAGCCACCAAGAAGTAGTCGTCGAAGTACACTGTCCAATGCAAATTGAAGACACTGACGCCTATGCGCCATATTGCATAGGAGGCCCTGCAAAATCCCATTACTGCTGCCCGGGCGCCAAATGGCAACACCAATGTCTGGAAGGCCTCAGGCTGGCCTGACGTCGGTGACAGGACGCATATGTAGGCATCCCTCAGTGCAGCTTCTGAAATTGGCAGGTTCTTGTACGCCTTCCGCAAGTCAATGGTTTTGCACACCAAGGGGACTTCAGGACACAGTTGCATCCTCTTGACCAGGGCAGCGCATATCTGATCAACTCCCATTGGAAGGATAGTTTCAGAGCACGAGTTGGTGATATTGATGAGGGACTCCGAGAAATCATCGATCGGCCTGAACTTTGAAACACGACTGCCATCGGCTAAAGTCGAGGTTTGCTGGACCCCAAACCTTCTGGTCAACACGGCATAATGAGGTATCTCACTGAAAGAAAAGGGGCCTCTCATCCATCCTCTGCCGCACTCATCCAACACAGACTTGTATATCTCCTGGCACATCTCATGATTCTTGCCCCGTCTGACTGAGGCCCATGTGGCATCTCTGGACAACGATGCCATCTCCATGACTTGCTCAGGAAGTAACGTAGCATGTAAAGGTTTCAGAGGGAAGGCACCCCCAGCCGGCATGGGTCCCATAAGATCGAAGCCCATTGCAATGTCTCTTGCAATACCCACATCAGGAGATCCAGAGGCCTTCACGAGCTCGTCAAACAACTGCAGATTTTTCTGCCGCATCCGCTTTGCATGTTCAGGAGAGTCATCAAGACCAGAGATACCTTGACATCGAAGCTCTTGAAACCTAGTTGTCCACTTCCTCATGGCCTCTGTGCGCTCCAAGGCAAGTGCATGTGAGGAGTTACTTGCCAATTTGTCAAAGAGAGTTGCCAGGGCTTCATGTACACCATCAAGAAAATGTCCTGGGTGTGAGAGCCCAGATGCACATCTGACAAATGAGTCTGGTTCCCAAGAAACGCCATATTCAACCAGCCACTTCTGTTCATCCAGTGGGTGCCCCGCTGTATCCCCCTGCAAAACTGGGGCACGGAGACGTTTGGAGTGTGCAGGAATGACCAAGAATGGAGGGTTCGTGGAGCACTGGGGCGGTACCACATGAGCCTTGTCACACTTTTCAGGCAAGGCATGGATAACATCGTGGGGCCCACGAACACGCAGAATAACCTCATACTCGGACATGAGAGGGCGAAGTCTTTTGCCGCGTGGTTGAACACCCAAGGCTGCTTTTGCTTGCAAATGGAGACTAACTTCCGCATCTTGGTGCAAAGATGAAGGAATATCAATGGCGCCAGCTTCCAATGCAGCATTGCGGAGGCATTGTGCCCATGCTTTGCATAGCTCTAAAGGGTACTCTACTTCAAGTGCTGTAGCCCACCCTTTGGTTGTGACACCCCAGGGCAGGTGCTCATGGAGACCATCACATTCGCGGCAAAGGTGCATGAAGGACAAATGATTCACTAGCAGCTTTGTGTGCTTTTTGCGCTTGGCTCCAAAGGCGCAGTGGTGGAAGAGCACCGAATGGAGAGAGCCAATGATGTGTTGGATCTGGTCCTTCAGGTACGTTGTATCCCACATATGTGAGCGAGCTGGGTTTTCCAGGCTACACAAAATTCCATTGGCAGTTGCATAGGATAGGATTTCCCCACTGAGTTTGTAGAGGATGTTTGCCGTGTTGACCCGAGATTGGTCTCGAGCAGAAAGGTTTGGTAAACCGTCTGGAAAGTCGGTACTTCTCAGTGGAGGGGGACTATACCCCTTGCGAAGCCGAATTTCTCTGGCCCTGGAAGAAGTTCCGCACGGGGGGCCTAAATGGATGGCGAAGACTCTTGGGCTCTGAAGAATCCTCCATAATAACTGTTGGCCTGAATCATTGGACAGGTCAATGCGGATAACCGGTGCCTTGACCTGCTTTGTGACATGTGCATCGATGGCTGTACCATGTTGGAAACCTAAACGTCTGACCTGGGCAGTCAACCCAGCAGTTCCAGAAAAGACCTCAACAAACACAAGGTCTGTGAGAGAAACACCACTTACACGTGAAGAAAACTTTGTTGCAAAATTATCTGTACAATCAAAATTGCGCTTGGGGCATCGCACAAGCTCTGGTTGCTCAGCCTGATGTTGATGGGTAGCGGGCTGATCATCACCTCGTCCCCCTGTGGCATGTCAAGCAACGGTTGCACTGCACTGATGTGCAGCATGAGCCCCAAAGCACTTCATGCAACTGTGCTGACCTTTAACACAGGCAGCACCTGGCGCTGCCAAATCACATCCACGCTGCAAATTGAAGTTGTAACAAAGCCTCTTGCCCGCTTTGTCCTGCTGATGCAATCCTACCAGTTCCACAGGCATGCGGCCCTTTGATGATGGTTTTGACTTGCCCTTGCCCTTGCCCTTGTTGCCACCTTTGTTCTTGGGCTTCAAAGCAGGCTTTTGAACGGGTGAAGCTCTGGTCCCGTCACTGCCTTGACGTTGATCATTCTGGGGCTTACCTTGAATTGCAGCCCGTTCCATGGGCAGAGGCATCAAATGGAACATCACGGAGGGATCGGTTTGAAGCTCATCCAACGCCACATTTAATGGCAAAGTCCCGTCAGCCTTGCGCTTGAGAGTGGTGACCTTCTCAGCCATTTTGATCCAGGCCGCACGATCAGCGCGGAGAATCTGTTCCATTGAGGGTTTGCGGAAACCAGGTGGTGCCGCAAGCTGGATCTGATCCATGAGGACTCGATGCCACTTCTCCATGGTTCTGAAACTGCAAACCTGCATGAGGTCACAAGCCAAGGATCTACGAGTGAAAGCCTGGTGGAGCTCTAGCTCATTGGATATCTGGCACTTCTCCTTTTGCTCCACATCTTGGACTGTCAAATGAACATTGTCCAATACCAACTCCTTCTTTGGCTTCTCTCTAGCAACCTCACTAGCACGGGTGGTAAACCGATGTGGCTCAAGGTACATTGGAGTGTCTGCTTCTAGCATCTTGGCTACGTAGTCATAGGAAGCGTGTGATGCTTCAAGCGGCCCTGTCAACTCCATTCCTTGGAGGCGATTCTTTTGTGCCTGGATTCTTGTAGCCCTTTCCGCTGGAACAAGTTCAGCCTTGCGAACTGTGTCTGATCCACTCAGTACAGTCTTGATTTGCGAAGCTGACAATGTCTGTGCATCAAACATGAGTCTCCTCATAGAACTCAACTCACCAACCGTGACCGTATCAGGATCATCTGACAAGAGCTGCTTTAAGGCATCATCGGGAGGTACTGTACCAGGTGTGGTGATGGAGAATGCAAGCTTGGAAAGATTGACAATACCCTGATTCTGCAAACGGGTCAACTGGACACGTGTGATCCCGTGTTCACCAGCCCTGGCATTAAAGGCTGCCTCTGATTCCAGAATGGTAGCCATGGGGCACGGTTACAGGTCAGCTACAGGTGCAAGGTATAGAACAAACATGTGTCACTGATGGTGTTGCGCAAACTCTAGTCACTGCGGGCTAAGTCTGTGAGCTGTAGGTCTGAGTCTGGCTCTCAACTACACACAATCTTGGTCCAATCTGCATACGCAGCGCATCATCAGCATACAAGCAAATTACCATCTTCAAGGCAAGACTGATTGTGTCACGCAGCGACCGCCAAGCTCGCATTGCACTTTTCCAGATGATATGTGGCACAAGTGTCTGCAGCTAAGACCGGCGCGCCCTCTTCACTGCATTGCCAAGCGCCTCAATTTGTTGTCCTTCAGGAGTTGGCGCATGTCCCTTGTTGCACTGTTGACACTTCATTGCGTCAACAAAGAATCTTGTCTGAAAGCGTTGATACTCACCACTGAGAGCCCTGCCACATAAGAAAGCCGTCCTATGACCAAAGGTTGACAGAGCATGGATCAGTTTGGATCTTTTGTGCTGATAGAGGTCGCAACCTGGGTGCCAATGACCTGCAGGCCTCTGACTCGTGGCCAAATCACGGATCACTTCCTCAGCACTTGATTCATCAGATCCATACTCAGATTCTGACACATCGGATTCTAGATCTTCAGTCATGGTCTCTGTCGGCAAAGCCTTGTCGGTGACCCCGGATTCCATCGCTGGCACTGGTTGCATGGTGTCCCAACTTGGACCTTCACTTGGAGTCCTTTCCAACGGTGTCATTGGCACCGGGCTCACATCACCCACAGCTTGCAATGGATGAAGGCTGGTTGTTCCCAAAGTCGAAAACATTCCTGACCTTGTGAGATCTGGAGAAAACCTTCCGCATCTAATGTCTCCAAACATCTTCTCCAAGACGCGCAAGGGGGCGCTCTGCAGATCCCTTGCATAAACTTCCAATGCACCCTTGTGAACTTGGTGGTGGCCTAGGATAAGCCTGTCATCCGAAGACGCACCGTATCTGCTCAGCATGACCAGTGTCGTAGCTTTGCACCCATGGGGAGTGAATCCAACAGGGTCAAAATCCTTGCAATGTGCTAGGATGCCCAAAAGCCATTTTCCAATCTCGGCTGATGTCACTGACCTGTCGGTCCAATCACCCACCTGTGTTGGTGCTGGCAGCAGGGGCGCACCACTAGTCCATTCAGCAAGGTCCAATCCGGCTCGCTTGGCCACATCCACAAAATCCTTTCCCCAAGCACGCTCACCAAGGCCTTTGATGGGGGCGATGAGTGGCAAATGGGCGCCAAGACGGTTACCCGTGGCTCTCATTTTATGCGATGCAGAATGCATCTCAATGTAACCAAGTGAACCTTCAGACTCCTCTGTTGCAGGGTCAATAATGATCTTTGCAATACGCCTGAGATCACCAAATCTTGCTCTGGAGTAAGTTGCAAACAGAAAAATGCCCGCAGCAAAACGGTCAACTATCGAATGTTCCTGACTGCAAAGGAAATTCTCTAGGTATTGCAGGGTCTTGACATTCAGGGTCGTGGACTGTTTTCTAAGAGGTCTGGACTGTTGGGCGCTCCTGATGACACCGCTGACCCAAGCTGATTCAAAAGCCGTGAGATCGCAGTCAAGACCCACAACATGTTTCATGAACTTCAAGACCTCTGCAAAACCTTTTTGAATGCTCTATGAGCCAATCCTTCATTTCGAAGATGTCTCACATAGTTCTTGACAAGCTCACCCGTTACTGGAAACGGCAGTCTCTTGGCATCATTGGTTGCCCAACGTACGTACCTTGAAATCTGAGATAGCCTCCTGGACAGAGTGGCAGGTGACTTGCCTCCAAGAACTTCTGACATGATCTTGACGCGTTCCTTGAATTCGATCTCAAAAATTTCAACTCCAAGGTCAAAAGCTGAATAATTGATTGATACAACAGCCTCCCACTTCTGTGCAAGTAATGACAACTGGCTGCTCTCATCCAGATGGCCCGTACGGAAAGAATTGAAAGCGATCGCGCCCTCAAAGAAAGTACCCTTGGGATTGATTGGTACCACATGATCTGGTCTTGTATCAACCGACTGTTCAACTGGCTCCACATATCCCAGCACCGGCGCTACGAATGGAAAGTCAAGCGGATCTGTCTCTCCAAAAATCTATGACATCGATGGCATTTCCCAGGGTAGCACAATTGGATCCGATCTAGTAGTTGTTGCATGAGCCTCATTGATTGCCTCATGCATGTTAGCCCTGAATGCCTCTGAAATATTGCAGTCGACGTCACTTCTCACCAGCGCGGGGGGCTCACTTGCACATTCATCTGTAGCTCCATCGTCTGATTGGATGCTCAAGGAGCTCCCCATAGAACCTGGGCCAATTGACAAGTGATCACGAAATTTGAAAAGGGCACAAAACAAACATGACGCAAACATGGCAAGACACAACGAAACAGGAAAGTAACCAAAAGAACCAAAAACGTTGACGTGCCTCACCAAGGTTGCTGGCCTGGATTTGAATTCATAAAGTTTCAAGAAAACGAACACTTGCATGACTATGGACTCACTTCAACAACCCAATCTGCACACACATGGAGGAAAGTACATCGCTTATTCCTCTGGGGGTCACACCGACCAGAAAGAGATACCACACCAAAGTCAAAGGCCGTAGCAAGTCGTCGAGCCTCAAGAAGGGCCTGCCAAGTGGGATAATGATCTTTTGCACACCAAGATTGAGACCTAACATGCCTCCAATCACCACAGGGCAATCGACGTCCAAAGAAGAATGTCTCAGCCTGATCGCAGAAGGTGACCCCTCCACATACATATTTCATGTCTGTCTGCACATGCACAAGACCCACAATACATTCAGGTCAGCACCAAAATCCTCCTGGGTCACCTGATGAAAACAGGATTGACAATTGTACTTCATCACAGATCCAAGTACATGAAACTCCCATGCAACATCTGCTGGAAAGTTTGAACAATGAGAGCCTGACACACACCGTGCAGGTCACCACCTGGGCACATTGCCACAGCGACTGGGTTGTTGACAAATGGAAACATCTTGCAGTTTTATTTTTTTAAAATGAAAATTAGGACCCTGACGTTCAAAGGCGGGGAGTGCAGAAAAACCGTCAAAAGGGCTGCGGTCCCTGGAGCCATGTCAGAAGATCACATAACGCACATGCGCACGTGCCTCACATGAGGGACCATGGAACATCTCCAGGATACATCTGACATGTCAAAGACTGCACATGAACACACTGATTCAGACATCCTGCAACCCCACTGAATCTGCCTATTGTTTGTTCACCCAGCGTTCAAAAGTCAGGCGGTGCCTTCTGTGCAAACGTACTAGGATCCCAAATCAAAATTTTCGAAGTCAACGGCCACGATTGAGCTCACCCTCAAAATTGGTAAGATTGGAAAAGTCACCAAAGATGAACTTGATGGTCGTCACATAGATATCAGATTGTGTTCAACTCCACTGACACAAGTGCAAGTGACAACAAAGGTGAACTGGATCTCGGTCCCATGAAGCCACATCTCTAAACATCCAAGTGATCAGCTCAACCCCCATCTCAATGATCACGGCCACGACGGGCGGCCTGCTGCTGTTGCTGCAGGAGCTGCTGCACCTGCCCCTGCAACCCACAGATCGAATGGGCTGAGATGCTGGGCCAACTGCATGGATGGCCCAATGAAAGTGTGATGCAACAAACAAGACATGCAAGCTGAACTCAACCATGCACTCAGTGTACCATAAAACGGGGACCCAACATTCCAAAACAAATCGTGGATTTCTTTTCACGACAAGAATGTTCTTATAAATTCATGGATGGGAGAATGTGAAACCTTGGCCCTCGGAAATGAGGATAGTGCTCCATGTTCAGCAACCTTAAAATCTGTAGTGCAAAAGAAACATTTTTGCAACCTTACTTTCCCTTGACGAGCACCTGCAAAAATACAAACAAAACGGACATTTCAAAGCTGTTCCCGTCAAATATGTTCAGGAACCTTTATTTCAATTTCCGAAATAATGGGGTCATGGACAATATTGTTCTCTTGTTTACTGTTATTTTGTCCCAACATGTCCCAACACTCGTTGGCACCAAGGAACGGTTTCAGCATCATAAATCTAATTTTAACTGGCGTTGTCTTGTGGAGCCCTGGAGGTCGCTCCTAAGCGATCCCTCCATGACCATGGCCATAAGCATCGCTTTGCCTGTTGAAATGACGTGCAAACATTTCCAAAAAGTCATCTGTGAATGGCATTGGGCATTGTTGTCGCTCGTTTTTTCCCGACCTTTTTCACTTCCTCAACATTACCCAACGTAATATGAAAGAGAGTGAAAAAAATACGGAAACACATGTCAACAAAATGTAGTTGTTTTATTTTTTCGTGTTGTTGCATTTGTTTTCCTGTTTTCCGCCACCGATCGCTTTGTAAACGGAGGTGATGTCCAAAATCCTTGCCTTATTGCGTTTTCATCAATCCCAATTTGTGGTTACATATTTCCCTCAAACGCAGTGCAGGTTTTTCAGCACCCAAAGACCGCACAGGGCTCAAGGTGGGCATCCTGCATTTGTCTTTGAAATGTCCTGCAATCAACTGTCTCTGTTGAAACGCCTGTTTATAACAAAGGGTTCTGCAATGACATGCGCTGACATTGCACATGGCGGTGGTAAATCGAAGACGGCGCATCCAGTGAATCCAGTGTAAAAATGTTGTTACCATTCCAACACACAAAGCTCGTTGATACCAAACATTTGGTCCAACCCAAGAACCCGAACGCGTATCCCTTATATAAAGTTTGGGACAAGAGAACACGAAAGGTATGGGAGCCAAAATGAATGTTGAAGAAACTGGATGGCATGTGATCAAACCGATGACGAGGATGACGATGGTGAAACCGATGACGATGACGATGACGACGATGATGATGAAGATGATGATGATGATGGTGATGACGATGGTGATGATGATCACGTTTGTGGGGTTGCATGTTTGAACTCATGTTTGAGCTGGAAGAGGGCAGTATTTTTGGCTGTGAACACGTTACTCCTCCGACGGAAGGACCTCAATATGATCGGCCACGCCGGATTCAAAGAGGCATAAAAAATTAGAGCAAAACATGCCATGTCCGGAAATTAGAAAAAACAGCAATCACGTCCCAGGAACACAGCGCGCTACTGTAAAGTAATTTGTCGCACCATTTTTTCTTCGGCCTAGACTGTGCGTTCCCCGATTTATTTCATACCTTGCATTACGGTTTTTTTCGATTTCCTCCGGAATTGCTAAGTGAGTTCGCCTTGCAACGGGGGACAAAGCTGATCAAGTGGCGTCGCCTCAGCCCACTACAAACGCTCACGTGTGCCCCAGACGAAATATAAAATTTGTTCCCGCCAACTCCGTTTGTTGCTCCTCCCAACACCTTTTTCGGGTGAGTTCACGCGCCGGGGCTGGGTTAGGTCCAACGGGGCATCCGGGAAAGGCGGTGGAGGGTTTCGTCAGGATGGGTTTCCTTCCAGGAATGTGCTGAGGGGAGGGGTGCGACCTTCTGGCGCACGCGCCGTATAGGGAGAGAGCAGCAAACGCGCGCTGCGCTGCGCGCCTGGTCATGGCAGACCAACGCACGGTTATGGCCGCGATATTAAAAAAATGCTATACACACGGTTTTTGGATGATTCCTCGGGCCAATCGTTTTTCACAAAAGCTGTTCCAGCCTGGCACCTGCAACGGTCAGGCAGTTCCCATCCCTCATATTGATTCCAATCTATTGTTGCAATTTTACTCTCTGGGAACCCCCTCCTGCTGTCCCAGCCGCTGCATGACCAAATCATTTTCAGCATTTTTTTTTTGTGTTGATATTTTTTCTCACGTGGGAACTCTCTTCACCAAATTTTGGACATGGACATGGAAAGCTGGCGTGCAGCGAAAGAAATTAGTTTTGAAGCAGGCGTTTGACGGGCCCACGCTGAAAACAGAATGATGAAAAAAAAATGTGATTTCGTCGCGGGAAAGTTGCAGAAGCACCATGTTCCAAGCCTTTATCGCGCTACATTAAAAAACGGCCAACAAAGATCCACTTTCGGCAGGTGTTTGTGAGATCGAGCGATGCTTGACTTTAATCCTGCGATCAATTTTTCACGTTTCAGTGCAAGGCTGGAAGCGACACAAAAAAAATTGAATTGGAGTAAAAGCTTACGGACCTAAAATGACACAACCCCCGCCCAAGCACAGTAGCCGATGCTATATTTTTTCCCTGCCCGATTTTGATTCCCAGCATCTGTATGTACTGAGGCTCAGATTGCGTCAGCCGGAATGTGGAAGTATAGCTACGAAAGGAATAGGGTGAAACGTAAAGGTTGGAATGGACGGCTGTCTCTTGATCTGTTTCCCAAAAAAGAACAGCAGAAACTATGTAGAAAATGTTCGAAAGCTATTCTCTATTTGTTGAAAGCTATTGGTTGAAAGTTATTTGTCCGGAATCTGGCAAGGAATTGGCCGTGGAACCCGCCTACCACACGCACGATTTTAGCCTGCCAAGATATCTAATTTAGAGAGGCCGCGCCATGATTCCCGGAAACCGCTTCTGACCCTTCTTGGAACCGTTCCAAGAGCTTTCAACTGACACAGACACCGTTAGCAACCGCTTCTGACCGTTCGGAACCGGTCGGAACCGCTTCCAAAACAAAATTTGTGACTCATGCACGGCTTCAAAATCTGGTCCGGTTGTTCCAAACCATAGGAGCCGCTTTCGCCGGCAAAAAAAAAAACGTAATTTTTTCCCTCACAAAAATCTCCCAGAAGTTTCCAAAACTCCAGAATAGTTGCCAAGATTCCCTGAATAGTTGTCACAACAAAAGGAGGAAAAAAAAAACAGTAAGCCCAAATAAAAGCCAGCCGTTGGTTCCAACGTAAACAGTCAAAACAAGACGTTTGCCTCAATCCACTGGTTTCCTTCAATGGCGGGCACCATTGCCACAATTTGGAGCAGGCCATTTCATCATTTTATATGGCTTGAATGTGGTGACCATATCGAGACCAAGAAAAAGTAATTATACGGAAACTCATGGACAAGTACTAACACACATGTAAGGAGCGAATCATTCCATTTGGTTGGGGGACATCCCTGCCCACGATCTGCTTTAGTTTCAATGGTCATCTGCCCATCCTGTTTTGGATTCCAACCCGTTACCAGTTGGCGCCGGAGATGTTCAGCATGGGCTTCAGGTGACCGGCCCAACGCTCCCGGATAGGAGGAAATTCCTACAACTGGATGGTAAGGCTCCAAAGGTTCCTGCTGTTGAAAATTGCACGCTGCTTTGCTACATGCATGTCAACAGAGGTGCGGATGGCCCAGGCCTTTTTCAAAAAAGGAAGCAAGGAAATCTATTATATATTTTTTTTGGGACGGTGCCAATGGACGGAAGCTGGTGGAATAATTTCTAGTGTGATTCCAAGAGGGGCACTAGATCGTGTGGATGATATTTCACGCATTAAAATTGTTGCCCAACCACCCCCGCAAATTTTCCGGTGAGAGAAGGGGAATTGTGTTTTCACCAAAGTACTAAACCAGAATGTGCAACAATGTTTTGACGGCAACCAATCTCATGATTACTGTGGTTTTCGGTCCAGCCTCGGCATCGAACGTGCGTTGATTGCTGAAACATTGTTGACACTGAAATCATTGGAATTTGGGTTTGGGATACTTCTCACTCAAATCATTGAAATTTGGGTTTGGGATGTGGGTGGCAAAGTGGGATTTGCGAAGGGCATTTGACAAAATGCATTTGCCATCCTTGTTCGCAGCGTTTCACTGCCAATGACTCCGTCATGAGCATGTTCACGTGCCCACCTGCCGTTATGATTTGCACCAGACCTGTCTGGGAAGGGGCGATGTCTTCCTGTCTTGGTGGTCGTGACCGTGAAACACTGTACATGCCTTAAGTTGAACCCATGTTTTTCAAACAAAATCCTACTCACGCACGACATCAATGATCCCGATGTGGTCTTTGTCAGCAATGAGTGTATTGATGTGGTGACAGCCAAGTGTATCCACAAACAGCGCCCTCGGAATTGCTTTGCGTTGCATGCCTCTACGCCGTGCGGCGGGTTTATTCAAAGAAAGGCCTATTGAACCGGTGAAAGCTATCACTACTTGAAAGCGCCATCACTATTTAACATAACATCTCGTTTTTATAGCACCCACTGTGGCCCAACGAAGCGCACAAAATCTTGCACACATTTAAAATCATAATTGTGATGTGAAAAACGTCGTGGGGTTGGTTGTCAACCTCAAAGACATTTGCCCTCATGTATTTCACATTGCTTTCATACGAATGATCGGAATCAATCGGCTGCAATCCCACGTCACGTATTTCGGTTTTTGTTTGGCTGGGCCTGTGCGCAAGAAGAGGAACCTCGGAAACACGCAAGGATTCGCATGCACGAGCCACCGCGGCCAGCTTTACATTTGCATGGGGTCAAAACTTCGGGACATTTGTGTGCGCATCTATCCCGTGCATACACAACAAAAACGCTCGAGCATGTGGTTACCCCAGCACAAAAAAAATTAACCAACTGGGGGAACTGGGATGTTTGGGAAGTTCGGAAAAAAGGTGGGACGACAATTTACTCACATGTGTTTTGCCGCAATTCCCTTCCAAAATAGCGTAGCTGGGTTGGAACAGCCGAACAACATGCCTCGTTTTGGAACTGCGATTTTTTTGTAGAATGTGTATGTGAAAAAAGTAAACAACGTGCACATCTAAGAGGTGTGATTGGCCCATGTTTTTACATGACTACAATTGCTAAGTCGGAAAAAAAAAACAAAGCAAAACAAAGCAAAACAAAACAAAACAAAGCAAAGCAAAGCAAACCAACATATTGTTGGCCAAGTGTGCGTAGCCGAGCACTGGGCTACAACTTGTACAAGTGGTTGGATGTGAAAAATGCATAAAAATGTGTCTTATCGCAAAACAAAAAACAAAAGAATTGGCCACCATCATACCCCGAGCATTTGCAAAAAAAATCGAACCAGTAATCTGCAAAATTAAGCTGAGCGGTGCCACTATTGCAGCCTTGCAGTGCCTGACGCCGAAGTTAACCAAATGCAAAAATTCGCCGATTTGCATGGCATGAACCGCCCGCCGTCGTTTGTAGCACCAGACCAACCCCGACCCCAACAGTTGCGTGCGCTCACTTCGCTGGCTCAGCTTGTTTGGTGAATAAATTTCCCACCGACATAGAATAGCAACATGAGAATTCCGAAAGTGCATTTTAGGGCTGTAAAGCTGGTTCATGTGAACAAAGTGTTGGATGAAAATGTCGTCCAAGGATGTCCAAGGGACACATTTACCTTTGCATATTTTTTTTGTCCATCAAGCCGTATTGGTGAAATATGCCGGATACATGACTGAAATTCGGGTCGGAAATTTTCCGCATAATGTGTTCGTAAGTGATTCTGGTGCATTTTTTCTGGCAATCCGGATGCAGGCGCAGCAATTCAAAACGTTTTGGCAACAGCGGTGCGGTGGGTTTTGCGTGTGGTTTGGAATGTTCATTTGACGAAAGATGGCAGGTCGCATTTTTGTTTTTCAAACGTGCACTGGCCGATACATTTGCATGGTGATGTTGAGTTTTTTCATGACATCGAATTTTCAGTGATAAAAAATTGAATTTATTTCTCTCCATTTTCTGTGTCGCATGTTGCCTCACAAAAAATAAAAATGCATGTCAATGTTTTTTCGTTGATTTTTCGAACGTTTTGTCCAGTCCTATTGAATAAAAACCTTGCGAAACTTTAATGGGGCAATCGACTTTTTTGGCGCCGAACTTTTGTGGTGGTGATCGTCATCAAGGTGTCGGAAAAGTTGTTTCAATTAGCAGCAGTGATTTGTGTTTTTTTTTGTTTGCCAGCCGCATGTTTTTTCCCACACGTTAATTTCATCTACTTGTATCCGGTCTTAGTTTATGTTCCGACAAGCACGGGGTCAAATGAGCAGGAATGCCCAATCTCAATCAACGATATCTGCTTGCTTACAATCACAATCGGTTCAAAATGTCGGTTTTCCTGCATCTTGAAACTCCAATTTCGAGTGACTATTTGTTTGGTTGTGTATTTAAACAGGTTGCCCGAAGATAGAATGTCGTCTCTTGACCCTTGACAACAACAAATACAACATGACAATTTCTGAAAATTGAAGCAAACATATATTCAATTTTCGCAACGGGTTGCTGAATGTTCGCCATAATTTTCCCTTTTTTTGCGAACAATTGGACGATATTTTCTGTCGACATTTCGTGGATTTTATGAAAGGCCTCGGTGTATTGCCCAATGTTTGTCAGCATATTAACATATTCACATCCTACAAACGACTGCGGTCCTTGATTCGAACCTGCATACTAAAATGAAAAAAATCGTTCTCTTGCAAATGATTTCGTTCTCTTGCAACTCATTGGAGTGGCATTTTCGAAACAACGCAGTGTCCCGCGTTGGTTTGCTTTCATACACCTTGCCAGAACGGTTGTCCGCCAATCAAGATTGAATTATTTTCTTGTTGGGAATCATTTGCAGTGTCACCGGACGCAAATGGTTTGAAATTGGAAATGTTGGCAAGTCATGACAGTAAATTGGAAATTTGGCTTTCCCCACAAAGTTTTTCGCTGTCACGACAAACTGCGAAATTTTATGTGTCAAAAATTCAAACGATTGAATACATTGCAGAAATTTGATGTTTCGATGAGGTTGCTGCTTCGTGAAGTGGCCAGACTACCCCCAGTAATCTTAGTGGACCGACCGTGTCATTGTATCGCTTTGCTTGGAACAAACAAGTGGAAATTTCGATGGCACAATTACTTGTGCAAGTTTGGTCGCAAACGACCATGAGACAATATTGAAATTCCTGTTGTTTTTTAATTTTTTGCGTCATGTAATCATGTGGTACGATAATTGCCGGCTCTGTTTATATGAAAAAGACTGGGTGGTTGGAACCAACTGGATGGAAGTGATCCGGTTTGGAAAAATGATGACGCTGATTGCTCTGTTTTTGGTGGGTTTTGCCTTTGAGAAATGACTTATGTTAGTAAATGTGTTGCCGTTTTTTTTGGTGTTCGCTCATACACTGCAGAGTTTTCACCGCCTATGCCTTGAATATGATGTATGAGAATTGTTCACCGGCCCAGACTCATCTCCATTCCGCTGCGCTATCTAACTGCGAGGTGCGATAACCCTACATGTCAATTTATTGTTTGCAAATTACTTTGGCCAATTGATGGGTGAAACGTTTCCGGCGTTTGAAAGCATCGTGGTTTAAAAAATGTATATTGAGCCCGTTGTTTGTCAATGCTAGGTTGGAGGAGGCGCCGTCCCAATGAAAATTACAAATTCGTGACGGTCGGTTGGTTCCATGTGCTGACAACATAGTAACAAATTTGGATATGCGAATGAAGTTTTGCTTTGACTTTCGAGGCACTTTTTGACCAAATGGGGCGTCAATGATGAAATCCTTCTGCAACAAATTCCACGAACTCAGGTAAGCGACCAACAGGCAATCATAATGCAATTTTCATTCCTTTGCGCATTACACTTGCAAATTGCATGTAAGTTGGAAAGCGAATGTTTCTCATGTCGGTACCTTACTAACCCGATCCCGGGTGAATTGCAAATTTCAACAAAAAATTCAACAGGAATCGTCGCAAACCAACGATTGGCCTATTCAATTATGTTTTCCCCGTCTGATTTCAGCAATTTGGTCCGTTTTTTCCAATTTCCAACTAATGCGCCCGAGTTTTTGGTGAACCCTTGCATTGTGGCCAAACAACAGCTATTGTTGCTGCTGCCTGATCGGTTTATTTGGCGTGCGTCACGTTCAATTTGATTCTCTCAAAACTTTTCCAATCGCACTCCGGTGACTCCTTTTTGGGCTGGTTCATGCATCAGCGCATCATCACCATCACCATCATCATCATCATCACCATCATCATCATCGTCATCACCATCATCATCATCATTGTCATCATCTCACACAGGTCCATAATAGAAAGCTGCCCACCATTCAGGGTCAAATGCTTTCTCTTGGCCACTGTTGTTTTATCGCCTGAACGTTTCGCTGGCGGTCTCTGCAAATGCTGTCCTCACGTCACTTCGCAATTCGTTTTTTAGCGTTGCTCTGCTAGAGCTGCATGAAGCATCCAAAGTTTTGATGGGACGATGGAGTTGTGCTTGATGTTCTCATCATATCCATATGTTGGTGACTCATCGTCACTGCTCATGTCTTCATTTGTAGCTCCAAAAATCTCCATTATCGTTTTTTCTCAAACACAATGCTTCCATTCACTCACATGAGGAATGCACCTTTTTTTTGCTCGGAAAAAGCGCACGCTGGCACAGGGCCTGTGTCACTTGTCAGTTGAAGTAAACACCAGTGAAACCAAAATGGAAATAACCTAGCGCGCGCCCGGCTCTCAGTATAGGCCTGCAAGGAGGTAGTGTGAATGCCACCAATGTCATACAAAGCCCGAAATCCTGAGTAACGTAGTCCAAATAAGTCAGTGATGTGGTCCACAAGCATAGGCAAATGCAGCCGACCGCAGATTATTCAGACTGGATATGTAAGACATCAGGTAGCGTACACCAAACTGCTGAAACGGTATAAATGGTGCCGAGCTTCATACCCCGTACCCAACGGGGAGAAGCAGCAGAAGATTTTGTACCGAAAAACATCAGCCAGGCCATACTGCAAAAAATACCGACAACCGAAAGCGATGCTCCCAGTCATCATGTCGCCGAGGCAATGAGTCATTTGAAAATTGTAAGAAACTGTAGCTGAACGGCTCTGACCAAGTTCACCATTCATTTGGTGTAGAAGATAGAGTCCATATGTTCCNGAGGCAATGAGTCATTTGAAAATTGTAAGAAACTGTAGCTGAACGGCTCTGACCAAGTTCACCATTCATTTGGTGTAGAAGATAGAGTCCATATGTTCCAATGTGTATAGGACTAATTTCCGTGATATTGAGGACCCCCCCCCCGGGGGGAGGTGCATTGTACAGTGGTATCGCGAAGTACTCCCTGGATGCACTATAGGCAGTAACCATAGCCTAGTAAGGGGAGGATCCACTCACCGAGGTGAATCAGCCCAAGATGATCTCCTCAACCCTACTTTAGGCTATCTGAGAGGCCCAATAGTGTCAAAGACTTCGCAATACCCAAGCTTCTGTTGCTGGCCNATCGCGAAGTACTCCCTGGATGCACTATAGGCAGTAACCATAGCCTAGTAAGGGGAGGATCCACTCACCGAGCTGAATCAGCCCAAGATGATCTCCTCAACCCTACTTTAGGCTATCTGAGAGGCCCAATAGTGTCAAAGACTTCGCAATACCCAAGCTTCTGTTGCTGGCCNTGAATCAGCCCAAGATGATCTCCTCAACCCTACTTTAGGCTATCTGAGAGGCCCAATAGTGTCAAAGACTTCGCAATACCCAAGCTTCTGTTGCTGGCCTGGGACAATCGTTCAAGCTTCCACAATTCCTTTTTCTTGTTTCAAAGCAGTGAGTTTCTCGTACCTTGTCAATCCATTCCCAATTTCTTTCCCAATTTCTTCCTTTCAACACTGATGGCTTCTTCATTGGTCGAACTTCTCAATGATTTGCCTTTGGTTGCGTGTTGGCTAACGCTTCCTACCCTTGCATCGCTACATCGTGTAACGAGGTAGTAACGCTTCTCTGTCCTCCACAACCCAGAACGTTGAAGGCAGCAACAAGTAAGTTTTATTCTCTTGGCCCCACCTCACGGAATGTGCCGGGACTTGCCGCCTCCGTACTAGGGCTATATTTTCTCTGCAATCCTTAGTGAGGTGTTTTCCTCTTTCGGATGCTGCTGTTTAGATTGTTGGCTCCTGGGTACTTCTGCAAGGAATGCACCTGAGCACCCATGCCTGGCTCGGCAGAAAATGAAAATGTTTCTCATTATTCCCAAGCCTGATGCTCACTGCTCCCAAAGTCCGCAGCAGCAAACCTTCGATTGGAATTCTTCTCTTCTGGACCAATCATTGCACTGACCTGAGTCTTTAATGTAGAATCATTCATACATCCAAACAACTGTGGCGCAGCAAGACCACGGACGCAGATTTGTCGTCGTTTGACAAATTTGTGATATCCTTGAGCATTGCATCGCTTGAGGGTGCTGCATCATCGTTAGAGAAGTCACTTTGGAACCATGTGTACTTCTTCACTGGCTAACTTCTGAGCTAAAACTGCTTTGTTCAATCTACTGTCACACCTACCACAGACAAAGAACCTCACAACTTTTTTTTGCTCGGAATTAGCGCACGCTGGCACAAGGCATGTAGTCAATTGAATGAAACGAACTAAAGACGGACAACGATAAAGACTCTCACAACGACAAAGCGATTTCTCATGCGTTCCCAACACTTTGGTTCCCAAACTTCTGTGACCGATCCAAATTTCCTGGCATGCTTCCAGGCTACAAAATCACGAAACAAAAAACCAAACGAGCAAGAGATGACGGCGAAGAAAAAATTCAGGATTGCTGCTGACTCCACCTCAACTCCATTTCGTCAGTCATCTGAAAGTCCTTGTAGCACAGATCAAAACACTACTAACCGATTCGGAACATGCACAAATTTGAAGATGTTTGCTTCAGAATGCGAGAATCCTCTAGAATCTGGTCACAATCCAAAAAAGTGGCCCAGAGTGAACTCGAGCAGCACTCAACGCTTTTGCGTTGCTCACCAGTAGAAGCACTTCCAAACATCTCATTGCCCAGTGCTGGAAACCAAACACGCAGCCAGCGCACCAAGCGTTTCCGCGAAGCTTGCGGGCACTTACGCTGAATAAAGAGTTTGTTTCAAGCGCGACCACACAACAGGTGTCAAAACAGAAACCATATCGCCCAAACAGCACACAATTCAGGTGGGGTCAAAGCTGTTCACATTCACCCGACGTGATGAGGGTGGAGCCGTTGGCTGCTATGTAGAAAGACCTCGCAGATGCACTGGTGAAGAATGCAACTTTTTCATCTGCAAATGCTTCTTCAATGGCTGGAGGTATTTGAGGATCTCAGGTCTTTCGCAGCTATTCTCCAAACAGGAGTGTATTGTGTGCACAGCTTCATGTGGTGGGCGGACTCGTCCAAGTAATACAAAATGCCCTAGTTAGAGTTCTAGTTAAACTAGTTGTAACTAGTTGAGCAATAGTTGCTTGATCAATGTTGATTGATAACCGTTAATCAAGTTTATCAAACTCTTGGAACTAACTCTGTAACTAGTTGGCAACTAATTACAACTTTTTTGCACTTGGTTGGAGAATTAGTTGAAACTAGTTACAAACTAGTTGCAGAGTTGGTTGTAACTAGTTCTCAACTAGTTGCAGGATTAGTTGTAACTAGTTGTAACCCT